>JAXQQM020085250.1:0-279384 GCA_034641835.2 Pinus albicaulis
TGATATGGTCTGATGGTCTTTTTATATTTTGGACATATCACACTCCTCACATGATTAGCGTTTTTCTCTGTTCAAGGATTTTGGGTACTTTAATTTGTATTTGGAACAATGGACGTCGATACTCTATCTGTTGCTTTACTATTCTACATACCGCTATTTCACTTTCTTATAGATGCCTCGGGCATATTTGGATGCTTTCTCAGATTGTCGATAATCTCCATGTGGACCGTTACTGGGTTTTATATCAAGTCGCTGTATGTGACATGGGGTATTTTTCTATCATTGTCTGGGGTGGGACTTCCACTTTTCTCGATGGATATTTGGGTTCCAATCTTCAGATGTGAAAATGTAATGACTTCATGGACTGTTTTACTTCATATAATATATTCAAAACAACGTTTTTTCTCTTGTGAAAAAAAAATGATTAATGTTTATCACTCTGCCTTCAAAACTAGCGATGTTGGTCTATGTTGCCGGTTTATTGATATGGTCTCATGGTCTTTTTATATTTTGGACATATCACACTCCTCACATGATTAGCGTTTTTCTCTGTTCAAGGATTTTGGGTACTTTAATTTGTATTTGGAACAATGGACGTCGGTACTCTATCTGTTGCTTTACTATTCTACATACGGCTATTTCACTTTCTTATAGATGCCTCGGGCATATTTGGATGCTTTCTCAGATTGTCGATAATCTCCATGTGGACCGTTACTGGGTTTTATATCAAGTCCCTGCATGTGACATGGGGTATTTTTCTATCACTGTCTGGGGTGGGACTTCCACTTTTCTGGATGGATATTTGGGTTCCAATCTTCAGATGTGAAAATGTAATGACTTCATGGACCGTTTTACTTCATATAATATATTCAAAACAACGTTTTTTCTCTTGTGAAAAAAAATGATTAATGTTTATCACTCTGCCTTCAAAACTAGCGATGCTGGTCTATGTTGCTGGTTTATTGATATGGTCCGATGGTCTTTTTATATTTTGGACATATCACACTCCTCACATGATTATGATTAGCGTTTTTCTCTGTTGCAGGGTTTTGGGTACTTTAATTTGTATTTGGAACAATGGACGTCGGTACTCTATCTGTTGCTTTACTATTCTACATACTGCTATTTCACTTTCATGGAATGTTTTACTTCATCTACTGCTATTTCACTTTCATGGACTGTTTTACTTCATATACTGCTATTTCACTTTCATGGACTGTTTTACTTCACTGTTGTAGGGTCTTGGGTACTTTAATTTGTATTTGGAACAATGGACGTCGGTACTCTATCTGTTGCTTTACTCTTCTACATACTGCTATTTCACTTTCATGGACTGTTTTACTTCACTGTTGTAGGGTTTTGGGTACTTTAATTTGTATTTGGAACAATGGACGTCGGTACTCTATCTGTTGCTTTACTATTCTGCATACTGCTATTTCACTTTCATGGACTCTTTTACTTCATATAATATCTTCACTTTCATGGACTGTTTTATTTCATATAATATCTTCACTTTCATGGACTGTTTTACTTCATATAATATCTTCACTTTCATGGACTGTTTTACTTCATATAATATCTTCACTTTCATGGATTGTTTTACTTCACTATTGCAGGGTTTTGGGTACTTTAATTTGTATTTGGAACAATGGACGTCGGTACTCTATCTGTTGCTTTACTATTCTACATACTGCTATTTCACTTTCATGGACTGTTTTACTTCATATAATATCTTCAAAACAACGTTTCTCATCTTTTAAAATTTTAATTTTTTTTTTTAAAATTGAACCCTCCGTCGGTCTACCGACGCCTTGTAGACGTCGGAACTGCGACAACCCAGAAACGTCGGACGAGAGACAGTATGAAAACGTCGGAAGCGCGACGTGCTAAACGTCGGAACTGCGACAACCCAGAAACGTCGGAAGAGAGACAGTATGAAAACGTCGGAAGCGCGACGTTCCAAACGTCGGACCACATATCGTCGGAATTACGACATCTTCCAGACGTCGGAAGAGTGACGTCCAAAACGTCGGACCACGTTTAGTCGGAATTGCGACAGTTGACAAGCGTCGGAAGAGCAACGCCAAAACGTCGGACCACGTTTAGTCGGAACTGCGACGGTTAATGAGCGTCGGAAGAACCACGTTTAAAACGTCGGAGCCGCGACTGTTTGTGAGACGTCGGAAGAGTGACGCCTGTTCGGAACGTCGGAATAAGTGTCGATAGTGCGACACTTTTTGCTTGCGTCGGAACGGCGACGGCAGGAGAAACCACGGTTTGTCCGCCCTTGAACTGTCGCTCTTGCGACGAATATGTGTCGGAATAGCGACGAATTGGCCGTCGGAATTTCCGCCAAATTCTCTAGTGTCATCGCCAGTCAAAATCAGATCATCTACATACAGTACGATGATCAACAGCTTCCCCTCCACCACAATCTGGTACAGGTTTGGATCCGCCTCACTCTTGGAGAATCCAAGCCCGGTGAAGTAGCTGTCTATCCGAGTGTACCAAGCACGAGGTGCTTGCTTCAGCCCGTACAGTGCTCTCTTGAGTCCGCACACATGCGACTCACTGCTGAAGATCTCAAAACCTTCAGGCTGCTCTATGTACACCTCTTCCTCAATAACTCCATTGAGGAACGCAGTCTTCACATCCATCCGATGAATGTGCCACCCCATCTGCGCTGAGAGAGCAAGGATCGTCCGTATGGAAGAGTACCTTGCGACAGGTGCAAAAGTCTCCTCATAGTCAATCCCCTCGATCTGTGAGAAGCCACGGGCGACAAATCTCGCCTTGTACTTCTCCACACTCCCGCCAGCCGCCTGCTTCACCTTGTAGATCCATCGCGAACCTACAACTGATTTCCCAACCGGTCTTGGGACAATCTCCCATGCACTGTTCCTGATGATCGAATCATATTCTTCGATCATGGCATCAACCCACGCGGGTTCCTCCACAGCTTCCTCAAAAGAGGATGGCTCTGTCACAACACATTGACTCATAAGAGCCATGTATCCAGTGTACCGATCCGGTGACTGTCTCTGTCTGCGCTGTGCTGTAGGTGGTCCTACAACCTTCTCTGCATCCCGAGCCAGTCGCTCAGCTTCTGTAGTGCGCATGCACCCTTTGATGGTTGGCGCTGCCTGGGTGGTTTCTTCCACCTCCTGAACCTCCTCTTGTGGCTGATCCACATCCGGAAGCTCCTCCTTAGGAACTAACAGCTCCTCCTTAGGAACTAACAGCTCCTCATCTGCATGCAAGTGTAGCTCCCTCTCAAGCGAACACTGCATGGCTTTCTCCTCCTAAAATTTTATATCTCGTCGCACAACAGTCTTGCGACTGTCTGACAAATACACCCGGTAGTTGTGAGGTGTATCAGTGTACCCCACAAATATTCCAACCTCAGCAGTTGGATCCAGTTTCCTTCTCGCATCCTTCGTCACATGCATGTAGACAGGAGAACCAAAAATCCGCAAATGGGAAATATCAGGCCTCTTGCCAGAATAAGCCTCCTCTGGTGTACTCATGCCAAGAACCTTGTGAGGACAACAGTTCTGCACATACACTGCTGTATTGCATGCCTCAGCCCACAAGTGAAGGGGTAGGCCCCGATCATGCAACATCGCCCGTGCAGCACCCACGATCGTTCTGTTCTTCCGCTCAGCCACCCCGTTCTGCTGTGGGTTATGGGGTGCGATGAGCTCTCTCCGAATCCCTTCTGCGCTGCAGAACTCCTTGAATTCAGCCGAGATGAATTCACCGCCGTTATCACTCCTTAGAGCAATCACCTTCTTCCCCGACTCCTTCTCGAACAGTGATTTAAACTCACAGAACTTCACAAATGTATCGCTCTTCTTCTGGATGAAGAAGATCCAGCACTTTCGAGAGAAATCATCAACAAAGATCACATAATACCTGTGCTTTGCTGTCGAAGCAACTGAGAAAGGACCACACACGTCTGTGTGAACTCTCTCAAGGATTGTCGTGGCGCGACTATCCTTCTCGTGAAAGGTGGCTTTCACATACTTCCCTAAATTACACCTTTTGCACTGATCTGACTGCGCAAGAGTGCCCTTAGGAAGCCCAGTAGAAATCTGCTGCAGAATCTTCAAAGCTCCATGGTGAAGGTGGCCCAATATCCTGTGCCACAGTTCGCCCTCATCATCCCGGCTCACCACTTCTCCCGCTTTGCATGCCATAGCTGCGCATCCATCTACCTGCAACTGATAAAGGTTCTTCGTCTGAACCCCTATCTTCTGGGTCTCTCCAGTAGCCTTACTGTGCAGGAAGGCTTTTCCTTCGCTGAAGATCACATAATACCCCTTAT
The DNA here is from genome assembly GCA_034641835.2 of Pinus albicaulis. Classification (NCBI taxonomy): domain Eukaryota; kingdom Viridiplantae; phylum Streptophyta; class Pinopsida; order Pinales; family Pinaceae; genus Pinus; species Pinus albicaulis. Next base: position 4,328 of record JAXQQM020085250.1, read on the forward strand.
CCTCCAACATCGCCACAGAGATCAAGTTCTTCTTCAATCCAGGTACATGCATGACATCCCTCAATACAAAGGGTTTACCAAACTCCCTCTGAAAGGATATGGTACCGATACCAGTCGCACTGTATCTACCATCATCGCCCATCTCGATGTGCACACCCAAATCTTTGTCCTCCAGATCTGAGAACAACTCTCGATCTCCCGTCATATGAAATGACGCACCGCTGTCCAAGAACCACACGGATCCCAACACACTTGAAACCAAGCATGCGATCAGTGAAAAGTCAAGCTCGAACTGTGAAGCCAAAGCTTCTCCATCTGCAGATCTTCTCGCTTGCTTGTTCTTCTTCTTCTTTGGACAATTGGTAGCATAATGTCCGTGATCATGGCAGTGAAAACACTTCACTTTCGCCATATCCTGCTTCTTGCCCTTTGCAACAGAATGAGAGGTTTTCTTACCCTTCCCCTTCTTTGCTTTGGCAACCAAAGCGCAGTTTTCTTCATCAGCTCCCTTTGATGAAGATCCATCTCGAGTAGTCCTCCTTATCTCCTCCTGCATGAGATCCGCCCAAAGGCGCTCCCATCCCGGCAACTTCTCCCGACCATTGACACTATCTTGATATGAGTGCCAAGCCTTTGGAAGACCAAGGAGATTCAAGTCGACCATGTCCTCGTCTTCGACAGTCACCCCCACACTTCCCAGCTCATCTCTGGATTGAGTGAACTTCGTGAGGTATTTGGCGATACTGTCGCCCTTCTCCATCTTGATGTTCCTGAGCTTATCTTTGAGCGCCAGCTTCCTTTGGTCGCTCTTACTCTGGAATAGATCCGTCAAAGCTTTCCACATTAAATATGGAGTAGCCTTTCCATGCAGGCCGGATACAATATGATCCTTGACGCCCTCCAACAGGATCCTTCGACACTTCGCCATCTTCTTTTTCCATGCATCGACTTCAGCAGGATCAGTGGGCTTTTGGACATCCGTATCTACGAACTCCTTCAGACCATTATCTTCTAATACTGCTTCCATGCGATCCTTCCATGCAACATAATTCGAATTGCCTTCAAGAGCATATTCGAGTCGCAAACCGTTGAAAGACATTTTCAACACCGGCACCAAGAAAACAAAACTGCTGCAAAATTTCGAATTCCACCTCAAAGCTCAACTGCTCTAGATCTGTGAGAACAAATTATTTCTAGCATAGAGATTGACTACAAGGGGCGTTTACCAGACCTTTCACTTTCCGAAGAAAGATGAATCCGGAGGCTACCTGGCCCGCATGCAGACTCTGTCTACCGAAATAAGTTTGTAATCACTGTGATGATCAATCTTAACTTCAATAGCTCCGATACCATGTAGAAATTTGTTGAATAATGATTAATTATCCACCGAGACTATCCTGATCACATACAATTCGAATTTATATGCAAAACATAATCTCTTCCACTCAGATCATCACACATGCGGAATTAAAATCAAGCGATAACACATCAAATCATCATAAACATTAACACAGTATGTATGGGGAAAGCTTATAGCTGAAAACCCCGCAGCTATTGTGTATATTATAATGGAGAAATCATGTAACAAACTCAGTACAATACTCCTCACAAGTACTCAGTACTTTCTCATAAAGTTACACACAAACTAGCTCAGTTTTGAACAGGTTACTGGTTCAAAACTCACTGCCAATTGCCTTGCCTCTATTGCGCAATCCAAGCCTGTCTATATAGAGATCCAAGGTTCGAATCTCCTTGGCTTGACAACGCAATCATCATGGGAAATTCCTCCAAGTGTGGTGCAAATCTCATGCACAACTGATGTCGCCACTGATAGCTAACTCCACCCTTTCATCTACCTCTTTCACTGGTCTCCACTGAACTGTCCATGCACTGTAGTGAAATGATGTGTTCTTGAGTTGAATAATGAGTTACTAATTAATGAATTAAATAATATTTAATTCACTCCACTCATAACTAATTGATTAGCTAGTTAAACTAATCTCAACTATTTCAACTAAAATAAACAGAACACAACTCCACTAGCTGTCTCATTAACTCCACCAAACTTCTGCCACTGAAGTCCTAACTGAAGTCAACCATGCATGATGCCATCAAACCCTTGGGAATAGTGTAATTCCTTTGTCAGATGCATGAGCCACTTCTGTAGCTCGAACTGAAGTGCTCCAAGAGAGTAAACTGCTGTTTAGAGTCCAAATATTATTAAGGGTAAATAATATTTGACTTCCCTATTTTTAGGAGAGGCAGTCTAAAAATAGCCTTCGACCTCTTCGACCTAAAAAATAGAGTCTCATCTATTTTCACCAACGTGACCAATGCTCCAAGAATCTCAAACTGGAATCCCCGAACCATGCTCCATATGTCTAAAAATAGACATAGTCTAAAAATAGATTTTTGCGCCAGAATTTGCCTACGGGCCCACTTGGTGAAGGCGACTTCATTTCACTAAGCTCTATCATCTTGCTGCATTTTCAACAGTAATTTGTAAGTTAATATTTTATATTTCATAAAAATAGTCCATAAATTAAATTTTTAATATATATTTTTTGTTTTTTAGTTTTAATGTATTCTGGTACCTAATTGTATCCATGAAGATGATATTATAGTAAATTTACATTATAAAATTAGCACACAGCAAACTCTAATCAAATTATATATTATGAATCAAGGAAATTACACACATATTTATACAAGCAAAAGTCTCAATATAGGAATTCTATCTTAGACGTACAGTAGTGTGGTTGAGAGATTCTCTCAACCACACACTAAACTAGGAGAAACTATATTCTAGCTAATTCCTATTATGTAGGAACAAACTCCTCAAATGGAGAATTACAAGCATAGACAAGTAGGAATTAATTATTTCTAACTCCCCCCCTTAATGACTACTTGTCATGATAGTGATTCACAAAGTCTGGTTGTGGTCAAACATAACAAAGAATATGTCGACGTCCATATAAAAGAGCAACCATCCACCGGAATGCATGGGTACCAACCGCTGCAACCGCTAGTCCTGTAGGATGTCCTTCGCATACATGATTCTGTCAACCATTATCACTGCATATATGTACCTATAAATCCACCACCATCAGGCGAATTGCATGTGCAGAACCTCCAAAAACAAAGAGATATCAGTGCCTTTCTAAGCCAAATATTCATGTCCAAATAACAATCGCAAACAGTTGCGCTGATTGTGCCTTTCGACGCAACTGTCAGATAGAAAAATGCGCCAACCCTCTTGTGCTCAGACACACCAATATCTGAGACCGTGAGCCAGGTGTTACTGCAGTCCACATGCTCCTATGAGCACAAAGCTCTCGTGTACACATTAGCCACTCAGGAAATATGCCACCACTGGGAAAGTTTGATTTGCCACCACCGGGCAAATCCGCCAACTTCAATATGCCACCACCGGGCAAATCCGATCTGCCACCACCGGGAAAATCCAGAACTTAAATGTGCCACCACCGGGCAAATCCTGTAGCCACTAAGGCTCTGTATGTGGTTTCTGGCTCACCACAAACCATCGCTTTACAGTGACAAAAGATGGTTTCAGGCTGACCACAAACTATTACAAAGTGGTTTTAAGATCACCACGAACTTTCAAATGCCTTTACAAGGCTTACATTTCATACTTCAACATTTGAAGTTTTTGGGTACATATAATGACCATTACAACAACCAACTAGACTTGCTTATAACATGCTAGGGAGTCTATTCCACAAACCACACTAAGTCAAACAAACATCTACTTTGTTGTCCACCATAAACGTTGTTGCTGCTCCTTTATCCCATCTTTTCATAGTTCACATCTTGGGCATCTTTGTCAAATAAATTCTTGGAACTCCATGCTTAACCTGTCATTTGTTAGAGTCACGAATTCTAACAAAATAACTTTACCTACATTGAGTTAGCTAGGCTCAATAAGGCTCAATAACTTTAAACATGATTCCAAGAAACTAAATAAAGCATAAATTCTTCAGGTTTAATTTCTTTATCTCTGCCCATAGATGATTATTTTCCAAACATACCAGCAGCCATTTTTCACCAACGATACCTGTGAGGGGTCTACTGATAAAGAAACAGATTGATGACTTTTCACCTGGACTCAATGCAGTGCATTCAAACACTGATGATCCAGACATAGGCACACAACCATACGAAGAGAACACAATTTTCCCTTCAAAAAATAATAATCCAGGACTCCATGGTCCAATCCTCCATCGCATTTCAGTATCCAATTCTCCCGGCATCACAACATAATGCCACTTCCCCTACTCACAGTATCAAGGCTAGTCACTGCTCTCAAGCATGCCTCCTCACGCTTGCTAACAATCTACAACACGATAATGATCATCCTCCAATCTCTGATGTAGCTCCAATTGATGTCGTTTTCACTGTCATGTGTTCATCATTCCCTGCAAATTTTCTTAGTGTTGGAATGACCAGTTCCAACACACACTCAAAATTGTGACAATAGTTGGTCACACTACTGTCACTTAAATTACAACCAATTTCATTGTCATGACAGTTAATCAATACATTGCAAAATTAAAAAAAAAACATCTGAGAATTAAAAAAAACATTTTGATAGTAGCATAAACTTTTTCTTTCTGTGTATATCGACTAAAATGCAACAAGGGGAGTAGCTCCAACACAATCAGCGGTCATAATAACCCTGTGGATTCGAGTACGACCCTCCATTTTGCATTGGATAATTAACATCAGTAGATGATGCTTGGGCTTCCTTTTCCCTGTTCCACTGTTCGATTTTAGCTCTTCTCTCTGCACTACCTTCTCGAATTGGACTCCTATTGCGTCTTGGACTATAGCTCCGGCTGCGACCTCTTCTATGGCCTCCAGGACTACGGCTTCGGGTTCTTCGCCCACGATGACCATCCCGATCATCAACATCATATCTTCTGTCATATCCACGACCTCCATGGTGGGGGCGATCATCATGATGCCGATGTCCGTCATAGTCCTTCTGTGGGCTAGCACTCCTACTTCGACTTCGATTGTGGTTGTACCTCCTGTATCTTCCAAATAACCTCCGTCGCAACTCTCGACTTAATTTCTTCAGGTGCACGAAGTTGCAGTACCCACCACGATTACAAGTATTCTCTTCATATTGTCTACATGTTGCTTCGCGAAAATTAGTAACTGGAGAGAAATCCACAATGATTGGGCGTCCTGCATCAAACCTGCCTTGCAAAGATCGTAATGCATTACCTGCCTGCTCTTCTTCCCGAAATTGCACGTACACATTAACTCCTCCTTGGTCATCATTTTCACAGTGCTCTCCACGACATGCCAACATAAAATCATTTCCAATATTATCACTATACACATCTTCTTCCAGCTCTTTTGTAGTCATAACCATTCGTAACAATGGGATCACTCACAATAAAATCCAGTTTTTCATTCCAAACTAGATTCATATCCTTATGATTTTCCGTGGTGTGTTTCCTTTGCCCATTAGAAAGCCATGGAAGAGTGCTGCCGCCGAAGCTGCACAGGAACTTCACCCACTGCTGCATCGAATTGGAACTCTCTTCTTCGGCTTCCGACATCATTCCCAGCGGCTAACTGCTAACTTTAAAAGACAATTCAAGCTCATTGTCTGCAAGATACGAACCCTGGTCGATCCGGCAACATCTAGAAACAATACAGATGCTTAAAAAAACGCTAATTCCTAACCGGGGCAGACCATTGAATCATGCTACCAAATCCCATTAACTATGACATATATACACAAAATATATATATGTGTGTGTGTGTGTGTGTGTGTGTGTATGTGTGCAAAAACTGCACCGCAGGAGACACATGGCGCCAACACCACCGTTGAACTATGGGATGAGAGAACACCACTATGTCCCCAGCGCATTAAACTTGGACGCAGACAACTTATCCGTTCGCTCTTGCAATCGGCATTTTCATTTCCCATCTGTCTTCTATAAAGCCAACGGATTGCACTGGATGCCTGCTCATAGCTGAAGCAGAATTTTGAGTCGTTCTAATGGAGCCACGGCAGAGCAGGACACTCCTCCGGCAACACCGTCAGCAGTGAGAGACTTGCAGACGCTGAGAATGGTTTGGCCCGGAGCCTTCACTTTCGCATTGGTGACGTTGCTTAGCAGCAGAGAAAAAACCATTTTAATCTTTGTCAAAAAACACGGAATGCTTCCTTCAGCTCCTCTTCAGAATCTATGCGGATCCACCGAGACAACACCATAACAAACTTATCCTCCGAACAGACATCACAGACACAAGCAATTCACTCTACACGGAGGCGATCTAATGCAAACCAAAATTTTGTAGCAATTCACGATCCACTACGCGACTTCCAATGTAGTTGAAAAATCATACCCCTACCTAAAATCAGGCCAGCAGCAACACAGAGTTAAAAGGTCAGCAGTACGCAATCAATACGCATGATCGATCAAGATCTGTTTACATAGATATGATCGATAAACACCTCCAGATCAACTCAGCCTCAACCTCCACACCATGATCCATGCAGTAGATCAGTCAACACACCAAGGAATCGATCCATGCAGGAATACCACTACCAGTTGTACGAACAGACGTCCCTGCAACCATCGTTCAGAACCATGGCAGTGCCACTAACATATATCCACAGGCTGTTACCTACTGCAATCAACAGCGAGCGTGTAAGTTACCAGCCACGTAAGGTTCCGACGTATACAACTACCATTCAGCAGGAAGATCGATAGATAGCTCGCAGACTCTTAGATTTCTTTTTCACTCAACAGCAGCTCTCCAGCACTGGATGGACAAACAAAAATTTAATAAAGATATACAAATGCAGTAATTTATTTGTCTATGCCCAGGAAGGGCTAGAGGCCCTTACGGGCTCTAAAGCTCTGATACCAAGATAAAATAGCACACATCAAACTCTAATCAAATTATATATTATGAATCAAGGAAATTACACACCTATTTATACAAACAAAAGTCTCAAGACAGGAATTCTATCTTAGACGTACAGTAGTGTGGTTGAGAGATTCTCTCAACCACACACTAAACTAGGAGAAACTATATTCTAGCTAATTCCTATTATGTAGGAACAAACTCCTCAAATGGAGAATTACAACCATAGACAAGTAGGAATTAATTATTTCTAACTTCCGGTACCTAATTGTACACATGAAGATGATATTATAGTAAATTTACTTTATAAAATTAATATTTTATTTTAATATAATATTTTTTATATTAATGCATTGCATTACTTTAGTTAATGTTATTATAAATTTACCTTATAAAATAAAAATTATACTTTTATGTTTGTGTGTTTTTCAATTTATAGATGCAATGACTTTTTCTCAAAGCATTCTAGGGTAAATTTTAATAAAAATAGAGGAGAGATTTTTAAAACTTGAGTTTAATGACTTTTTCTCAAAGCATTTTTGCGGTAAATTTTAATGAAAATCCAAAGATTTTTCAAGAATTGAGTTTAAGTTTAAAAACTTATAAATGAACTAACAATTTTCACCTGAATTTACCATAATCAAGTGATACGATTTCAAGAAAAAATGTGATTTTTTGTTATTTGAAATGCATTTTTGAATGCATAAATGGATTGAACACCGAAAACCTGTGGGCACTTGAATTATACATATTAACCAATTTAAACTCATTTAATATATATATATATATAAGTTGGTTTTCTTTTTTTTTAAGTTAATTTTTAAACAAAATTTACTAGATATTTTTAAAAACTTTGAATTTAAGTTGTTTAATATAAAAAAAATTAGTCTCCCAAGAGTTTTTCAGAGGAATAAATCTATTTATGCATTCAAAACCTTATTTCAAACAACAAAAATGAAAGAAACCCATTTTATCGATTAGCTATATTGTGCCATACATAAAAAGATAAGTTTAATATTATTTTTATAAGTATACACAAAAGATTAATATTTTAGTGTTTTATTTTATTAATTATGTTTTTTTTTTATTTGTTTTTGAATTAATCCTCATTATAACTTGTAAATATAATTTACTTACTAGTATATTTAGTGAATAATTGTTAATTATTATTATTTTTCTTTTGAAATAATCATTTACCTAAATAATAACCTTTAAATTAAATTATTATTATTATCGTTATTTTAAAGGCTAATCCAAGTAGTCTCCCTATCTCTCACACACACACACAAATATATCACATTATAATAATATGTATATATGCTTTCTGTAGTATCATTAAGTAATGGAGTTGCCTTTAGTGGAACTTTTTGGAGTTTCAGGTCGATTGTGCAAAGTTACCCATCAAACTTTTATTTTCAATAAATTCCTACCAGAATTTAGAGAAATTAAACCGAAGTAAAAGCCTTCAAAAATTGGCACTATAGACTACTTGTTAAGTAATTCCCCTTTTAATAAACCATTCATAATATCTGTCTCCACTAGTTTAGTGAGGGGTAATTAATATATGAAATTAACATCGCTCCACTAATTATGCATACACACATGTCTATTTCAAATTAGGTCTTCCAAAATTTTAATTTAAGTATAAAAAATTATTAGGTGGATGATATAGATTTAATCTCCCTGGAATATGCTGGAATATTTATAGTAGTATTGAGAGATCAATGGTTCAGATTTATATCCAAGTTAGTTATAATCTTTTAATTAATTTATTTGAAATTATTTATTGAAAGAAAATTTCAGATCAATCCATGTCATATTGGATATGTTTTATTGACAAGGCATGGTATTGTAAAAAAAATTATTTACAAGTTAAGAATTTTTACAATAAAGTGGTGGTGAATCTTTATGCCTAAGAATATTGTTACATGTTTTTGAAGATGTATATATGTTTAATTAATATATTAATTCTTATATGTTTGCACTTATGCACCAGCCCTTGAGTATTTCTTTTTCACTCTAGTTTTTCTTCTTAAGACATGTGTATCATGTGGGATTCCCACATCCTAGGTATTTGTTAAAGTCCATTCTATTCCTTAAATGATGTGTCTATTTATCTAAACCTTTTTTTCATTGGTTTCTTGTTCCATGTCTAGTCGAATGGGTAATCGAAACAACATCATTCTTGATATTTAGTCTCAATCCCTAGCATACATCCAATGGACAATGTTCTTTACTATTTTGATGAATTTTGTTCTTTCAGGTCAAAACATATACTATTAAATATATAATCTAAAGGATTGTGGCATATTAAAAATATTATTATTATTCTTCATTTAGGATAAATATGGAGAAGCATGTGTGAATAGGAATAGTCATTAGGCATCTTCGAAAATGAAAAAAAAGGTCATATCTCAATATATTAATATGTAGATCACAATAATAAAATTAATTTAAGCCTACAATTTATCAATTTTTTTTAGTGGTATTAGAGCATTTGTTATTTAAAATGACTCAATGACATTTCCTACTCATTGATTCCTTTTTTAATAACTCTAGAATGTCGATCATTTGTTTCCTTTTGAATTCCAAGATATATGGCTATTAAAAACTATCTATTGTAAAAGTGTAGCTAGTTTCTAAATTGGGTTTTCATGATTGTTGGAGCATTTATCTCTCCTGTAATTAACCCTTCTAACTCCTTGAGTGAAACTAGTATTACTAGATGGGATTCATCCCTTGTCCATAGACCATACTCAATGCTATCATGCTTGTATGGAATGTTGGATGCATGTCGTGAAAGGGTGTGTACTATTTGCAATTCATATCTCTAGTGACAAAAGTAAGGAAGCCAAGGATGTAGATATGTTGAACAGGTCTCCAATTTTACAATAGTTTCAAGATGTGTTTCCAGCAGATATTTGAGAGTTGCCACCGCACAGGGAAGTAGACTTTTCTATTGAGTTGATGCCAGGGGCAACTCCAGCATCAAAGGCACCTTACAGGATGAGCACACCTGAGTTGATGGAATTAAATTTTAAGTTGAAGGAGATGCTTGACAAAGGGTACATCAGGACAAGTATATCAACATGGGGTGCACCAGTGCACCAGTGTTGTTTGTGAAGAAGAAATATTGCATTCTTAGATAGTGCATTGTCTACAAACAATTGAAAAATGTGACCATAAAGAGCATGTACCCATTACCGAGGATTGAAGATTTGTTCGATCAGCTGAAGGGAGCAAGAGTGTTCTCTAAGACCTACTTGAGTTCGGGCTATCATCAGGTATGCATCAAAGAGCAGGAAATATACAAGATCGCATTCAGGACCAAGTACGGGCATTATGAGTTTCTTGTGGTTCCATTTAGTTTGAATAATGCCCCAACTAAATTTATGTGTTTGATGAATAGTGTGTTGCATCCTTATTTGGACAATTTTGTGATTGTGTTTATTGATGGCATATTGGTGTATTCTAAAAATGAGGAAGAACATGCCAAGCTTTTTCCAAGAGTACTGAGGTTTTTGAGAGAGCATCATTTGTATGCTAAGCTCAACAAATGTAGTTTCTCCCATACTAATGTTCACTACTTGGGAAATGTTGTCTACAAAGAGGGAACTGCAATAGATCCATAAAAGATAAGAGTCATCGTCGAGTGGGTAACTCTTAAGAGTGTAGATGAGGTGAAATAATTCATGGTATTGGTAGGTTATTACAGGAGGTTCATCGGGAACTTCTCATAAATTTCTTATCCAATTACATCATTGCAGAGGAAAGGTAAGAAGTTTGATTGGACAGAGGAGTGTGACGCTAGTTTTGAGCAACTTAAGTAGTTGTTGACACATGCTCCAGTGTGAAATATTGCAGATGCAGACAAGGAGTTTGTAGTGTGTACAGATGCTTGGAAGACAGAACTTTGTTGAGTCCTTATGCAAGATGGACATGTGGTATGCTATGAGTCGTGAAAACTAAACGAGGACGAGCAGAACTACCAGACACATGATATTGAGCTACAAAACGATCATACATGCATTGAAGATGCAGAAGCATTATATTCTTAGCAGGAGGTTTGCACTGATGAGTGATCACATCGATTTGAGATGCCTGTTTGACCAGACGAATCTGAACGTTAGGTAGGCTATATGGTTGGCCACGATTAGTGAGTTTGACTTTGAGATCAGGTACATCAAGGGAAAGGAGAACGGGTTGTAGATGCTCTTAGAAGGTGGGTACAAGAAAATCACATAGTAACTATGAGATCCTATGGGACAAACTTACAGGATAGGATCTTGTAGGCAGGTCAGCTGGATCATAGGTATATGGAGATTATGCGCAGGTTGCAGTACGGTACATGTACAGTTGTTGTTACAGATATATGTACAAGTATATGTGTTGTTACAGGTACATGTATGGGTACAGGTACATAATTTTATATATGTGGTAGTACAGGTACATGTATAGGTGGTAGTACAGGTACATGTGGTAGTATAGGTACAGGTAGTGGTAGAGGTGCAGGTGTATAGGATTTGGACTACCATCTCATAGTAAATGGATTGGTTAGATTTAGAGACAAGATATATATACCAGACATTAGTGAGCTCAAGAAGGTGACCTTGAGGGAGTTTCATGAGAAACCATATTCAGGTCACCCAGGCTACCATAAGACTTTGATTGTAGTGAATATATTCTATTATTCGTTGAATCTAAAGAAGGATGTGGTAGATTTTGTAGCCGGATGTTTGGATTTTCAGATGGTTAAGGCAGAGTGTAAACATCTAGGTGGACTACTACAACCAATTGTGATTCCAAAGTGGAAATGGGAGTTCATTTCCATGGATTTCATTACAGGGTTGCCGAGGAAAGTTAGAAAAAATTATTCCATCATGGTTGTTGTGTACATGTTGACAAAGGTTATACATTTCATTCCAGTGAAGATTAAAAACTCAGTTAGTGATGTAGTACAGGTTTTTATCAGAGACATAGTTAGATTACATGGTGTTACGAGGAATATTGTTCCCGACAAGGATGTAAAGTTCACTTCCAAGTTTTGTAAGGATTTGTTTGTAGGTTTGGGCACCGAGTTTTCCTTCAGCACGACTTATCATCTGCAGACAGATGGACATACTAAGAGGGTCAACAGGATATTGGAGGATGTATTGAGGATGTATGTGATGCATCCGGTATACAAGTGGGAAGAGTATCTTCCACTGGTAGAGTTCTCCTGCAACAATGGGTATCAAGATTCATTGAGGATGAATCCATTTAATTCATTGTATGGTTGGAGTTGCAACACTCCTATCAGTTGGAGTGATCCAGTTAACATGGTATTGATTGGACCAGATATGTTGGTAGAAATAGAACAGGAAATGAAGATGATCAAGAAGAACTTGAAAGAAATGCAGGATAGGCAGAAGAGTTACGCAAACAAGAACATGTTGTTCAGGGAGTTTCAGGTTGGGGATCAGGTGTACTTGTGTATCAAGCGCAAGAAGAGCTCCTTGTGGATTGGATCATGTACCAAGTTGGCACCAAGGTTTTGCGGACCCTTCAAGATCATTGAGAGTATCAGACCAGTGGCCTATTGACTTGCACTGCCTTCCATATTGAAAGTCCATGATTATTTTCATATAAGATTTCTTAAAAAATATGTTAAATATTTTGATCATGTTATTTATTGGTTTGTATTGTAGGTGGATCTAGAAGGAGAGTTCCTGCCGAAATAGTAGTGCCTTTTGTAGATCAATAAGCTCATGCTCTGGAATCAAGCAATCGAGCAAGTTAAAGTGCAATGGAAGTACTTTGGGCCTGATGAAGCTACATGGTAGATGGTGGATTAGATCTGGGCTATGTGTCCTTATTTTTTTTCCAGTTGAGGAAAAGAAGCTTTGGTATGATGTTGGTATATGTTTTGATGATGTTTGGATGTATGTTTTGACGTGATGTTTAGGTATATGTACTTATATGTATATGGATGTAAATACCGCCATGAGATATGTTATAAATATCCAGTACGAGGTATGGTTTGATTTTTAGAAGGGTTATCATTGTAAATATTGCATCAAGATATGTTATAAAGCTCCATGGCAATTATGTTTTCTTTTCAACAGTGTTGTTGAGGTATATGTGTGATTGAACACCGAGGATAGTGTCCCCTAAGAGAGAGGATTATGTAACAACCCTAGTGAAAATTCCATATAATAAAGTTAAAATAATAACCATAGTTGATGGGACACATATTCCAAGTTGAATTTTGGGCAAAACATCCTAGTGTGGGTGTTCATATGGTTTATTATGGCTAAGGAAATTGGAAAAGGCAATGGATAAGGCATTAAAGAGGAAAAAAGTATTTTTGGCACATTTATTTATGAAAATAATGGAAATTAGGAGAAAAGGGAGATGAAAGATCACATGTTACATGTGAGGAGGAAATTGAAGGCAAATAATGGAAAATTAAGAAAATAGAGGCCTCATCTATAAAAATTATTTTGAGGATCAGTTGGTACCTTTTTTCAGTGAATTTTTGGAGCTCTCTCATTTCTCTCTCTCTCTCTCATACTCTTGGATACTTAGAGTTTTCTTGGAGCACTCCTGGAGACTGTGGAGACTTGGTGATTTGGAGAAAGAAGGAAAAGGAAGAGGAAAGTATAAGCAGAGATTGGGATAAGCAACTACAACAAGATTTTATTGCAGGTACCGAGTTTCATGCATGTTTTCCTGACTAGTTTTAGCAGACATGGTTTGTGCATGTGGATTTTCCTAGCCTTTCCATTTCTTGGATAGCCATGGTGTTGTGGTTTTATTTCCATTAATTATTTTTCTGGTTGTTTCTCATGATTCCCTTAGCTATTGGGTTGAGTTATTAGTTATTTGATCATTGGTTGGACAAATTCTCTGGAGCTCGACGAACATCTGTTGGGTTGATTTACTAGTCATGGAGCCTTGGTTGGAAAAATGCTCTGGAGCCACGTTTTCTTAAAATTAACTACTTTAGCTTGTTTATAAAGTTGTGAAATAAACCAATTGGGTCTCTATATTCAATTAATGCAATGATATGTAAAGTTGTTAAACCAACCAACTATGATGCTATATCCAATTGGTTGTTGTGACAATGCAACGATATAATTTATATGGCTAGTAAACATCGATAGATAAGTTGAAACTATTTAAACGAATTAAATTAAGTTGGCATTCATTTAAATGACTAATAACTTAGAATTTCGCAACCACATAATTTAAATATCAAAACTATTTAAATGTGAGCTAATAGCTCAGAGTTTCACAATAATATAATTTAAATATATTAATTTAAACATCAAAACTATTTAAATGAATTAAATTAAAATTTTCAACTATATAATTCAAATGTATTAATGTAAACATCAAAACTATTTAAATAAATTAAATTAAAGGTCACATCTATATAATTTAAATGTCAAAACTATATAAATGAATCGAATAGATCTCCTACACAAACAAAGTTATAGCTTCTATATTTGATACAATAGTTCCAACAATCATAAAATGTTGATGGGAAATATGATACCTGTTCCTATGTTGATATTTCGAAGATGGACATTGGAAGAATCTATGTGAATTCCATCTGTGTTGGGGCTATCGCCAAGGGCATTAATAGCCAATCCCTTTGGGAGAACATTGTTACATCCATTCATGCTAATATGGAAATGCTTGCTGTTAATGGAAGTAATATGTTTCAACATTGTATTGACAATTCTTGCCAACTGTAAAGACTTTCATTACCATTAAACAATATCAAAATTATGCTCTCTCAGACAATTGTAAAATACACGGGTGATGTAGCATGATCAGGGCCTACCATGCCACTTGTGGGCTGAAGCATGCACAAAACGATATATTTGAAGAACAAGAGTGCTCATCTAATTCTCAGGATGAGTACACGAGAAGAAGTTTTTTCAGGTAAGAAACCAAATGTGGCACACTACAGGATCTTTGGTTCATCATTTTATTTTCATGTGTCCAAGGATACACGGAAAAATATAGAACCAATAATAGAGTTGGGCATATTTTTGGGGTACATTGATACACCTCATAACTATCGAGTATACCTTCCATATCACATGATGATAGTGGCTCGTAGATATGTGAATTTCGATGAAGAGAAGGCCATTAGATGTTCCCTTAAGAGGGAGCTTCAGTTGCATGCATATGAGGATATTTTAGCTACAAAGGAAGAACCTCAGGATGTTATGGAGTAGCCACAAGCAGAGGACCAGAGAGTGGAAGAACCCACTCATGCAGAGACATTTAGAGATAGAAGGAAGTGCACCAGTGAAGTTGATAAATTGATGCATGATGCTAGAGAGAATGTCGGAGCACCCCCATCAGAGTGAAGGAATAGGAAGTCACTAGATCGGTCCACTAGGTACATGGCTTTGATGAGAGACAGTGTAGAGACTAGGCCATCCTCAGTCATTGAAGCATTGCAACAGCCAGTATGGGTTGATGGCATGGTAGAGGAATATGTTTCCATTATCAGGAACAGTGCTTGGGAAGGGGTCCCAAGGCGAGAGGAAAAGTTAGTGGTAGGTTCCTTTTGACTCTCCTCTCCTCACATCTCAGCTTCAAATTTGTTTCTCTCTGTGCTCCCTCTCCATTATCAAGGGAGAGGTCCCATTCATAGAGAGGAGTGGAATGAGGCTCACAAGACCACATGAATACTTGGGCCCAATCATGTACCTTCACAAATCAATTTCGTGAAAATGCACTCATTGTTGTGCAACATGACTTGTCTGATATTGTGGAGGAGTTGGCTGGGGAACAATCTACATTATTCGATTCAAACGTTTTGGTATAGGTGGAGGATTGGATCACTGACTTAGGAACACCAATATCCAGATGCAATTAATATTTCCACACAATTCCATTATACTAGCACCTTAGGAACTTGTTGGGAAAATTTTTATTCAATCGTTGATTCTCTTACTAGCAGGAATCATGGATGTCCAACTATAGTGTTTAGAGGTGTCTTTGCTTAGGGATCATCTAAAAACCACCTCCCACATGACTTGTACCAACTAGATGATAATATGATCTCTTTATGTCTTCAAATCCACTATTAGTATGGTTTAATACTGATGCTTCTTATAGTTTTAGTATATGTTTTTGTCCACTTCTTTAATGGATACAAACACTTTTAAAATTAATTTAATTTTCTATGTAATTCACATGTAAAACAATAACTCATCTTTTGAATTTTTTATACCTAATATACTGATTCCTAGATAATTTTCAAAGGATAGCTTCCACTTAGGAAGGCTAGAGTTGGTCATGGTATTTCTTGTCAATTCTCTCTCTCTCTCTCTCTCTCTCTTCAGACACAAACATATAGTATCTAAATAAATTGACATCCGGGTTGGTATCATACTTACATGACATGGGATTGATTCCAATCATTACCACTCTATCCTCTAGGTTTCTACATATGCCCCTTCCACAACCACAGGTGAATCAAGGGGATTTGAACCTGAAACCTCCTCAAAAATAAGACTTCATTTTCACAACTATCTCTAATTGAGCTTCCCCTTAGGGACTCTTTATACATATATATTTACATAATATAATGTTATGAATTTTCAAAAAAAAATGTATAATTATCTTTAAAAAAAACTATTTGAATTGAATGATTAATAAGTAAATAAAAAGTTAAATATTCTTATTCTAAGAAAATATTTGAATGATGAAATGAGTTGATAGATTGCTAATAAAATTAAACTTTTTTACATAAATAAGTGAGTGAATTCTTGAGTTGTTCTTTGGTTTGTGCAATTTAATTTATTACAAATTATTTGATTTTCATATGGATAAGTATGTAACAAATGTATTTTCATTCAACATTGGAAAGCCTCATCCTAGTTCTAATTTGTTGATTTCAATTTCAATTCTATGTGGAAAAACATTGGGGAGAAAATAATTATGAGTGTTTGGAAATAATATTATGGTTTCAAAAACAAAGTAGAAATTTTACCATAGTGCCAAGATAAAGTTTCTTTTCAACAATTTAGTTATCTTAATGATTCTTGGTAGTTTTGAAGTTTGTACCTACAAATTATTTCATCATCTTTACATAATGTAACTTGTGAAATGAATTAAGGCAAGCCATAAAACACACAACATTATATGAGTATAGTAAGTATTTAATTAGCACAACATAATTGGTTTAATAACTACTATTCACAATTCCAAAGGAATTGGCTCCATATAATGATATATTTTTAGGGATGGGAAAGGTTTTGTTTCATTCTATGTTTTCATGGATATAGCAAAAAACACTTTTTGTATATAAAACTTTTGATAGAGAAGAGGGGAAGAATAATTATTCTCATACTTTAATTTACTACAATGGTTTTTATCCATATTTTAGATTACACGATAAGCTTAAATCATAAAAATCCTATGCAAATTTTAGATTACTATATAGCTAATGCAACTTCCAACATTTTCACCTTAACAAATCAAAGCCAGTTTAATCATTTTACACAAAACATTTTTTTTTTTTAATTTCCATAACATTGTCTCACATTAAATTGAGGTTACTAGATAACATATGCAAAATCCATAGATTGCTAATCAAATTCAAATGCACATTGACTTTAGATTACTAGATAACTAATGTAAAAACCAACACACATTTCTAATGAGACTTGTTATTTAACCTTTAACAAATCAAATGGGGCTAGGGTTAAACACTTCCTATACAAACTTTAGATTGCACGATAGCTAATGCAACTTCCAATATATTCACCTTAACAAATAAAATCTACTTTAATCATTTTACACAAAATGATTTTTTATTTCCATAAGTGAGGTTCACATTAAATTTAGGTTACTAGATAACATATGCAAAAGCCATAGATATATAATGGAATTTAAATTCACATTGACTTCAAATTACTAGATAGGTAATGCAAAAACCAACATAGGTTTCTAATGAGACTTCCAACATATTCAAGTTAGCATATAAAAAACATTCACCCTTCAACAAATAGGAAGGGACTAGGTTTAAACATTTTTGTAATTTTACACACAAAACATTAAGATAATTTAAACAATTTAACCCAAAATTAAAGCTTTGTTATTCCATTAACTCGAAGTCACATTGAAATCAATACAAAATAGCTAATACAAAAATTAACATATTAAAGTTGGCATTTAAAACAAGCATTCAATTTTTAACAAACCAAAGAGGGCTTGACAGAATTAACTCCAAGTCCCTTGACATTTTTACAGAGAGATTGAGCTCCATTATTTTCGTAACTTAAATCCACATTTTCCATTTGGATACCCTGACATGGAAAGCTTTTACTACAT
This sequence comes from Pinus albicaulis, assembly GCA_034641835.2. Taxonomy (NCBI): domain Eukaryota; kingdom Viridiplantae; phylum Streptophyta; class Pinopsida; order Pinales; family Pinaceae; genus Pinus; species Pinus albicaulis. The sequence goes on from JAXQQM020085250.1 coordinate 22,583, forward strand.
GCTAAATTAATGGTATCCTTTGTTGTTGAAGTTTCAGTTATACTTTTGTACAAGACATTACTAATTTGCACATTCCTATTAGATTCCTGCACAAATACAATCATTATAAATAACAAAATAAATGACAAAATTTACAACCAATATTACCAAAATAATAAAATACAAAAATGGAAAGTCAATCTCAATAATGAAGTAAGTTACAAATCTTAACAATAGTTTTTATATGATGTTTAAGTTCCATATAGAAAGTAAGTAAGAAAAAAAAAATTTATTAAACAAATTATAGTAATAAAATAAAGGGAAGGTGTTGAGATATGAGTAAAATGATGACTACCTTGGTTGTACACCTTGGGCAATAGTATTGGTCAATGATGATTGGATTCCCTACGTTCTTCATCCGTATGTTCTCAAATGTTATTCCCTTAGCAACACCTGTCCCTCCTGATATTGTTTTGATTCTAACTCCATTTTGAGTGCCAGTGAGAGAAGCTCCATTTACAGTCATGTTGTTGACTCGTTAAGAGAAGGATATCTGCCTAGGCTTCCAATACTAATAACAAATCCAATCCTTTTTTAATGAAGTTCAGTGCATTGAATGATATTATCCTATTAAGAGTTTATCAAATTATTTTGAATGATCCTATCCTCTATCCCATTAAAATTTTATCAAATTATTTCACCTGATTCCATGACCATGTCCACGAGTAATCTGTTCAATGTAAAGATTGGAAGTTCCTTCTAAGACACCGATACAATCATCTCCCACACAAACAAATTTATAGCTTCTATATTTGATACAATAGATTTCGAAGATGGACATTGGAAGAGTCTATGTGAATTCCATCTGTGTTGGGGCTATCACTAGGGGCCTTAATAGTCAATCCCTTTGCGAGAACATTGTTACATCCATCCATACTAATATGGAAATGCTTGCTATTAATGGAAGTAATATCTTTCAACACTGTATTCACAGTGCCTGCCAATTGTAAAGACTGTCATTACCATTAAAAAATATCAAAATCACACTCTCTCAGACAATTTTAAAGACTATCATTACCATTAAACAATATCAAAAGAAAACTCTCCTAATCAAAGACTATTATTACCATTAAAAAATATCAAAAGCACACTCTCCTAATCATCCATTAAACAATATCAAAATCACACTCTCTCATATAATTGTAAAGACTATCATTACCATTAGACAACATCAATTGCACACTCTCCTAATCATTCAACAAAATTAATGTGTGAGAAAATGGGTAGAGAAATTACCACAAGCCTGGAACACTGCAAAACACACAATGCGTTCAATCAATATATGTTATGCAAATCACTAAGAAACAACTATATATGCTTTCCAAATCATTACTAAACAACTCTTGACCTCCATCAGTAAGAAGCAACTCTTGATAATTTTATACATACTTGTTGAATATTTTGACACTTGCTCCACTAGGAGGCTTTTTGTCCATCCAAGGATCCCCCACCGTTCACTGTTAGACCAGTCACTTTGGAAAAACTGCAACCAATAGAGTTGATTTGTGGGCATTTCCGTTGGTACAATGAGATCCCCAGTTATCTGTCAAAACACAACTTCAATAAAGTTCGATGCTCAAAACAAAGGAATAAGCTCAATGCTCAAAACAAGGAAATATATAAAACATGAAATGACTAAGGAAGGAATTTTATCATTTTACCTGCACCATAATATTATCATTTTTACATGGTCCCGTAAAGTTAACAAGAGGAACCAAAAATTTCCCTTTTTGTATATAAACAGTAGACGGTTTAGTAGAAGAACAGGCTTCATTCCAGGCTGCCAAAAATGCCTACACATAACAAACAAACAACAAATTTAATTGTTGAAACCTACATATTTATCCCTATTTATTTCATTGATTTAAGTTTCTCTCACCTTGCTATTATCATTATTGCCATCAGCTTTTGCACCATATTGCTGAACATTATACATAACACTGGAATCCATTCTGTTTTCTAAATTGACACTCATTGAACTCACACTAGATGATATTTCCTAGATGATGTGTATAAAAGATCAAGTCATTCAGTACTCACTATAGATTTACCAGTTAGAATACTAGACGATGACATTGGTGAATTCCATGGGTTTGAGGATGCACCAGAGAAGGTTTCAGATAAATATTGGTAACCAGGTGGGACGAAAAGGCCACCGTATAAATGTGACTAAGTTGAAGTAGTGAACATCGATAGGGTAGCAAAAGCAGTTGTTGTTGCAACTGGAATAGATGGTCTAGTCGAAGATGTTGGCTCAGGCATGGTTATTCGACCAAATGTAAACCCTATTTGATCTACGGGAACTCTAAGTGAAACAGGATCAAAAAAAGCAGAGGAAGTTGATTGAGGAAAATACTTATATAGGTAAAGCTCCTCCCCAAAATGAATTAGAGTTAAAGGTGTTTCATATTGTGGTATTTATTCAATCGGAATTAAACCAGGTGGAAGGATTTCACCATCAGGCCCGAAGTATATTTCATTTGGTTGATTGTGCGATATGGGAGACTCAATGGCTACAATATATTGTGGGGTGAACGATACTATAACAACTTTAGGTCATTATACTTCGTGATTCAGATGTCTTGGAAAAACAATGATGGATCAACTTCCAGTTGAACAACATCGAGTTCTTGAGGTACAGTCTCACTGATTGGATGGATCGTGACCATGGGTAGCTGTGAGGACTCTGTCTCGACAACAATAGATGAACCAGTATTTGTAGAAACAACTTGTGTCAAATCTGGTATATGTGAGGATGATGTCGCACCAAAGGTACTAATAGTACTAGTTTCGGTAGAGCGTTGTCGCCTTCACCGACTAGAAGTGGCTTCCAGTGGTAAAGATAGTTTTAGTGTTATTCTACGTGAATGACGGGGAAATGGGTGTTATTCTTCCATGATTAATGATTTATTTTATGACCAAAAACAAATAAACAAAATAAAAGGGGTAATTCTAGGCAAAAGGTTTACCAAGTAATTATGAACCGCAGAATCCCTCCTGGCAAACCAAGAAGTACGAGAAGGAAATCTCCCCGAATTTTGTGTTTGGTGTATCACAAGTTACAAGCTTGCCGACTCGGTTCACTATGGATGGATAGCAACCTAAATTTGACCTCCCAAATATACCCGAAGGTACGTGGAGGCCCAAGTCCGTATTAGCGCTGTCTAATGTGAAACCGCATAGTGAGAGCACCCCCTTATAATTTTTGTACTAGAACACCACCCGATATACCCGAAGGTACGTGGACGAGCTCTGATATACTTACGTATGTGGAGTGAGGTATCACACTCGGAATGTATCGCAGACAAGTTAACGACAATTTCTATGTTTAATGACGTCGGAACACGTCTCTAGCCTAGACCTTCTAAACGTTATCGTTATGGTTCCAATGCTTTTTTAGGTAAATTCATGTAAATTTTAAGTTGATATTGTTTAGAAAGTTTTTATTTGAGGTTCACCGCATGATGTGATGAAAATTCCTAAAAATGCAAACTAAAATGATAAGAAAAAATTTTCAATTTTAGCTTTTTCAATGAAAATCCTAGCTACTAAGGGAATAAGCAATCAGTTTAGGAGAAAACAACAAAGAGCACAAAATAAAATGCAACTTTCCTAACTTGTTCCTATGCAAAAAACACAATTCACTATATTCACATGCATGTTTTTCTTTTCAACTCCTTTAATGTGAATGCAAGAAAGGAAACTATATGCATCAAATCAACAAAAAAAAATGTTTTCTTCTTTGAGAAATGAGGAATTTAACAACAATTTCTCTTTTAGGAAAAATGAAGGAGCTACAATATTTCCTACAAGAAACGAAGAATTTAACAACCATTTCCTTTACGGAAAAAAATGGATCTAATGCAGAAATAAAATACACTTAAAGAGACATTTAACTAATTTACTTTTCAAAGGAGGAAGAAGCAAGTAAGTTCACTGGCCTCTAAGAGGGATCAGAAAGTTGAGAATACAACAAACAAATGGCTGAGAATGATAGCAATGAAAAATTTGAATTCAATTTGGTTGGCTAAGGGGGCAACACAATCTCTAAAGGGAGACAGTGTGTTGCAGTGCACCCCTGAGTGGGAGACAATGCACTGCAGTGCACTGTGTCTTGAACAATGGTGCGTTGGGTGCAGCAGTGATTGAAAATGCAAGCTACAAAACACACTTCTAATGCAATTGTTTCATTCAAATGTCTAATAACTAAAGTAGATGCTAATGATGAGGATTAGCAGAGGCAAAAATACAAGGAATGAAAGGAAACTCCCCAATGGAGTTGCCAATTTGTTATGCACAATTATGATCTACGCATAAATAAAATTCCCAAAGTGTGGTGCTAGGCACTTAGAACAACAGATAAAAGACTTTGCTATCACTTTCTCATACATAAATAGACACACAGAATGACAAAAGAACCTACTTGTGATCCAAGCGCTTATTCTTCTCCTTTTGTCACTTTTGTTGTCCCCTTCAATCCAACTCAGATCACCAGATTGTTTCCTACAAGCATAAATAGAGAACAACCAACATATTGCAATATATAGATGCCTACTTATCTTAATCACTCAAATCGAATAAATGTGAAACATACATATCGTTCAAGAGTCCATTGCATGAGAAATAGAAACATAAATGGATACATATATGGGAAAATGAACAAAAATATTTATTAAAGAGTAGAAGGGGGAGGTTACAACTAATGATCGATTTGATGCCACCAACTCCAGCTTCATCCCAGCCTCATCACATTCAACATCACACCAGCCGCATATCAGTACTTTCACTTTCTCAAATGAGAATCCAACAACATTTCTTTACCAAAATTCTTCCTTCCTTGGCACTAGGATCTGTGCTCAATTTATAGGGAAACTGAGATAGTTTCTCAATGAATGACTTTCTAATAATAGGCAAGACATGTTCCCAAGTTCAGAGGTTTTAGATGGACACTTGGATTCGAAGTTTGACACATATGGACTCTTCTAGAAGGCACTGGCCATGTGGATATTCCAGGAACAATGAGAATTACACTCCCAGGTGACCAACGCACTCTTGAATGTCGGGAGGTGCATTGCAGTGCACCCTTGAATGGAGGATGCTTCATATGAAACACAGTTAGTCCCTTTAGAGGAAATATTGGTGAGTTCATGAGTGATATAACATATAATTCAAACCTTGGAAATTTCACAATAGAAGCCATGAATGATTTTTTCTTCTCTTAGGGCATATAGCAATTGAAATGTAAGGGGATGATAGACCCTATTTCATTAGTCCTAGGGATGATGTTCAGTTTGACCAGGTCACAGGGGATGATGCCCAAATTGACCTATAACACCTATAGAGGCGAAATCTTGGAACACACCTTATTCCCACTCGGTTAGATACCCTATTCAGGTATCTAAGCTGTAACATTGTGTGTGATATAACCCTTCATATATTATGTCATTTTGAGTTCATCCATGTACCTATGTATATATTTTATTATGAATACCTCTCTAGTTAACAAGGACTGTTGAAGAATGTTACTAGTGTCAGTGTTCATAATTTTATTTGTTAAAATAAAAGAAAAAGAAATTTTATTGGAAAAGAAAAATAGTTTTTAAGCATGGGTTTCATACTCTTTTATTTATTTTCTAGGTCATAGAATCCATTAAAGGCTTATAGGTTTTACTACTCTTATTATTCAATTCAAAGGTAGCTTCATATGAGGTCCTACCATGAATATTAGTTTGTGAATGTCATGAATTCTAGAGATAGATCTCATGGAGTTGCATCAACATAGTGGGACACACGAAAGGTGTCCTATATAGAAGCAAAGGCTTAGTCTGGAACTACCCATTGCTCATGGCATTACCTTTCAAATTTACATATCATTTTTTTCTCTTTTCATTTTCCTGTCATCATCAAATAGAAAATTGGGGTGTTGTAGGTGCTTGGGTTTGGTAGTGGAGATGATGCATGCATGTACTGCAAGGAATTGTATTAGGTAAGTATGAGAGGCAAAATTTGCTTCATGTGACGATTTAAAGTAAAAATATATGTATTAGGTAACTAAGAGAGGAAAAAAAGGATGCCTGTGATTATTTTAAAGTACTTTCTTCTTGATTTTAGTTTTAATTCATTCACAGTTAAAGTCCATTTTTTTTCTTTCAATTCACCTCATTTACTATCTGTTTTCTATTTATGTAGTCAGAGTATGAATCATGTTCCATCAACATAATAAGTTATTAGCATGTATTTTCCAATTTAATTATTTAAGCCTTGAATATCCCTATCTGTATTCTCAATCTCAACCTTTTTCCTTTATTCATATGTGTTTTTGAATGTTTACTGTTACTTTATTTGTTTTCTAAATATTAATCTGTACCTCCACTGGTTACATCCCTCTCCTCTAATCACTTTTTTGTCTATATAACCATCATTGCAGGCTTTCCCATACAAGTCATTATGTTTATTTTGAAGTGAATAATGTGATAGCTAACTTTTTCAATATGTTATGTCATTAACATAATATTGTTTCCCATTTCAATGCCATCACTTATTATGGTTACCATTATCTATTTGATGTCTACCAAATTTTCTTGCTTTCCATTTCAGTATCATGACTCGTGGTTGTTATCTGTGTGATATATACATTATTGTCTTACTGCAGTGGCTAAGATTTAGTTTTCTATTATATTCTATATCATATACAATGTGATGATATCTATAAGGCAACCACAAATTTACAGTATAATGTCATTTCCCAGACCTTGAAGTTTAGAATTTGTATTGAGTGTCTTTTGGTTTTACTTAAAGGTGCAAATTCAAATCATATGTTTGTTTAGTAGCTACAAATAATTGATGGCATTATTAATTCAAATTATTGGGATTGGCTTGACAGTCAATTAGTTCTCCTTAGCTTAGCAGGCACCGAGTTTTCACTATAAACATATTCTATTGCAACACCTACAAGCATCATGTCTTGTACTCTGTAAGCTTGCATAATGATAAAATGGATAACATATCGCACAAAAAAACCATGTTCAATATTGTAATGAATGGTTTCCAAATTTATCATTGCAATGTAGACTTTAATCTTTTGCCTATTTTTCCTGTATATGTACTTTAACTTGCCCCATTCTGCATGAGGGATTCATTCATCTCTTTCATTTTTGGAGCTGTAAATAATTGATGGCCTTATTAATTCAGAGTATTGGGATTGGCTTGACAGTCAACTAGTTCTCCTTAGCTTAGTAGGCACCCCATTTTCACTATAAACAAATTCTATTGCAACACCTACAAGCATCATATATTGTACTCTGTTAGCTTGCATAATGATAAAAAGGATAACATATTGCATGACAAAACCATGTTCAATATTGTAATGAATGGTTTCCAAATTTATCATTGCAATGTAGACTTGAATATTCTGCCTATTTTTCCTGTATATGTACTTTAACCTGCTCCATTATGCACGAGGGATTCATTCATCTCTTTCATTTTTTGGAGCTGTAAATAATTGATGGCCTTATTAATTCAGAGTATTGGGATTGGCTTGATAGTCAACTAGTTCACCTTAGCTTAGCAGGCACCCAATTTTCACTATAAACAGATTCTATTGCAACACCTACAAGCATCATATCTTGTACCCTATTAGCTTGCATAATGATAAAATGGATAACATATAGCACGCCAAAACCATGTTCAATATTGTAATGAATGGTTTCCAAATTTATCATTGCAATGTAGACTTGAATCTTCCGCCTATTTTTCCTGTATATGTACTTTAACTTGCTTCATTCTACATGAGGGATACATTCATCCCTTTCATTTTTTGGAGCTATAAATAATTGATGGCCTTATTAATTCAGAGTATTGGGATTTTCTTGACAATCAACTAGTTCTCCTTAGCTTAGCAGGCACCCAGTTTTCACTATAAACAGATTCTATTGCATCACTTACAAGCATCATATCTTGTACTCTGTTAGCTTGCATAATGATAAAATGGATAACATATCGCACGACAAAACCATGTTCAATATTGTAATGAATGGTTTCAAAATTTGTCATTGGAATGTAGACTTGAATATTCTTCCTATTTTTCATGTATATGTACTTTAACCTACTCCATTATGCATGAGGGATTCATTCACCTCTTTCATTTTTAGAGTTGTAAACCATAAGGATACATTAGAGGATGGATAAATTTGAAACCTTTTAAAACTCCTATATTGACTTGTACAAATATTCTAGTGCCCTTATTTTTTCTCCTATTTAGGAACTCGAATTGGTTAAAAGGGATTAATCTATTTTTACAATGATTTTGTTTCGTTGCTCTTAGATAATTTTGTTTTACATTGTCTATTTCAAATTAGTTGTTTTTTATTTAAGCTTTAACTATCTATAGTGTTCTCAAATTTATTTTCCTGCTTTTATTTCCATAGCTAATTAATAGTTCCTTATATACTCTTAACTTGAAAGAAGAGTATGGCTCATGTTTGCTTTTCTATATTTTAGTGTACATTGTATCCTACTTCTGTGATGGAACTTTAATTTTGATTTTTTTTTAATACTATGTTCTTTATGACAAGGGTTGGTATGATCTACAAATAACAACCACAGAGAATATCCACAGAATATCAAACTTCCTCCAACATTTCTTTCTTGTTTTGACTTGTTGTGGTTGATACTTGATAAACTTGGTATGGATAGTGATCTGGAAATGGAAATACATGTGTTATACGTGCATCAAAATTGTGAGCCACTAGATTTAGGCTTTACTCCTCTCAAGTCTTCTATCCTCAGGTGAGTTGTTGTCACATTTTCTTTAGATATTGATGCTCAAACTGTCGTACTCTAATGTTGACTAGTTTTTAATCTTATGAAAGTCAATATTTTCTAGGGCTTATAGCTGCAGCAGAAAGAAGGGTATCACCTTCTCTGCCTAAAGACCTTACCCACTATATTGCCAATGCTTATTCCTCCATGAGACAAGAGGAAGCACAAAGTGATGCACCACATTATTACACCAATGCTAGAACACTTCTAAGCATTTTTCACATCTCATTGGTAATTTATATGTTCATTTGAGCAATTACCTAGTGGTATGTGCGAGTTATAGTAGAAGTGATTTTTCAAGTTCTCATCATTTCAACACTAGAGTTGTTAGGTCCCTATATTACTAGTATAGTCCCTTATTGGTGTTAGTGTAACCCCCTTATTGTTATTATTGTACCCCTGTAACCCCCATATTGTTATTATTGTGCCCTTAAATTATTATTTTTAGGTCGGCTAGGATTACATTGTGGCCCCACTAGGATTACATTGTGGCCCCATGGACTCCTATATATAGAAAGGAGATTTTGTAATTTGAATCATCCAAGAATTTTTCATTCATGTAATGTATTAGAGGTTGCCCCCTCAAAGTGGCTTATTTATAAGGCATTGATATCTCTTTTCTTCTATTTTTGGAGCTGGTTTCACAACATTTGGTATCAGAGCATTGGATTCTAGGGTTTTCGCTACTCCAAACCGGTCATCGTGGCATGTTCACTAAAAAAAAATTTCTACGAAGGTTCAAAAGATGAAATTTTTAGAGAACGAAGCCAAAATTATGAGGAACATCGTCACAAAATTTCAGAGCTTTGTTCGTAATATTTTCGGAGATATGATCTATGGAAGTTAGGGATTTTTGCAGGCTCCTGAATTTAACCTAAACAGGTCATCGCTGCATTTTCGCTATAAAAATTTTTCTACGAAGTTTCAGAAGTTGAAATTTTTAGAGAGAGAAGCCGAAATCCTGAGGAACATCCTTGCACAATTTCAGAGCTTGGTTCACAATATTTTCGAAGATATGATCTGTGGAAGTTAGGTCTTTTTTAGGCTCCCGAATTTCATCTCAAAGAGGTTATCGTGGGAAAAGCCTCATAACTCTCTCTCTAAGCATAAAATTGGAATGCTGTAAAAAGTGGCCACAATTAAAAAGAATTTAGTTTCTTGTCTATAAATTTCAGAGCCAAAGGAGGAAACAGTGACACGTGGCAAGTCGTACAAGTTCTCTCTACTAAACCAGTCCATAATTGGGTCATTGTGGGAGATTGGACATAACTTTGCCTTGAAGAATCCAAATCAGGTCATACCTATGACATTTGAAAGAAGCTTCAGAGGGCTACTACGAGGCCGAATTTCAGATATTGAGGATCTGCAATTACAGATATAATTCAATTTCAATATAGAGCTCCTCAAAAGAAAGTAAAAGGTGTGTATTTTTTTTTCTCGAATTGCATAAGTCTTGTTTGAAGAATCAAGTTAAATTGATTCCAAGGGCATATTGTAGAATATATATCAGTATTAGATTCTAAAATGGCCCCTAAAAATAATTCAACACCCTTTAAGCCTTTAGAAGGCTCTACTATGACTCATGAAGATGAATAATGGCAACATGACATGTCAAATTTACAAGAGCAAGTGCAACAAATTTCTCTCTCGCAAAGTGCAACAAAAAATGACATGGAAGTTTTGAAGAAAGGCAGGGAAACTAAGATGGATGGTTTGAAGAAAGGCGTGGAATCTAAGATGGATGGTTTGAAGAAATGAATGGAAGCTAAGATAGATGGCATGGAATCTAATATGGATCACATGGAAGCTAAGATCGATGAAAAAATGGAAAACATGAAGAATGATCTGGAAGTTTTGACAAAGTTTATACAACAAATGTTTCCTAATGGTGAAAAGATAGTAGACGAAACTCATGATGAGAAAAAAGTAAATGTTAATCGTGATTTCATAAACTCTAATGTTGTCGGGAAGAACCACCATATTCCAAAAATGGATATGAGGAAGTTTGATGGAACGGATCCTGTAACATGGATCCTATCGATGGAGCAATATTTTGATCTCAATAATGTGCAAAACACACAAAAGGTATGCATTTCAACTTTACATTTAGAACAAAATACATTTGTATGGTATTTATGGCTTTGCTCCCGTAAAAAAATTATCACTTGGTCAATTTTTACGAAGGAAATGATAGCACATTATGAGGATACAAAGAGCAACACCTTCTTTAGCCAATTGATAAATCTCAAACAAATGGGTTTAGTGGGGCAGCACATTGAGGACTTCCAAAAATTGAATATAAGGGTAACTAATATTCCAGAGAAACACATGATCAATCTCTTCATAGGCACTTTAAAGGATAACATCCAACATGAAGTTCACGTTTTGGAACCGGATTCATTGGAGAAGGCATTCAGGTTGGCAAGAAAAGTTGAATGTAAAATTATGGCGACAAGGAAGCCTACCACTCAATTCTATAAAGAAGGAAGTGTTGCTACGCCTAGATTTCCACAACCTACTAGGTTGACACCACAACAATTGGAAGAAAAAAGAGCAAAAGGGCTTTGCTACAGTTGTGATAGAAAATACACTAAAGGTCATAAGTGTGCTAAGAAGAAATTATTTTACATAGATTGTGAAGAGGAAGAAAATGAACAAGAAGAGGATATACACCAGGAACCAACCCTAGAAGAGGAAGAAATGAGTCCGAACATATCGTGTAATGCATTGGCAGGAATTACCACTCCTCAAACTCTCAAGATAGTAGGAAATATCAAGAAGAAAAAGGTAATAGTGTTGATTGATTCAGGTAGTACCCGTAATTTTATTCATTGTAAGGTAGCCAAGGAATTGAATTGTTTCCTATACCTAGCACCAGAATGTCAAGTGATGGTTGCAAATGGAGGAACTATAAATTGCTCTGAAAAATGCCATAATATCAAGCTAACCATGGGGGAATATGTATTGAATAGTCCAATGCTTTCCATTCCTATGGGAGGTGCTGATGTTGTACTAGGAGTACAATGGTTACAATCTTTGGGGACGATAGCTTTTAATTTTCAAGAACTTTTCTTGAAATTTTTTTCAGAAGGAAAGGAAATTGAATTACGGGGTATTGAAGGGAAGCCGAAAAAGATAATAAGCTCTAATGTCATGAAAAATCTTCTAAAGAAGGAACAACGAGGCATAATTTCACAATTATGCTCACTAGAAGTTCCAACATCAAAATCATCTATTTCTGCAAATCTCCAAAAAGTCTTGGACAATCATTCCAAGGTTTTTGAAACTCCCAAAGGACTCCCACCTATTCGTGATCATGATCATGCTATTCATTTGATTCCAGAAAGTGTTCCTCCAAACATCAAGCCTTATAGATATCCTTATGTCCAAAAGAGCGAAATTGAACGTATGATTGCAGAAATGTTAGAAGCGGGTATAATTCAACCTAGTCAAAGTTATTTCTCTTCTCATGTAGTATTGGTACACAAGAAGGATGGATCATGGCACATGTGTTCGGATTATAGGGAGCTCAATAAGCTCACCGTTAAAGATAAATTTCCCATTCCTGTGATTGATGAATTATTGGATGAATTACATGGAGCAATTTATTTTACCAAGTTGGATCTTCGTTTAGGATATCATAAAATTAGAATGAAGACTAAAGATATTCTGAAAACAACATTTTTGTTCATGCCTTTTGGCCTTACCAATGCACCTTCTACATTTCAAGGGTTGATGAATTCCATTTTAAAACCCTTCCTTAGAAAATTTGTGCTAGTATTTTTTGATGTATACTAATCTACAGCAGGTCTTGGAAGGATCATGTTCAACATGTTGACAAGGTGCTCAAACTATTGTAGGAGAAACAATTATATGCAAAAACATCCAAATGTTTCTTTGGAGTACAAAAGGTGGAATATCTGGGTCATATTGTATCTCAAGAGGGTGTTAAGGTAGACCCTAACAAAATTAAAGCCATTAAGGAATTGAAATTCCCCACAAACATAAAGCAGTTGCGAGGATTTCTCAGGTTAAAAGGGTATTATCGTAAGTTTGTTAAGAATTATGGGAGAATAGTAGCACCTCTAACAAAATTATTGAAGAAAGATGAATTTTCATGGACTCCTGAAGCAACTAAGGCCTTTGAACAACTTAAAAAGGCAATGTGCCTAGCACCGGTTTTAGCTACGCCAGACTTCACAAAAACCTTTATTGTGGAATGTGATGCCTCAGGAAATGGAATTGGTGCTGTTTTAATGCAAGAAGGAAGACCCATTGCTTTTGAAAGTTGTCCAATCAAAGGAAAGTATTTACAGAAGCCTATTTATGAGAAGGAAATGTTAGCAATACTGCATGCACTAAAGAAATGGAGAAATTACCTAATGGGAAGACACTTTAAGGTAAAAACTGATCATGAGAGTCTTAAACAATTTTTGGAACAAATACTATCTTCAGAAGAGTAGAAAAAATGGGTCACAAAGATGTTGGGTTATGACTTTTAAATAATCTACAAAAAAGGGAAGCTAAATGTTGTTGCAGATGCACTCTCAAGAAAGAATGAAGAGGTGGAAGCATTGCTTTGTGCCATTTCTATTATCCAACCAGATTGAATAACCGAAGCAAGAGATGAATGGAAGAAGGACAAAGATGTATGGACACTCATTCAAAAGTTGCAGCAAGATCCTAGTACATCTGATACATTTAGTTGGAAAAATGATTCCTTATGGTACAAAGATCGCTTATATCTTTGTAAGAATTCCCAACTAAAACAAAATATTATTTTGGAATTTCACACTTCTCCTTTAGGAGGACACTCGGGATTTTTAAAAACTTACCACAGGGTGAAGAAAGATTTTTTTTGGGATGGCCTTAAATCTGATATTCAAAAGTTTGTGGTGGAATTTTTGGTTTGCCAGCAAAATAAAGTTGAGACAATTAAGACCCCAGGTCTTCTACAACCTTTATCCACTCCAAGTCAACGTTGGGAGGAGATTTCAATGGATTTTATCACAGGTTTACCTAAGTCCGAAGAAAAGAGTGTCATCATGTTGGTAGTTGATAGACTTACCAAGTATGCACACTTTTGTGCATTATCTCATCCATTTAAAGCAGGTACAGTTGCTAATACTTTTATGGACACAATTCAAAAGCTACATGGAAACCCAAGGGTTATTGTGAGCGACAGAGATCCCATTTTTACTGGAAATTTTTGGACGGAGTTATTTTCTTGTTTGGGTACTCAATTAGCTCATAGCTCATCTTATCATCCTCAATCTGATGGTCAAACCGAGATAGTAAATAAATGTTTGGAAGGATATCTTCGTTGTTTTGTATCTGATAAACAAACACAATGGGTCAAGTGGTTACCTCTCGCTGAATGGTGGTATAACACTTCCTCCCATACTGCAGCAAAAATGACCCCATTTATGGCACTTTATGGATATCATCCACCATCCATCACATCATCTTTAAGGGAAAATTCGAAGGTTCAAGCAGTAGAAGATCACATCGAGCATCAGCAAGAAGTTCTCCAACTCTTAAAGGATAACCTGAATTTGGCACAAAATCGAATGAAACAACAGGCAGATCAACATCGCAGCGAGAGAAGTTTTGATGTAGGAGATTGGGTATTTTTACGGCTACAACCATACAAACAAATGTCCCTCAAGCAAGCTAAGAAGGATAATAAATTATTGCCAAAGTAATATGGTCCTTACAAGGTGTTGCAAAAGATTGGTACTATGGCATACAAATTGGAGCTTCCTGCTTCTTCGCGAGTACATCCAGTTTTCCATGTTTCATGCTTAAAGAAGGTTATAGGTGAAAATCTTCCAGTTCAAACAATATTGCCAGAACTTGATGAGGAAGGAAAAATCATATTGGAACCCGAAGCGGTCATGGAAACAAGAACTTGACAGCTACGGAATCGATCAATTTCAGAGTATCTCATCAAGTGGAAGAACTTACCCACTGAAGATTCTACATGGGAGGATGAGAATTTTATACAGAAGCACCCAGAGCTACTCAAGTGTTGAGGACAACACTTTTTTGAAGGAGAGGGGCATGTTAGGTCCCTATACTACTAGTATAGTCCCTTATTGTTGTTAGTGTAACCCCCTTATTGTTATTATTGTACCCTTGTAACCCCCATTTTGTTATTATTGTGCCCTTAAATTATTATTGTTGGGTCAGCTAGGATTACATTGTGGCCCCATGGACTCCTATATATAGAAAGGAGGTTTGTAATTTGAATCATCCAAGAATTGTTCATTCATGTAATGTATTGGAGGTTGCCCCCTCGAAGTGGCTTATTTCTAAGGCGTTGATATCTCTTTTCTTCTATTTTTGGAGCTGGTTTAACAACAAGAGTGAAGTTGTGAATAAGCAACAACATTAATCCAAATTTGGCCTTTTAATCTCAGAATCTTGTTTATTGACAAAAGCTTATGTATTTGTTTCTTTTGTCTCGATTTATTGTTCACAGGCCCTAAGTCGACTTAGATTCTTAGAAACAATGGATGAAAGTGATGTAGAAGCCCCGAGGCTTATGCAAATGTCAAAGTTCTCCTTATATGCTGATGAAAGAAAGAAAATTGTTATGGATGACATATCTAACAACTATTCAATCACAAGGGAAGAAACTTCGTGAGTGAATACTATGGATGTCTACTATGCTAATGAATTGAACTGGATTTCTTGAAAGGTACTCTCCACAGACTCTATAGAGCATGAGAAATATCATTAGTTCAAATTTCCTAATTAAGGTTGGTTTAAATGCATCTAGTTGGGTCTCTTGCATGCAACTAAAGGAGTGCTGGGAAGTGTATGCAACATTTAATGTGTGGACAAACGATCCCAATACATTTGATAGTCATTTTATTGATTCCTAAAATGTCCAACAAGTGAATAATATATCATATAGTTGTAAAGTAAATATCCTCATTGTTATCTCTTTTAGCAAATAGATTTTTGTTTTTTGGATGTCCTTGAACTAATATGAAACTCAAGGTTGAGTTTCCTCTCGGAAAACTCACTAGGTTAGATGTGTCAAGAATTATAATCTGAACAATGTTTGCATGTGGACTTCCATGACCATGACACTGGGAAAACATTCAAGAGTTTTGTTATAAAGTGTCACTGTATGTGCTTATGTAAAAAAATATGTTTTTCAAAATAAAATCTATATGGTTTATATTGTACACGGCTTCCTGTGTGTTTCTTCCTTTAAAGCTTAACCTTGAACTATTTTTTAAGCTTTAATTTATGTAAAAAAACACGTGTTTCAAAATAAACTCTACATGGTTTCTATTGTACACAGTTTCTTGCTTTCAAGCTTAACCTTGAATTGTTTCTTAAGCTTTAATTTAAAGAAAATTGGTGGCCAATTATCATCAATTACTATTAGCCTCTCTTTCATAAACAATTATAAATCAAAAGTTAATTAAATTAATTAAATATTGAAAACTAGGATTTTATGCCTAATTTTCTAGATTATGTTACTTCCTCTTAATTAGGAGTTATTTTAGGCCTACCTAACTTAGCTCTTAGATTAGTGTGTGTGGTTGAGATATTTTCTCAACCAAGTTCTCCAAGATAGACACACTATCCTGAGACAACTTCCTCATCTATTTATTTGTATTATAACATTATTTGAATAATGAAGAATATGTGAGGACAAACTTTTTCTATAGTTCTATGTCTTTGGTATTTTTATAGTATGTTTATGTGTGTTTAGTTAATTTTCTACATGTGGTATCAGAGCTCAATCATATGGGAGCTGCGTGAATTAATGTAGAGGTCTTCAATTTGGATGAGATCAGCGATATGAAGGTCTGAAGGTATGAAGCGTCGAAGGTCGTGCCTTGTGCCTTCTGAGAATCGATCTGAGTGCAGAACTAAGAGGTCATCTGTGCAACGATGTTGAGCCAACCATCCTTCTTTATCCATATAGTGTGGTTGGAGGGAAAATAATGAATCACAATGTATTCGGTATGCTGCAAATTATTTAAGCTAAAGTATAGAGGTGTAGAGCTGTGACTGTGAACGTGGAGAGGGTTCGCTCGAGGGTTGAGAAGCAGAGTTCGAATTGTGGGTGAATGAGTTAGATACAATGGACATATTTATCTGTTTGCATTCTTCTGCTCGGATCTGGATTGTTACGTTTATCGACTAGAAATTGAGCCAACAGTGAATGGAAGTATTTTACTGTGTTTCTCCATCAGCAGGAGATCTCGCCTGCATCATCTATTAGGGGAGGTATAACCCAGTAAAGAAACGCACACTCACGAGCTGTGACTGGCACTTACAGTGGTGCAACGTAAGGATTTAATTGTAGTTTCTGTTGTCGTTGTGTTGTGTTCTTACCTGCGTTTGTTGTGTTGCTGGGTTTGTTACCCATTAGCAGTGTTCCTGATCTGCCATCACTATGTGGCATCACAAATTTAATTGGTATTTTTTTCTACGTGTTTTTTTTTCTACTACTGATCTGGAAGCGTTATTTTGTGACGACTCTCCTGAATGACACTGATCCCAACCAATTGTGGAATGTTGTGAGTGTGGACTGTGTTTGGTGCAGTGTTTGGTGCGGTCCAACAAGCTCATGTGTTTGGGTGCAGAACAGAGTAGCTAACGCTGGAGGAGGCTCGATCCCTGGTCGATTGGATCTAAGAGAAGCTCGATATCTCTGCCACCGCTTTCACTCTAGTTTTTTTATCATGTGTTTTGAATCCTTTGCAGCACCATTTTTTCTATGAAAATCAACAGATCAAAAACCCGCACATCCTATCCTTTGATGTTGGTAGTCATGGCACCCATTTCGGTAGTTTTCTGCAATAGAATTGTTGACAGTGTGTGAAATTTTCCATACTGAAGAAGAGTAAGTGGGGTGTTGTGCAGGCCAAGAATGTCGACATAAAAATGCAAAAACTATTTTGGAGGCTTGAGGTAAGAATAAATAAAAATGATTTACAATACATATTACTCCATGTTCTAGAACAATAAAAAAAATCGAACTCCATTACAATCCCAGCAGGAAAATTCGAAAACCCAATTATCTACATTCCTTTCGTCTCTTTTCCTCAGCGTTTAACCTCGCTCCAATGTTTTTCCCTCTCCTCATTTGCATGTTGCCTAATGGTGAGGTGAAAGTATACATTTTGAAAGGTTCCTGTCATGTTATTTATAAAGTAAAATTTACATTGATAAATAATGGTACAGTAAGACCACTCGTTATTCCATTGGTAATGAAGGTATGCCATTTAATGGTATTACATACACCTTATATGTTTCATGCGGATACATATAAAGTGCACACAAAATCATAAGTGGTAGGATAGTGATCTGAATGGAAATATATGTAATGCTATGCAAAGTATCCATTCTGATATAGTTTAGTGTGTAAAGTGTTCTCCATGAATTGTAGGTTAAACAATGTAGTTTTGGTTATGTATTTGAGTTTTCAGTGTGAGTATTAGTTAAGTAAATTCATTGTTTAACATATCACAGCAGAAATACACAACATGTAAATTTCACCATCACATAACACAACAAATTGTTGAGGAAGTTCACCCCTCCTGGGCTACATCTGTCGGTCCAAGGCTCCCCAATAGCATGTCCTTACTCTATTAATTTGCTCAAAATGGTTACATAGGTAAAAATATGCCTCAATAGAAAAAACCAGCTGTAAATTCAGCTTTAGAAGATAGAAAATAGCTATAAATGGCTTTTGTTTGACACTAAACAGTGAAATATTACCCAATATATTGCCTTCTCCATGATGGCATTGATGGCTCCTTCATCTTCCTCGAAGAAAAATATGTTGTAGATCACCTCTGTTTGACCTGAAACCTATTTCAAATTTCTCATAATGCTCAATAAACCCAAAATTGACTAAAATTTCATCTTTTTTGGTTGAAAATTGAGAAAGTTATGACCAAAACAAATTTTTGCCCAGTGTCACTAGAAAACCTCCTCCAAAACTGGAGGAACTCTAGTTAACTCCTTCAAAATAGGAGTTCTCACCAAAAATGGTGGCGT
Source organism: Pinus albicaulis (assembly GCA_034641835.2). Lineage (NCBI taxonomy): Eukaryota > Viridiplantae > Streptophyta > Pinopsida > Pinales > Pinaceae > Pinus > Pinus albicaulis. Next base: position 41,477 of record JAXQQM020085250.1, read on the forward strand.
GCTCCAAATCTGTCGAAACTGTCAGTGGTGGCATTAAATGTTAGTTGGGTCGTGTTCACATGTGGTCTCCATAGATTAACTTCTGGATAAGTCGTGGGTTATATGTCCCAACCTCCGCATTAAATGTAACTGAGTGGTTGGCCACATGGCCCTCTGAACCGCGCGGTTACGGTTTAAAGGCCGCTCCTCTGGTCATCACTGCTGGTCACATGAGTGTCGGGGCTAGCTATGAGGGCTCGCCCTTTTAAAAATCTTTGTCGATGCAGGCTTAAGCCCGTGGTTCTTAGCTCGAAGTCACATTGCGACGAGGCTGGCTCCTAAACTTATCGGCCCAACTCATCAACGCCGACCCAACTCATCATTTATTGTCCGCCCGACTCACCAAAAAGACATCCTAGATGGGCCGGTCGAGTTCCTCTGCCCGAGTAGTCAGGTCAGGGGTACAAGACCCATGAACTTCATATTTTGGTGCCATTTCACCCTTTGGCCTGGGACCACGTGGCGCCCTTTGATAGGCCCTTATATATAAATAAAAAATTAACTTTTCCACTTTATTTTTTTTCAAAAATAGCATAGTCATTTTAATCAAAAAGTCTTGTTTTGGAGTTCATTGGACGATTTCAAACCTCAATAAATTTCACATACGACCTCGGTTTTGAGAACCGTTCATGGTGCCAAAATTGAAGCAACGAGACCTTTCTGTTCATTTAGATTACAACCATTTTTTATCACTTCCTTTTTTGAGCAATTTTTTAACTTGGACATGATCTCCTGATCACACCTCCCCATTGGGAAGCTTTTGGACCCCAAAAGCTCTCTGGACTACAGAAACTGAAGATGAGGAGCTGATTCTCCACTCTTCCAACCTTGATCCACTAAAATCTCCCTGATTTCATTAAATTGAGCTTCTTATAAAAAGACATATTCTTCCTTGAATTTGTTGACCGACTGTTGCTAACTTTGACTGTGTCGTGATCAATTTTTTTGAAATTTGCAGAAGAACAACTGAAATTTGTAGAAAAAATAATGTTTCTACAATGGTCTACCTTGAAAGGAAACTGAAAATAAGATTCACCTTGCCAACTATCCTCATGGCAATTTTTTTTCCGAATGAGCCATGTACTTGTGTCGATTCCCGACCAAGTTTTCTCGCAATAGTACTCTGCCATTCTGAAACCAGCAATGATCATTGCTGAAATTTGTGCTATATTTGCTTGCATGCTTCACCCTCTCTTGTATTTTTGCACCACTTTGCACCGACACTCTATTTTCGACAACGATCAACACCAAAGACATTTGCTGCAACTTCTTGTTATCTTCTTCCAAAGACGACCTGCTTTCAGACTAAAACATCTCATCATTGACATTAGAAATAACATGAAAAGGATTATGTACAAATTATTTTTTCTTAATCATCATCAAAGTCAAATTTTTACTTGCATTGACAAGCCTTTTCAACTACCCTTCATTCACTAAAGAAGATTCTAGCTTTTTCCGATGTGCTCTCACAATAAACTCCTTCCCATCCTTGAATAAATGGTACTTGTTCTCATGGCGATGGAAGATCGCTTTCCTGTCATATAAGTAAGGACGACCCAACACCACACCCGTAATGTCAAGTTGTACCACATCTAATTCAACCATGTCAATGTAATGAGCTTTTATGGCGAAGCGCAACATGCACTTCCTTGAAACTTGTAAATTTTCATCCTGGCAAATCCAACCAAGAGGATAAGGTTTAGGATGTGGAATGGTTTCAAGATTCAACTTCTTGACGAAGTCTTCTGATATGAGGTTCGATTGTGACCCACTGTCAAATAGTGTGTCTATCTTTGTGTGTTTTGAAATGATCCTCACATGAAACAACTCAATCCTCCTCTCCTCATTTGGAGCTTCTATGTGATAGTTTGAAATGCTAGAACTGGGATTTGTTTCATTTAAAATCTCTTTCCTCTTTATGTTCTTTAGTGCCATAGCTATGATTTTAGTTTCATCTCCTGATTCAAACCCTAAGTCTTTTTCAGCTATTGTAACCGTCTTGCCTTTCTCTTTGGCCTTACCTTTGGTTTTGAATTTTTCTGGTTTCAAATCCGGATGAATTTTCCAGCAATGGTCTTCATCATGGCTTGTTTTCGAACAGTTTTTACAAAATAATTTCCCTTCTCTTTCCTAGAGTCTGCATTTCTCTTTCTCCCTTTGCCTTTAAATTCACTATCCTCATTCCCATCAAAATATTGTTTACCTCTAGCCTCTAAATGCGTGGTTTGGACACAAACCTCGTCTAGACTAGTAGGATTGAACATAAGAATAGTATGTATAATATAGCTATGTAAACCACCTATATATTTCAGCAAATTTTCTTGGCTATGCAAATCAATTCCTAGTAAAAGAGCTCTTCGTCTAAACTCTTGGGTGTCTTGTACATTTTGTCCCTTAAGTTGTCTAAAATTTTTCCAATTCATGATAGCCTTTTGTAAATGAGCTAATGGATAAAATTTATTTTTAATTGTAGTAATAACACTACAAGAAAAAAGGACATTGGTGAGAGTCATGCCTGTGACAAACCTTTAAGGCCCGTCACCATTGTCACATATGGTGACGGTCCTTAAAAAATCGTCATTGTAAGTGTATATAGTGATGGTCCTTTAAGGTTTGTCACCAAAGCCATTTTCAATGACACTTTTGGTGAGGGTCGTTAAAGGCCCATCACTAATTCTCTCTTTGGTGACACTTCTAGTGACAAACTTTTAATGACCCTCACCAATGCTCTTTTTGTTACTTTTGGTGACGATCATAAAATGTTCGTCACCATTGATCATTCAAATGAGTTTTTGATGATGCTATATGCATGTTAATACATTTTTTTTCAAAAGGTAATGATTTAAGGCCATTATTGTGGAGTATTTTTTATGATATTTCCAAGGCCATAGTGGTTAGAATCAATCAATTTTTTAAGAAGTAATTAGTGTGTCTCATTTCCCTCAAGTAATCACTGGTCGAATAGAGTTTTCCTATGAGTCAACACATGATTCATATCTATTAATTTTATTATCTATCAAATTCCCTTTAGATAAAGTTCCGCTAGTGTGTGTAGGAAATATATTATTTAATACATAATCAAGCTCTGACAATTCTATTAATGAGAAAGACCTAACACTCCTCAAAAATTTGGGCACACCTTAAATTAATGATTTGTCACACACTAACATTTCTTAGCACCTAGCATGTCTTGGAACATCTTTGTACCTAGAATATCTTGTCCTGAAACTGACGCCCAATCACATGGTAGCATGCGATACCACAACATAGAACTCTCCTAGCATGTGTTGGCATGCATGTAGTCCCTAGAATGCCTTGGAACACCTTGGTTGAATGCATTGACATACATTAGCACTTGGCACACAATGCCACTTGACGTGTATTAGGACCTATTATTAGTGTGACTAGCATGCCCCTTTTGAAAAATATAAAGTCCTGACTTATTAACCCTCTTATGTGTTCATTTACTTACATTTTAGCTTGGTTCTTCCTTTTGTTGCCTAGACACTTCTTGACACATATTGACATACCCTGGCACCCTGCACATCCTTAGTACCTAGCATGTATTGGTATATCTTGGCACTATTTGGCACATATAATTAGCACACCCTGGAACTCCCTAGAAAAATTTGGCACTTCTTTACATGCCTTGATATTCCCTAGCATGCCTTACCAATGCTTAGCATACCTTGTCACTCCCTCCTTGGCATGACAGCTAGCACTCATTAACACTAGTCCCTAGCACACGTTCCTCATATTCATTAGATTCCATGAATTTTGACCTAGTGCTCCCTTAATGTTTTGTCCTGGTACTCCCTAACACTCCTCAACATGCATTAGCACTCTCTAGCACACCTTAGCACTCTTCAACATGTCATTCCACTTCATAGCATGCATAACACTCCCTGACACATATTGGCACTTGGTACGTGTTGGCACTTGGAAAGTCTTAGCATGTATGGAACACGTTGAGATTAATTGGTATGATTTGGCATGGTTTAATATTAAATTTATTTGAGATAAAATTTTGGAAAGTAGATGAGAAGAAACAAAGGAAGACTTGGCACTTAGAATGCACTAAGACTTTTCACCTGGCACCTATTGGTGCCTAGTGTTGGTTTTCCAAGCATGCCCCTCTTAGAAAAGGTATTTATGACTTATTAACCCTATTATGTGTTCATTTCCTTGTATTTTAACTTGTTTTTCCATTTTTTTTCCTTGACAGTCCCTAGCACGCATTGACACACCCTTGCACATCTTGGCATGCCTTATCACTTGGCACATCTTATCATGTTTGACATGCCTTCGCACTATCTGGAACATCTTAGCATTCCCTAGCATGCCTTGGCACTCATGTTCTCACAGCTAGCCTTTACATTTTTTAACGACTTGGGAACCCAATCAAATCCTTGGATCCTGCGGTTCATGTGAAAATATTGGCCTGCTTCAACCACAACAACCTGACCAATTACACCTACTACAAGTAGATTGTGCCTTTTTCACCTAATAACTGCCTATGACTCATATTATGCCACTCATGTCCAAGCTCAACTTGTCCCACTTAACTATTTACCAGGATAAGGATCACATGATCTAGCCATGTCCATAAAACAACTAAGCAACATAGCTTACACAGGAAATATTTCAGATGTATGTTCAGTTCATATAAACAATAGAACATTAACTAAGAGTTTGCAAGAACCACAAGATTCACAAGGCACGCAAGATTAAGCTGATAGAAGCTGAGTGCCCCAAAAATTATACACAAAAATGTACAATATGAAATTATCTAGAATAGTTTAAAACATGAGCATGTAGCCAAAGTGTGCCACATCTCATATAAAAAAAATAACTAAAGGCAAAACAATGTTGTGCCTAGCACAAAGTGATCTCCCTTTTTCTAAAACTGCTATGTCGAGCCCCTTATAACAACCGTAGGCTTGCCTCTTGTAAATCCTATTCTAAAATCCTCCTAACACACTTGAATTCACTAACACTCCCTATCACACACTCTTATTTGTTCCTTTCCATGCATTTTTACCTATTTATCCCTTGATATGCCCTAACACTCCCTAAAACTCTAGTTCAACATTCATTGACATTGTCCGACATGTGTTAGCATGCCTTTTCATTCCTTGGCATGCCCTGACCCTCCCTAGCTATCATGCCCTCACAACTACCCTTACTTAATTTTCAACTTGGGAACTGACACAAGCCCTCGCTTGAATACAAGAGCTTGACCAAGTTATATTTACTACAACTAGACTATGTTGCTGAATTGTGTAGCTTTGGAGGTACTTCACAAGCCTAGTGAGATGGATTTGTGTGATTTTTGTCACAAAAGGCTTTGTGGGAATAAAATCCAAGCAAAGGGATTTTGGACCCAAGACAGGGTTTAAAATTTAAAATAAAATTAAAAAGGAAAATTAATATTTCCTAAGGTCTAAGTTGATAAAACCTGTAAGTTCTAGAGGGTTTCTAAGAGGTCTAGGAAAAACTATTTAAGGAGTCCTTAGGATGAAGGAAATAACTTCAAGTGAGAAGGAGCTCATTTGATCAAGGGGGCGAAGAGAGATGTAGTCCTAAATATGCCATAATCATTATCATGTCTAGCATTCATTAATATGCCTCGGTATTCTTTGGCATGGTTTAATATCAAAGTTATTTGAGATCAGTTACTGGAAATTAGAAGAGAAGTAATAGAGGATGATTTGGCACTTATAATGCACTAACACTTGGCACTTGACACTCATTTTCACATAGTGTTGGTGTGCATAACATGCCCCTCTTGGAAAATGTAAATTAATTACTTATTAACCCTATGATGTGTTCATTTCCTTGTATTTTAACTTGTTTCTCCTTTTTTTTTCCTTGATAGTCCCTGGCATGTATTGTCACAATATTGCAGATCTTGGCATGCCTTAGCACTTGCCACATCTTAGCATATTTGGAATGCATTTGAACTATCTGGCACATGTTAGCATTCCCTAGCATGCCTTGGCACTCATGCCCTCACAAATAGACTTACATTTTTTCACGACTTGGGAACCCAATCAAGTCCTTAGCTACTCCAGTTCACGTGACATTGGTCTGCTTCAATCATAACAACTTGATTAATTGCACCTACTACAAGTAGATTGTGCCTTGTTCACCTAAGAACTTCCTATACCTCATCTTAGGCCAGTCATGTCCAAGCTGAAATTTTCCCACTTAAGAACTTACCAAGACAAGGATCACATCTAGCCATGGCCATAAAAAAACTAAGAAACATAGATTACATAGGCAATATTTCACATGTATGTCTAGTTCATATAAACAGTATAGCATTAACTGAGAGTTTGCAAGAACCAGAAGATACACAAGGCACACAAGATATAGGTTGGCACAAGTTGAGTTTCCCAAAACTTATACGTAACAATGTACAATATGGAATTGTCTAAAATATTTTAAAACATGAGCATTTTGCCAAAGTGTGCCACATGTCATATAAAAATAACAAATAAAGGAAAAATAGTGTTGTGCCCAGCACAAAGTCTCCCTTTGTTTAAAACTTCTTTGTCGAGCCCCTTATCGCAATCGTGGGCTAGCCTCTTACAAATCCTATTATGAACTTTTTCTAACACACTTCATCCTTGGCACACTTGAATTCACTAACACTCCTTGGAACACACTCTTATTTGTTCATTTCCATGCATTTTGACCTAGTTCTCCCTTGTGATGCCTTGACACTCCTTAATACTCCTCAACATGCATTGAAATTTGTCCAGCATGTGTTAGCATGCATTTTCATTAATCCTTGGCATGCCATAACCCTTCCTAGTTATCATGCCCTCACAACTACCCTTACTTAATTTTCAACTTGGGAACCCAACCAAGTCCTCGCTTGACTATAGGAGCTTTACCAAGTTATGATTATTACAACTAGACTATGTTGTTCAATTGTGTAGCTTGGGAGGTACTCCACAAGCCTAGTGAGATGGGTTTGTGTGAGTTTGACCACAAAATTTTTTGTGGGAAAATAACCCAAGCGAAGGGGCCTTGGACCCGAGATGAGGTTTAAAATATAAAATAAAATTAAACAGAAAAATAATATTTCCTAAGGTATAAGTAGATAAAGTTCATAATTTCTAGAGAGTTCTTAAGAGGCCTAGCTAGGAAAATCTATTTAAGGAGGCCTTAGTATGAAGGCAATAACATCAATTGAGAAGGAGCTCATTTTATCAAGGAGGCTACGAGAGATGTAGTCTTGAGGTAGGACGAATTAGAGGGCTGAGTAAGCATTGCTAAAGGGAGGCCATGATCATCCACCAAGAGTAAGATCATCATGTGAGGGTTCACAAGAATTTCACATACCTTAATGGGTTTGATATAGAAAGTAGGATGGCATATTGTTGGTTCTCTTAGGGAAGATAAATCTCAAGAGAGACGACTCATGAGAATTTGGGCATGTGATTTTAGTGGTGTTTCTGTGTGAAGTCCGCATCAAATTTTGAAATAGTAGAGAGGGTTGAGACCCTACCTTGTGGTGGTTACTAGATTGCAAGTTCTATGATAAAGACCAACACAAATGGAGGAGGGTATGCACTATAATTTAGGGCTAGAATAGAAGTAGTCACAGGTGTAATATTGACTGAGGTAATCGTAGTTTAAGGGTCATAGAGATCTAAATTTGAGGTCAAGATTCAGTCAAATAAATGACCAGAATCTATGGATCCATATGAGCTAGGCCGAGTCTCTTATGGAGGAAAGAGTTGTATTTTTTGCTATGGGTGGATATGGTTTGTTCTAAAGAAATTATAATAGAATTATAATTCCCTATTTAGGGAGGTTTCCTAGCATGTTCAATCCATAAGGTATGCCATTAATATTGTGACAAATCTGCATAGAAGAAGAGTGGTTGTGACCCTTAGAGAGAGGTTTATCTCATATATACCACAAATTTGGAAGATGGTTTGCAGAAGTATGTGTGGAGATAGAAAATCCAAAGGAAGGTGGAACCTGAGTAGAAGATGGAGCAGAAGAAATGTGCCATATGAGGAATGGATTGACATGAAGAGGAGTTGATTATGTTGGACTATCCATAGAGTTTTGGACAGAGATCTAAAGAAGCCTATAAACAGTTAGTCAATGGACTGTTAATGGATGTGACCCTAGTTCAGTCATCTACAAATTGTTAGAAGGATGATACGATGAGTAGTATAGATTTTTTCATTGATTGGACAACAAAGAAATTGGTACACAAGAATAGTGATTTTGAGAGGACTCAAATCACTATTAAGTGGCATATTTGAAGATCCCTAGAGGAGGGCAGTGTTGTGGGCACTAGATCAGTATTTTTTTTTACTGTGTTTGGGAAAATTGATGGTAGTCCAAGTACAATTGGAGGATTGTTAGGTGACTATCAAGGAAGAGCTCTAAGTCCTATACTTGTCAAGGAAAACAAGACTAGTAGAAATGTAGGTGTATTGGGCTTAAGGACGTGGAAAATTTGAAGGACTAAAGTAGCAGTCAAGTGGTCTAGCCAACTAGCCCTAGTTCATTGTATTGTAGAGTATTGTGTCATTGAGAAGAAGGGAAACCTCCATATCCCTAGACTGCTCATCTTGGAGCAGCAGTATGGAAAAACTGGGAAGACCAAAGAGTTGTTCACAACAAAGTTGTGAACAACTAATCGAAAACCTTAAGTGTTGCAGACCTTAAAGGAAAAAAGAGGTAGATAGAGGGAAAAGTTTTTTGAGCCGAGTTAAATAACATAAAGGAGTTGAGTTAATTGATATAGGAAGGTTGAGGAGTTGCATAATGGGAGGAAAGAGGACTTGCCAGATGTGTTCAAGACATGTGGATTGAAAGGGCTATGTGTGTCCACCATCAAAAATTGGGTCAAGTGTTGTCTCGTTCAAGGTATATTGGTTTTCAAAGGACTAACACCAAGCCCTAGTTATATTCCTTGTATCAATGTGATTGTAAAGGGCCATCATCCCTGGTACGAGAGCTCTAGCCTATTCTATTACAATTTTTAATTTAACGAAGAAAGGTTTGAAAAAGTTAAAAAATTTCATGTGCATTGATTGATTCCTTGACGTGTGTAGATTTCATTGTGCAAAGTTGATGTGTTGTGGCACTTGAGAGTGTGTTTGCATCAAAGATTCAAATACCAAACCCAAATTCTCATGTGTCATGGAAATTCAACATATTCCTTGTTCACCTAAGAACTACATATAACTCACCTTAGACTACTCATGTCCAATCTCAATTGATCCCACTTAACAAGTTACCAAGACAAGGCTCATCACATCCAACTATGGTCGTAAAACAAATAAGAAACATAGTTTACATCTTGACATGCCATAACACTTGACATGTCTTAAATGCCTTGGAATTATTTGGCATGTCTTAGCATCCCCTACATTCCTTTACATGATTTTACACTCCCTAACACACTGTAGCACTTCCTGACACACCTTAGTTGTTTAACATACCTTGACATTGCCTCGCATATAACCTTGTCACTCCCTCCTTAACACACCTAGAACTCATTGAAACTCCCTATCACACACTCTTATTTGTTCATTTCCATGCATTTTGATCTAGTGCTTCCTTGTGTTTACCTGACACTCCCTAGCATGAATTGGCACACCCTAACACTTGGCACATCTTGGCATGCCACCCTAGCACTCTAGCATTCATTGGTACTACCTAGAAAACCTTTTCACTCTCTCCTTGGCACACCTAGAGCTCATTGAAACTCCCAGTCACAAACCCTTATTCACTCATTTCCATGCATTTTTACCTAGTGCTCCCTTGTGTTTCCATAGCATTCCTTAACACTTCTTGGCACATGTTGGTACATCCTAATGCCTAGGACATCTTGGCATGTCACACTGACCTCTAGCATGCCTTAAAACTGCCTAGCATACATTGTCACTCCCTCCTTAGCACACGTGGAAGTCACTGACAATTCCAATCACAAACTCTTATTTGTTCATTTCCATGCATTTTGACGTAGTGATCCCTTGTGTTTCCCTGGCACTCCTAGTTAACACTTCCTTGCATGCGTTGGCACATCTTGGTTGCATCTCGCCCTAGCACTCTATCATTCCTTATCACTGCCAATAATTCCTTGACAGTCCTCCTTATCACACATGGAACTCGTTGAAACTCCTTGTCACACACTCTTATTCATTCATTTCCATGCATTATGACACAATGCTCCCTTTTGTTTCTCTAGCACTCCCTAACAGTCCTTGGCACACATTGGCACACCCTGAAACTTGGCACATCTTGGCATGCTTTCCTAGCACTCTATCATGCCTTGTAATTGCCTGACATACCTTTTAACTCCCTCCTTAGCACACCTAAAACTTTCTAACACTCCCTCCTTAACACATGGCATGTCTTGGCATTCTTGGCATGCCTTGGCACTCTCTGGCACATATTAGCACACCATGAAACTCCTTGAAATGCCATAGAATTCCCTAGTATGCCTTGTCACTCCCCCCTTGCCACATCTGACACTCGCTGACACCCCCAACACACCCTCTTATTCATTCATTTCCATTATTTTTCACTCGATGATTTATGTTTGATTGGGTGCATGTCTAGAAAGAGTTCGTTTAAGATAATAAAAAAATGATCGCACCATTACTGACATAAGTAATTGAGAGATTATACATGAATGACATTAGAAAACTACATAATAGTTTTTAAGAATGACATTTTTATGGTTTTTTTTTATGGTGTGAGAATGGTAAGAAGTGAGTGGTCAATAAGGTGTGTGAATGCTTAGAATACCTTCTCACTCCCTCCTTGGCATGACAACTATCACTCATTTCCACTCCCTAACACACCCCATATTCATTCATTTACATGTATTTTGACCTAGTGCTACCTTGTGTTGTCCCAGTACTCCTTAACACTCCTCAACATGCATTGGCGCTCTCTACTTAGCACTCTTCGACATGCCCTGCCGCTTCATAACATGCATAACACTCCTTGACACACATTGACACTTGGTACATGTTAGCACTTGGAAAGTCTTAGCATGTCTGACATGCATTCATGAGATGACTTGGTAAGCTTGGGCATGGTTTAAGATTAAAGCTATTTGAGATCAATTATTGGAATGTAGATGAGAAGCAATAGAGGAATATTTGGCACGTATAATGCACTAACACTTGGCACTTGGAACCTATTCGCACCTAGTGTTGGTGTGCGTAGCATGTCCCCCATGAAAAAGGTAAATTGATGACTTATTAACCCTCTTTTGTTTTCACCTCTTTGTAGTTGAACTTGTTTCTCCGTTTGTATCCTTGACTGTCCCTGACACACATTGTCACACCCTTCCACATATTGGCATGCCTTAACACTTGGAACATCTTAGCATGTTTGACATGCCTTCGCAATATATGTCACATATTAGCATTCCCAATCACGACTTGGCACTCATGCCCTCACAACGCCTTACTTGGGAAACTTACATTCCCTAGAACGCCTTGACACTCCCTAGTTGTCACACCCTAATAGATAGCCTTACTTTTTTTGTAACTTGGGAACCCAACCAAGTCATTAGAAAAACAATGTTGTGCCCAACCCAAAGTCTCCCTTTATCCGAAATTAATCTTTCCACACCTTATCACCACCATAGACTACCCTCTTGCAATTCTTATTCTGAACTTCTCCTAAAACACTTCATCCTTGGGACACCTGGAATTCACTAAAACTCCTTGGCACACACTCTTATTCGTTCATTACCAAGCATTTTGACCTAATTCTCCATTTCCCCTAGAACTCTCTAACACTCCTCAACATGCATTGACATTTTCTGCCATGTGTTAGCACACCTTTTCATTCCTTGGCATGCCTTGGCACTCCTTAGCTATCATGCCCTCACAACTACCCTCACCTTTTTTTAGACTTGGGAATCCAACCAATTCATTCCTTGACTATAATAGCTTGACAAAGTTACAATTAATACAACTATACTATGCCTTGTTCACCCAAGAACTTCCTGTGGAACTCCCTAACTCTCCTTGGAACACATTGGCACACCCTGACACCTGACACATCTTGGCATGTCGCGCTGACACTCTAACATTCCTTGGAACTACCTATCATACCTTGTCACTCCCTCCTTATCACACCTATAACTCACTAACACTCCTTGTCACACACTCTTATTCATTTCCCTACATTTGAAACTAGTGCTCCCTTGACTTTCCATGGCACTCCATAACACTCCCTGACATGCAGTGGCACACCTTATAACCTGGCACATATTGGCATGTTTCCCTAATCTCTAGCATAACTTGTCACTCCATCCTTAGCACACCTGGAACTCGCTGACACTTCCTGTCACAAACTATTATTTGTTCATTTTCATGCACTAAGTTTAACTAGTGCTCCCTTGTGTTTCCATGACACTCCCTAACACTTCCTAGCACATGTTGGCACACCCTGGCAGCTGAAACATCTTGGTCGCATGCCACCCTGACACTCTAGAATGACTTAGCACAGTCTGGAACACCTTGCCACTCTCTCCTTAGCACACCTTGAACTCGTTGGCAGTCGCTGTCACACACTCTTATTGTTTCATTTCCATGCATTTTAACCTAGTGCTCCCTTGTGTTTCTCTATCACTCCCTAACACTCCTTAGCAAGCATTGGCATAGCCTAGCACTTGACACATCTTGGTATGCTTCCCTAAGACTCTAGCATGTCTTGGAACTACATAACATACCTTGTCACTCCCTCCTTAGCACACCTAGAACTCGTTAACACTTCATTTCCATGCATTTGAAACTATTTCTCCCTTGTGTTTCCCTAGCACTTGGACCTAAAACTCCCTAGCATGCGTTTGCACCACACCTTAGCACCTAACACATCTTGGTATGCCTTAACAGTTGCCTTGTCTTGGCATGCCTAACATGCCTTGGAATTGTCTAGCATGTGTTATTATTTCTTGGCATTTTCTAGCACACCTTAGCACTCCCTAGGTGTCATGCCCTCATAGATAGCCTTACTTTTTTTGCAACTTGGGAACCCAACCAAGTCATTGGCAAAACAATGTTGTGCCCTACCCAAAGTCTCCCTTTATCTGAAATTTCTTTGACCAACCCCTTATTGTAACCATAGGCTTCCCTCCTACAAGTCCTATTATGACCTTCTCCTAACACACTTTTTCCTTGAGACACCTGGAATTCGTTGATACTCCTTGGCACACACTCTTATTTGTTCATTTCCATGCATTTTCACCTAGGTCTCCCTTGTGATTCCCTGGCACTCCCTAACACTCTTCATCATGCACCACCAAGGAAACATTAGCATGTGTAGGGATGCCTCTTGTTGCAAAACTTACAACTTGCAACCTTTACAACATTTTGGGTTTGCCTCCCAAGCTCAGAGGGAGCAACAATTTGTTTAACGAAGGTAGATATGTATCATCATCCAAGCTCTGCAGCTCACGTATATAACCATATTTAAAGCTCGTCCAAAACATGTTTTGGCAATAAAGAATTGAATTTGGTGATAGTGTGGGTTTTCTTTAAAATATATAAATTGAATTGACATTAAGAATAACCATATTGAAACCTCGTGGAGAACTTGTTTTGCAATAAAGAATTGAATTTGGTCATAGAATAAGATTTAAAATTGTTTCTGATTGAATAAAAATGTGTTTTCCTTATACACAAGGTAATAACTTAACTCATCAATAAACAAAAGCATCTTGCAATAGTGAAAGTCCACACCTTAATACAAAAATATTTTATTTTTTTAATTGCATTACACATAGTTAAACAATATTGAGGTTTATTTTTTAAGATAATCATCGCTGAAAGTTTGATAAGGAAGAATGGCACATAACATTCCTCCAAGAGGACAAGGAGACATGAGATCTACATCGAAGGCTTTGGGTGATTTCCTTCCCTTGTTTCATCCATGTTTATCATCCTTAAGTCCTCACAAAATTTAGAATTACTCAAAAGAGAATTTCAATCTCTAAAGTTTGAACATGCCAAAAATTGATTTGTTTCCAACCCATTTTTTACAGTTGAACATCATGCATCATTGAGTGCAACCGTCATGCTTCATATGGGATGGGACCAGCTAGGTATGAACACCTTGAAAAACATAAATGGAACCTGTGCACTAAGGCTTGGTTGGACCAACATATAGCACAACAAATTTCATCTCAATTTTGCAATGTTAGAACGAAAATTGAATTGCTCCCACAACTGACATTTGTCTTGGCATTCCTAGTTAACAAACAAAACATCCTCACATGCTAGCTAAATAATAGTGAGCAACTGAGTTGCACTCAAAAATGCATTGAGCATAGAAGCAACATAGAAATTAGCTTAGAGTCTTCATATGAATCCAGGGCACTTTGAGGCATCCAAGAGCATCGTCCTTAACATTGTACTAGCATTCATCCATTTGTGTAACTATAACATTAGGCTATATCGTATATCCAATGCACACAAAGACTAGGGCCAACGAGTTTCTCATGATCCACGAAGATACCAATGATCAGGTTTGAGGAATTAACATTTAGTTCATAACAACCTAACTCTCCATGAGGATGATCCAAGTTCTCTTTAATGAAAAGTCAATGTAGAAGCAAAAATTTCAGAGATTTTTTTTGTTGTCTACTAAAGGAAGAATAACATGGACCAAGCTTTATAATCCAAAAAAAAAATCTTACTAGATGGAGATGGCATAAGCGCTAATAGGAAATTTCAGAAAAGGTCAAAAGAAGGTTTGAAAGTGTTTTAAAGCATGTCTCAGATAAAGACCATATTTCAAAGGGTTGAAGGTCTCAAAAGTCAATAACAAAAGTCAAGCTAAATCCTGAATTCACAAATTTGAAAGACAATCACAGTAAATTACTTCAAAGGGCCAAAGGAAAATGTTCATCAAGGTAAAAAATACTTAGTAATGATCTCAAGAAGAAGTCAAGACGAAATTTGATATATGAAGTTCGTCTAAAGTTTGGTAGAATGTTGAAGTATCAAAGACACTTTCTATTACACATATTGATGATAATGTTGGAAGGTCAAGTTCTTCCTCAACATTGAAGTTTTGTAATCTAAAGTGGCATTGTTCAAGCATAAGTCTCCTTCTTCCTAAATAACATCCAAAAGACGAGTTTTAGAGGGCAAATATAATTTGGATTTTTCTTAAACTTCACTACAAATTGTAGAATGATAATATCACAGAGATATAATAGCATCACTAACACTTGGATGTCACAGAGGTAAGAATGCCTTAGACCTTGCATTGATCACTTCAGGTGCATTATACACAAGGCTATTGGAGTCCCAAATTTGCACTTATCGGAGCCTCAAATTCACATTGATTTCATAGAGAGTGGGAGCCTTAGGTTTGCAATTTTTTCATATGGAATTTAGAGCTATAGGTAGCTCATATAACATAGATAGATATGAGATTTGTCTGACATGAAATTAACATAGAGGTTCACATATATAAGTCCCACATATGAGCTCGCATACCTATGTCACAACTTTGTTTTCAAGTGTTACTACAAGTTCAACCTTCAGATATAGACCATAAAGATACTTTGAATTCCAAGAGACTTCTTCGATTTGCTCCTTTACTTGGTTTGAATGCTCAAAAGATACTCTTATCAAATCATCATTCTCTTCAAATGTCTTGGAGAAATGTGCTTCATGGCTTCGGGTCTACAAGGGTTCAAACAGTTAGGTTCCTTAGGATTGCACTTATAACAGAGATATGGTGCCTCAAGTGAGCTTGCATGAGCCACTATAGGACTTGGTCTAAAAAATACAAAGATGTAATGCTATAGGGAGATTTGGAAAAAACTTTTCTTTAACCACAGTAGGGTTACCTTAGTCCGTTTGTTACACATACTCTCCATATTTTGATCCCTCCACAATTGTGATCACAAAACTACCCATTTGGGTTAGGCTCCAAAATTTTCCAACCCATCTATGACATTCTTCAATTTTTATAGGTATTGGAAAAACCTTGGGTAATTTTATAACAACATATCCCTCGCGAGCCCAGTGTGGAATATTCACCTATGGTATGATTTGCGTAGAGCTCAACATCAACAAAAGATTTCCTAAAAAAATTAATTTAAAAATAAGTGATTTTCACTGGACCCAACAACTGGAATATGAGAACACTGCTTTTCGATGATAACTTTTCCATCAAACAGGTCATCTTCAAAACTCTTGTTCTAAAAACCAGTCAAATGGAAGCCCAAATCTAAAGCATGGAATCCATGTAGCCTACCTCATCAAGAGAGGGGGATTCCACTTCCCCAGATCAAGAATATGATGAGTCTGATGATGAAATGCTCCCATTGGACGAGGCCCAAAATTCAAATCTCCAAAATCCTCATGAAGGAGGTCAAGAGATCCAAGTTTTGTCACCTAGAAGAGAAGAACTTAGTAGCAATATTTTGATGGGTGCCATGAAGCGTGCCCATGAATCAACCTCCTTAGACTCTGACAAGGATGCCTCCTTAGACTGTCAGAACAATCTTAAGGTAGCTTTGGTAGCCAAACCTCTAGAAGGTTGGACCAAAGTGGCAAAGATGAAAGGAAAAAAAGGATGTAGTGGTGATCAATGCCAAGCTATGAGATTCCAATGTCTCAGTTTTTTAATTTCCTATATGTGCTATGGACTTTGTTTCATGGCCATCTTTACGCCTATTCTGTCTATAGCCATCGTTAGATCGATTCTATCATACAACCCTAATATACTATCAATGTAAATAAAAAAAACAACAATGTAACATTAATATTAATATAATATTTTTTAAACTAAAGCTGATTGTATTATTTGAAAGAAATTTAATATAATACTTTTACTATGTGATGCTTACATATTTCATCGGCCTACTATGTTGATACCAGGAACAATTGTTATTAAATGAAATTTTCATGTTCAAAGCTCCCGCCATAAAATTTTCTACTTCGACAATACAGAGAAAATAATGGTCGGGGAGACATCAAATCGGGTTTTGTATTCCTCAATCTCGCGATGCAGCAGGACTCTCTGGAAGCCAAACTTGCAGTTAATAGGTCTCAAATCTTCGTGGATTCTTCTATACCACTCCAGCACTCTCAAATGGTGTCTTGTAAGGTCAGAAGATCATTCAGACCTATTTGTATGACATTAGTTGATGACAGGCCTTGGTTGAGCCATAAAAATTCTTTTCCTTCTGGAGTTTTGGCATATGAGGTTGTGCAAGGAGCACTGGTTAGTTGGAGTTCAGTCAAGGACAAATCAATGCCTGAACCACCAAAAATCGTTCTTCTTCATGGAATCCTTGGTGGAAGGAAGAATTGGGGATCCTTTGCAAGGAGGCTTGCACAATAATTTCCAATGTGGCAGTTTCTTCTAGTGGATTTACGATGCCATGGTGACTCAGCATCCGTCCCAAAGCGTGCCCCTCATACTGTCGATCAGCTGCACATGATGTTTTGCATCTTGTGGGACAACTTAAACTTACTCCCCGTGTGCTGGTTGGTCACAGTTTTGGAGGGAAATTTGCTTTGTGTATGGCAGACCAGGCTGCGAAACCTCTTGCTCGACTTGTCAGGGTCTGGGTTTTGGACGAAACATCTGGGAAGGTTCATGCTGGAGGAGACAGTGAAGATCATCCTTTTGAATTGGTTTCTCCACTACGTTAAATGCCAAAGCAGGTTCCATCAAAGCGCTATGTTATAGATGTCCTTGTTCAGAATGGCTTCTCCATGGAGATTTCTCAGTGGGTCATGACCAATCTTAGACCAGTGGACTGTTATAGCACAGAGACAAGAAATTTTTCATGAATTTTTTACTTAGAAGGAATTGCAGAAATATATACCTCTTATGAGGACACAAAATTGTGGGAAGTGGTAGAGAATGTTCCGCAGGGTGTACATGTAAACTTCTTGAGAGCAGAAAGAAGTCTCCACAGGTGGGCTTGGGAAGATATTCAAAGAATACATGCAGTAGAAGAACTCGTTGCAAGTGAAGGGGATGGGGTTCAGATGCATGTACTTGAGGATGCAGGCCACTGGGTACATACAGATAATCCTGATGGCCTTTTTTAGAATGTTGGCATCATCATTTGAGGGATTTAATAGGGAGTACTACAAAATATCACTTCCATTGTATCAGTCTGATTTCAAGCGGTTGACCTTCAGAGAGCTTTAACACATGATTTGATTCCAGTTATACTAATTATGCTATTATGTATTTTGGAAAATTGAATACTGTTAGATTCAGAAAATAATATCTACAAATATAATTTGCAAATTCAACCAAATTTCAAGGATTCCGAGTGATGAGATTAATCTTGGATGTCAGTCACATGAATGAATGGATGGGAACAAGGAAGGAGGTGAGAATGTGGCGTGTGGTCCCTATTGAAGGTGACCCCAGGAAATGGGTGCTCCTTAGTACTAAAAATTTTGTCCTTACAAATGGAAGTTGCGTTACAGATGATGATGAGCATTTTAGCCCCTGCCCTCCATGGTCGAATTCATGTAGAAAGGTACTACCAGGTCTGTGATAGTTTAACAAACCAATCTTATGCATTTTGACAGAATATTTCTTTTATTTTACTTGTAATTTGTATTATTTTTAATGTTATATTGGTATGAAATTTCATAGATATGTTAGTGGAATAGGTGAGACATCATCTATTAATCATTGCATGAGTGAGATATTGATTTTGACCACCATTCCAAACGTAAATCCAGCCCATAGAGGGCTTTCTATCGATCTATTAAGCATGTTCTATCTTCTTCAGTATCATGCCCTAATCTGAAATGGCATAGAACATTGGCATAAATTAACATGGTATCAGAGGCGAGGTTGAAGACAATGCCCTAGGTTTGAATCAGCGTGAGCTAGTCTACTCAAGACAACGATGCCAATTTTATGTAGGACATGCCGTCTAGGATGAAGGACTGCTTCAAGGGCAAATCTGATTCGAGATTGCTGGATTAATTGGTCAAGAAACTAATATATTATACGCTGTCTCCGAGTTATGTTCAGCGTTGAAGATTAACCGGAACTCCTTTTCAAGAAAGGGACGTTTGCATAGCAGGAAGTCAAAATCGGATTGACCACACTGCTCCGAATGTGACGCTGTCCTATTCGATCGATGTCATTTTTGAAGATCCGATCCCTCGCAATGTTGAACGAAAGGTAACACTGCTACTATTCGGAAAGACCCAATTCGGACAGAATCCAACTGGTTTTGTTGTGCGATGAGCTGCGGATGGGGGCGGTGTATACTTACAACCTCTGTAATCATCAATTCCGGTGGACAGGCAGCGATTCGTGCAACTGTCTATATAATCGGGCCCTTTATAAAGTTTATTCGCCTTTAATAATGATATTTGACTCGATATTTCCTCGTTGCTTTCGTGGCCAGCAAACTGGAGCACTTGCTGTGGCTCTCGAGGATTTGGCAGAGGATGCTTCAAATGATTTTGAGAAAGGAAGCGACGAGCGATGGTCTAAGGTGACCAGCGCTGTCGTATTTATCAATGCTGAAGACCACAAATCATATACGCTGCTAACTTCAAACCATTACATACATTGCATACATTGCGGCAGCGTTTATCGACCTCGGCGGCATCAATTTCTGAGGATTCTGGGAGAATTGTTAGCAAAAAAAAAAAAAAAGAGCCGAGGAGAAAAAAAAAATGGTGCGTCCCAAACTCACAGGAAAATTGTGAATTGTGCTGCCATGTTACAGGTTTCATTTATGACGTTGCAACAAGACGTGAATGAAGAAATCAAAGGTGGGTTTTCCATAGGCCGTGTTACAGTTCTGAAAGAGCTGGAGAATTTGAATGCATCAGTTATTGTGTTCGGTTCTTATTGGCTGTGCCATGAAGGTAGAGGAAGAGAGGGCTGGTGCTAACTGCTATGTACAGGAATTGAAGCCATGTATAGTATGTGTGAATGCAAGGCATTTGCTACGTTCGTTGCACTTATCGCCTTACAAATCCATTCGTTACTGGGATTATCCTTGCTGCACAACAGGTCTGATGTTGCTTGTATTATATTGTTCAAATCCTGGTGGAAATTGAATTGCAGGGTTCTGTAATTTAAAAAAAAAAAATGATGTTGAAGGCAGCATGTTGGAACAGCAGCATATTCATTAAAATTGTAGTTCTGATTAAAGAACCTGAACAGAAGTTGTATTGCACGACAGTGCGGTGAACTGTCTCCTATTGAAGGTCAGATCACCTTAAGAAAGTAACAAGTGAGAAAGGCTCCTGTCAAGCTCAGATAGCAGACTTAAGACTTCAGACCTGTGGTAAACCTGTAGGAAGTTGAACAGTCTTCCGAATTGACTCAGACAGACCTGAAAGAAGCTCCTTCCAGTTCGGACCTGTGAAGAGACTCAGCTTAGAGCTCGGACCTGTGATTATCACTTGTGGAGAATCCGAATGTGGCTTGGAATTGCAGAACTGGGGAGGATTGTTTATAAGCCAAGAGGCCTAGTGTAAGGCCCTCTCTTCAAGCCGTAGGTGCAGCATTACATGGACCTTTCTAATATGAAATTAGGCACTGACTTGATGTGTTAAGGAGGGTTTGGATGGAGTGTTTTGTAGCCATTTCAATGGTGTAAAAGGGACTTGGTAAAGGCAGTTTGTTGAAGTCCCATGTACAGTCATTTGAGGAGTCATTTTATTTGTTCTTGCTGTATAGGAAGATATGGAAAATGACATGTGGCAGAATCCATATGATCCTAGTCAGTGATATCTTTGAGGCATATGAAAAATCATATCTTCCATTCTGTCAGGCAGTGATGAATATGATAGTGATGTGTATGATTGCTGACAAAGATATTGGACAGTGGTTTGGGCATCATATTTGAAGCTGGGATTGTCTGAAGGCTTTTGGAGACAATCTTCAGAAACAAACAGCCTGATTTGATGAAGTGCGATGTGAAACAATGGTGGTTTCTTGTAAACCATAAGCTGGAGATATCCTTGTATTGGCAAGTATAGTAAGCATGTTTGAAGCTGGAAATATTAAAGGGTTGACTGCTGAAGTCCTTGGGGAAATTCTATGTAGTGGTCAAATTGTTGACAAAATGGGCATAGATGTAAGTCATTGAGCCAGGCAAATTTTTACAGCCCTAGGAGCTGTCTGCTGAAATAACCAGAAATGCGCAGATCTGGAAGCAACTCAAGGTGATATGCCTCATGTACAGGATGAACCAAGGTAGATTGGATCCCTTGTTTTGTTGTAAGCTGCAGTCTTAGAAGGCTGTTTAAAGGAGCTACTCACAGAATAACAGGTAGTGGCTGAAAGGACTTCTAACACAAACTGAGGCTTGTTGATATGTTCCCCCTGTATGTCAGTGACATAGATAGACACCTATGTAGCAGCAGCATGTGACTGTATCAGTCCTACATTGGAGCGTTATGATAAACTTAAAATGTGAACTGGGAAGTTTATGCTGCTTTTGGTCACATGGTTGGAATCTTGAATCATGATCAGCAAAGTCTGTTGGATGGCTTTGACTATGGGAGATCAAGTCCCAATTCCAAGATGGTGTCTGGGATGCCCTCATTTAAAACTGATGTCTTCTCTCGAGAGAGAAGCTGACATTAAGAGGGAGATATATCTGTATATGCTCCTGAATGGATGTCTTTGTTCAACGAAAGAAGATCCTCATGGCTCAGGGACATATGGCTTCAGAGGGGGAAATTCCGAAGGAAAACCAAGAAGCCATATTAATAACCGGATATCTAGCAGCCATGAGTACTTTTGTACAATTTGACCTTGGATACCCTTGAGGAAGTCGTAAAGCATCAAGTCTGGAAGGATGTTATGTTGTGGTCCCAAGACCATAGGACAAAGCCGTTGTCACCTCGAAATGGCTCTACAAGATCAAGCATGGATCTGTTGGAAGTGTTGAAAAGTTCAAGGCAAGATTCGTTGCCTGTGAAGAAGATATGGACTATGATGACATATTTGCACCTGTGGCTCGAGATACCACCATTCGATCTATTATAGCCCTTGCTGCTACGCAAGGATGGAGTCTTCATCAGATGATGTGAAGACCACATTTTTATGCATGGTGTGATAAAGGAAGAGATATATGTG
The DNA here is from genome assembly GCA_034641835.2 of Pinus albicaulis. Lineage (NCBI taxonomy): Eukaryota > Viridiplantae > Streptophyta > Pinopsida > Pinales > Pinaceae > Pinus > Pinus albicaulis. The sequence continues at coordinate 63,629 of JAXQQM020085250.1, forward strand.
GAGCAACCTCTGGGGTTGGAAGTCCAGGATCGGGACACCCATGTCTGCAGGTTGAAGAAAGCCCTCTATGGGCTGAAACAAGCACCCTGAGATTGGTACAAGAGGATAGATAGCTACTTGATGAAGCTAGGCTTCACTCGAAGTAATGCTGATCCGAACCCTTACTTCAAGGTTGTCAAGGGAAAACCTCTCATTCTGGTGCTGTATGTGGATGACCTCTTCCTGACAGGTGCTGACCCTCTCATTCATCAGTGCAAGAGGGAGCTCGCTGTTGAGTTCGAAATGAAGGACCTAGGACTGATGTCTAGGCCTGAAGGTCTAGCAGAGACCTGGCGAGATTTTCCTTTCTCAAGGAAAATACATTATGAATTTTCTGGTATGATGGATTGTAAGTCCATGGAACTCAACTTTAAGAAGTTGAGTAGCAGCGTTGCTGGGCTTGTCCTACTGAGTATCGTTAACTCATAGGGACCATGATGTTCTTAATGAACAATTGTTCGAACATATGCTGTGCAGTGAACACTTTGAGTCAACACATGGTTGATCATAACATTCACTGGGTTGGTGCCAAGAAAAATTTGAGATATCTCTGAGGCACGATAGACCATGGGTTGAGATACACTGTCGGGAGTATGACACTCCGTGGATATACTGATGCCGATTGGGCTAGCAGTGTGGTGGATCGTAAGAGCACATCGGGATGCTGCTTCAATCTTGGTTCTGCTTCGATCTCATGGATGAGCAGGAAGCAAAAGTCGGTGGCTTTGTGCACTGTTGAGGCCGAATACATTGCAGCAAGTATGGCCTGTTGTGAAGCAGTTTGGTTGCGAAAGCTCTTTAGTGAGCTGTTTGGACATGTGCTAGTTACCACTGTGATACTCTGTGATAACTTGAGTGGGATTCGTATGACGTAGAATCATGTGTTCCACGATTGATCCAAGCATGTTGATGGCTGGTACCACTTTATCTGGGATATGGTATAGCGAGGCGCCATAAGGCTCGATCATATAGGAACTGATGAGCAGGTCGCGGATATTCTCACCATGCCCTTGGGGAAGGTCATGTTCCTAACCTTCCGTGAGAATCTTGGAATCATGGAACGACCCTATTCTGAGGGTCCTGTTGGACGATGAGCTCTGGGAGCTCAAAGGGGGTTTTGGGGATAGCTTCTCGGAGCTATAAGCACTTATGATGCTTCTTCCCCACCGTTGTGATTATTGAGTTGGTTCGCCTCTCATTTATTTGTGCCTCGTATGCATCCTACCCATTGACTTCAGGACTCATGGGAAGTACCTCTCATTTGGCCAATGAGATGGGAAAGGCTAGAGACTAGTAGCAAAGACTGATGGACGCATCAGAACTTGTCATACTCTCTATCTAGGATGGCACGGTCCAACCACTTGATCTGGGATCAAGTATAGTGAGGTCTGGGACCTCTGCCTGACTTCGGGTCAGATGAACCAACTTTGGGTTGGTTGGAGACTCTTTGTGAGTCTGATAGTGAGGTCTGGGACCTCTGCCTGACTTCGGGTCAGATGAACCAACTTCGGGTTGGTTGGAGACTCTTTGTGAGTCTGTTAGTGAGGTCTGGGACCTCTGCCTGACTTCGGGTCAGATGAACCAACTTCGGGTTGGTTGGAGACTCTTTGTGAGTCTGTTAGTGAGGTCTGGGACCTCTGCCTGACTTCAGGTCAGATGAACCAACTTCGGGTTGGATGGAGACTCTTTGTGAGTCTGATAGAGGTTTCGGACCTCTGGGTTGAATCTGTCAGCTGGGTATGATGTCTTTGTGACTGACCCACTTCTGTTCTGAAATAAAGAGGCCAACAAAGAAAGTTACGGCGGGATGACGCACGATGTTTGGATTGCACTAGTGGACGAAGTTCTCCCTAGTTGAGAGGGAATGTTAAAATTGGACAACTAGGTCCAAACTCCGGGTTGTGCTGCTCAGATGACGATCACAATTTTTTTATTGTATTCCTCTTTCGGAGAGGTGTAAGATTGATCTAAAGATCATCTCGATCGGATGAGCAGAACATGTACTTTGAATTTATTCCACTTATGTGCTGGGTCGACCTGGAATAAAATATTGACTTAAATGTCTTAAAGGACATGTCACACACCCCCAAAGATTCCTATATATTAGAGAGACTTGGAGTTCATTTGACACACATCGATGTGGAGGAATTCTCTCTCTAGATAGCGTTGGAGCTGCGTATTCTTTGTTTGGATTGTTCTAGGGTTATGTGTGACACGTTTGGCTGAATGACCTATTGAAGACTTTGCTGGTAGAAGCATCCTGCTGATCGCCATAACGCCACCACTCTTCATCTCTGTGTTGGCTTGTCTTCTATCGATCTATTAAGCATGTTCTATCTTCTTCAGTATCATGCCCTAATCTGAAATGGCATAGAACATTGGCATAAATTAACAGTAGGCAACCAGTGTGTGAGGCACATGCATGTGCTATATTTAGATGAGTAGGGTGTCTTTGTAAGTTTAGTGTCTGAGACAGAGTGGATGCTTTAGGTGAGCTTCCAAATTTATTCTTGGCATTGTTTCCAAGGTTAGAAGGTGCATTCTTATTTACAATTTGTCTTCTCCAGTGGGTATGCTATTCTAGGTAGTGTATTCCATGCATGAGGGTACTCTCTCCTAAGGGCAATAGTGTCAAGGAACTTTCCTTAAGATAGATGGTTTGTTGGCTTTGTCACATTCATTGTAACCGTAGCTATCTAGTTCTATAAAGGGAGATAGGTTGCTTCATTACAGACATGTTTTAGGAGTGAAAATTTTATTTGTGGAAGTCTTTTTTAGTTAACATATATGTGGCTGTGTGTTGAAAATTCCTCTCACTGTCCTAGTTTCCAGAACTATGTTTTACACAGAATCAGAATTTACATCTACTGTTTCAAATTTCTATAGTCTGATGTTCTGATTTTTAGAGTTACGTATTAATAGATATGGTGCTCAGAATTCCCCTATTTAGATAGTATTCTAAGCAGTATCAGTTTCCTTGCTTTAGGGTTTTAAGTGCAGATATGCCCACCATGTCGTGAAACTGAAAATTTAACATTGTATCAAATTTGTACATCTGAAATAGATGTAGGGAGAAGGTTGTGGCATGTGAGATGGAGATGTTAGAGGATTTCATTGGGTTCACTTTATGCTCCTTCCTAAAATGTATGCCCTAAAACAATGGTGGTCCTCTCTAAGAGAATTTTATATGGGTTAATTTATGCTTGTAATATATTTGTGTGACCACTGTTACTGCTACAGAATCCCTTGGTATTCATTTTGAGACAATATCCCTCAACATTGTTTCACTATTCTTTGGGCCGTAATGCCACATTCTTTGTGTGCATGTATCATTGTTTATATATATGTGTATGTGTGTGTGTTTATTCTGTATTCTGTGTATTTTGTATTGTACTATAAAATTGTAAAACCAGAAAGGTTCCATTATCAACCTCAACTACTGCTTTTTGCCCTTATCAAGAGAGAGACAAAAATGCCTTTCAATGTAACTTCATACTTACTAGAATTTGATGCACTGTGGTTAGTGACTCAGAGCTTGAGACCTTTGGAACCTACTGGAGAGAATTATTAACCTATACCATAGCAGAATGAAAAAGGGCTCATATCTGCAGCAGGAAATGGAATTGAGTTGGTTTCAGTCACCAGTACTTGCCTTCTTGAATCTGTGGCTTGTCTTGATGTGACACATACCTTGTGGTTTTGTGATCCATATGCCTCCCTGCAAATCCAACTTGCATTACCTTTTATTGTCAACCGCCTTTCCTATTGTTAGCAACATTTTCCATCATTTGGTGAAAACCCACATTAGGAGATTATTGATAAAAGCATTTGTACTTATGGATCTAGGGATAGTTTATTTTTCAGGGATCATATTCTATACAAATTATCAGTCTTTTCTTCCAAGGGATGCATTATTTTAAACTCTTACCTACAACTTACCCAATTGTGATAAAGCATGCACTCTTAAAAGTTAATGTAGCCATCTACCATTCTCAAAGTGTTGTTGTATGCAATAAACCTTGCAACATCTTTCTACATCTTCCTTTTGAGGGGATTTTGTGGCTAACTTTGTTTCATATTGGGAAAGTGGGCTGAATTTCATTTTGGGTATGTTGTAGATAGAGTACAAAGGATGTATCCCTTAGAAGGCGAGACCATTTTTTTATTGAAAACACACTGGAAAAATAGACTGTGTTGTATAGATCCTGAAGTACAAATATTTTTATGAATAAATCTCCATTGTGGGTTTGTACCAAGCGATGACAAAGATTACTGACAATAATATGATATTGTAATTTTGGATGCACAGGGAGGAATTGGGATCATATAACTACAGCATTGGCATACTGGCCAGTTTTTAGCAGCAGGAAAGCAGTGGTGGTAGTTAACAGAGGTGTACATCAGTGTTGGATAAGCCTTGTATAATATTGAATCAACCTCAGCCACCCCTGCTACTTAACTCTTGCTTCTCAACTCAATGTGCCATTACTTTGACCAACAGAGGACGGGCACATATCTTGTGGTTTTCTGATCCCTACACAACATAGCTCCTAACAAATCTAAGATACATTATTATTTTATTTTCAACCACCTTTTTTATTATAATTTTTATTGTCAGCAACCCCTTCGCCATCCATTGGTGAAAACTCATGAAAGGGTATATGCAACATAGACTATCTTTTTAGAGTGTCTTCTGCACAAGGTACATTGGTCCCTTTTTCAAAGGAACACATCATTTTATCCTACCTTACACATATCCAAACACACTTAAAAGTTCAACTTATTCTCAAAAGTTGAAACAAAGCCAACCACAATATTCCTTCAAAAGGAAAAATAGAGAAAGATGCTCCCAACACTTCAACTTTCTTAGGGAAAATGTACTTTTAACATCTGACCAGAGATCTGCATGCAGCCAATAATTTAGAAATTGCAAAGAACTATTTTGTTCCTATTATTTGGAAAAAATGGTACTCCACCAAAGAACCAATAAATCACCTCTTAGTATAAAGTAGTTAATTGTTTTCCTACTATTCCAGTCATTTATCTGGTATTTACTTGAGAACATACAAGCTTGGTATCATACTACTGTCAAGCATTTATAGATTTGTGCCAACATCTACATATGTTTGTTTTTTCATTTTATGGAAGGCAATTACTCAGCTTGTATTGGATTTGGATCCTACGGGGATAGACTGTCTGTTATTGGATCAGTCTCCAATGCAGGTTGCAGAATGTGTTTCCATTTTATGTATTGTTTCTCTTAATCTTAATTGCTAGTTTTTCTACTTGTGTATATCCTTTTAGGCAACAATTGTTCTTTTTTTTTACAGATCCTTGACTGGGGTGAAAAGATAGAACTTTTGGTTGACAAAACAGAGAACCTTCGATTTCAGGTTTGATCTCGAATCAAGCTAGCAAGTTAATGGGAGGGAAATATTGCATTATATATGTGTGTGTATTCTGTATTTGATGTATTCTGTATTGTATTCTAAAATTTTGGAACTAGAAAGCTTCCATTACCAACCTCAACTACTAATTTCTGCACTTATCAAGAAAGAGACATTAATGCCTTTCAATGTATCTTCATTCTTACTAGAATTTGATGCACCATGGCTGGTGACTCAGAGCTCGAGACCTTTAGAACCTATTGGAGAGCATTGTTGACCTATACCGTTGCAGGACGAAAATGTTGATATCTATAGCAGGAGACAAAATTGAATTGGGCTCAGTCACCACTAATTGTGGCTTGTGTGGATGCATAGCTACTCTGACCAACAGATGACATGCACATACCTTGAGGTTTTGTGATCCATATGCCTCCCTGCAAATCCAACTTGCATTACCTTTTATTTTTAACCACCTTTCCTATTTTTAGCAACATTTTTCATCCCTTGGTGAAAACCCACATCAGGAGATTATCGATGAAAGCATGTTTCCTTATGGATCTAGCAATAGTTTATTTTTTCAGGGATCATCTTCTATACAAGCCATATGTGGCTTGTCTATATGTGCAACTAATCTGACCAACAGATGACATGCACATACCTTGAGGTTTTGTGATCCATATGCCTCCCTGCAAATCCAACTTTCATTACCTTTTATTTTCAACCACCTTTCCTATTTTTAGCAACATTTTCCATCCCTTGGTGAAAACCCACATCAGGATATTATCAATGAATGCATGTTTTCTTATGGATCTAGCAATAGTTTATTTTTTCAGGGATCATCTTCTATACAAGCCATCAGTACTTTCTGCCAAGGGATGCATTATTTTGTACTCTTACCTACAACTTACCCAATTGTGTTGAAGCCTGCACTCTTGAAAATTCAACGTAGCTATCTACCATTCTCAAAGTGTTGATGTATTCCAGAAACCTTGCAACATCTTTATATGTCTTCCTTTTGAGGGGATTTTGTGGCTGACTTTGTTTCATAATGGTAAAGTGGACTGAATTGCATTCTGGATATGTTGTAGATAAAGTACAAAGGATGTATCCCTTAGAATATAGGACACTTTACAAGTATTACTTGTTTGCAAAATTAAAGTTCCATTTAATTCTATGGCATGACCAATAAGAGTTACAGGAGCTTATGATTTGTAACACATCAAAGATTAACCTTGTTTGAGCTGCTAAATTGGACGGATCATGAAAACTGGCTATATGAGGAAAATATGAATGGGAGTTTTATGAGCACCATGGAGTTAAATTTCTCTTCTTGTGACATAGATCTAATTTGATCTCATTTTTTCTGTATTGTAGTAAATTTTTCCCTTTGTGGGTATTTTACTTGAGTTCATCTTTTAATGGAATGGAATCTCATCTATGTAACTTGTAAGTTGTAGCTTCCTACGAACCCTTATGGCCCTGTCTGGTGATGGAAGGAGATCTGGAAGAATAGGCACTGAAGAATAAAGTTTTGACTTGGGTAGCAGTTCAAAGGAGAGGTAGATAGGGCCCAACTATATGTTTTTTGTACAAAGCTGCTGAAGAAAACTATGTACTATTTACTTATCAATTGGCCATATGAACAGGAATTGTGGAAGGAAGATGAATCAATTACTCATTAAAGAAATGTGTGGACCAATGATACAATAGAGGTCTGCTTGAGAAACTGGGTTGGTAATCCTTCTTTGAACAAATTGAGAAATTTTCCATGCATATTGTGCTGGGTGATCTGGTTGGCTGGAATCTCAGCTCTTTTTAAAGGGAATTTTATGTTGCCTAGTAAAGTTTATTCAAGGGTAAGTGTTATGGTTTCTATGATTTGAAAGAAGTTAAAATTGCTCAACAGATTGTCATTCTAGCCATAGATAAATCTGTCAGGTTTTTTAGATGGCATCTGGAAGTTGGAATAGATACACCAATAATAGCAGTGTGGGAAGCATGCTTTTCCTTTCTGATTCTCACTGGAGCAAGTCTAAAGGAATGCTAGGGCATGGTATATGTAATTTAGCAGAGTTTCTGGCTCTAAAATCACTCGTAAAGTGTTCTATAGAAAGAGAAGTAAAGGTCCTACAAGTTTATGAAGACTCGGCCTTGGTTATCAATTGGATACAAAGCAACATACAGCTTCAAGATATTAATATTAGGCATGTAGATGATCATTTGAAGGAGATATTCCAGTTGTTCAAAGTCATTTATTTTATTCTTGTCTTTGGAGAATTGAATCAATAAGTAGATCAGTTGTCAAAAGAGGCTCAATGTTTGCCAACAGGTCTCTATCTCCTTCGATGAAATCAAGGACAGTGTTTCTTCATTGTTTGTTTCAACACTCCACATCTACTTTTCTTGCCTGTTTTGTGGTTATATAGTTTGGGACCACTACAGGTCCAGTAGCTCGAGTTGTAGCATTTTTTTTGGACTCTGGAGGCCATTAAAAGCCTCATTGTAGCATTGTTTTTGGAATCTAGAAGCCATTTAGACCCTCATTGGTTATATATTTTGTCGATGATATCATTGATATGTATTTCACTTGGTGACATTTTGATATATGCACACTTTCATGGTATATAGATGAGAATACTTTCCATATTTTGTCTCTAATGGTTTGTAATCATGGTTTATAATCTTAAAAATAAATTTTTTCATTAAAAATTAATTATTTTGTGTATTTTTTCCAATTCCAGTTTATTAAACCTGGTTCGATCTTAGTTTAATTCAATTTTGGTTGGAATCCTGGTTAGATAGGCGACCAATTCCGATTTTTAAAACTATGCTCATAGTAGATAAGATATAGAAAGATAAAAGTACAACTTGGTATTTAGCTCTCCCGTAAGGTAACAAACCATTGAAGGAGCAACAAAGAAATCTTTAAATCAAATCTTCAACGGCGAAAAGTAAATAGTACACATGCTTGATGTTTCCAGTCCTTAGCATAGATTTCTGAAGAAAATTTTTATTCTCTAAGATGAATCCATACACCAATTCTTTTCTAAGGAACACCTCTTAGGGAAGCCCAAATGATTCTTCCCCATATTCGTAGATGAAATCTCTAGTAAACTTGTTGGTGTAGACTAGTGAAACTCACCTTGGTGGATTTGAACTGGACACGTACTAGCACTAAACTAGTATAACGGCCAAAAAATTTTGCAATAACTGGTTGAGCTAACCTCTTAGACTGATTTTGTGCACCATTTGTAGAACAGATAAGATTTTTCACTCTTAGTGCATAAAGTGTCCTAAAAACAAAATAATTTCTTGGGCGGATATCTTCTTAATAAGTCAATTTTTCTTACAGTATGTTTTTTTGGGAAAACATGTGCTTCTTTTTTTAACATTCTTTCATATTATGTTTTATTTCATAGCATTTTGCTTGAATGTGGAATTGTGTATCATGTAATTGTCAATGTAAAGGAAGAGTATGAACATGTTGGGTGTTTGACTTTTGTTTTGCAACTTGAGAAGAACATTCGGCTCATTGCACTAGCAACAAGTTGGACTAAACATGTAGATGATTGGTTCCCTCAAGGTTCTGCTAGTCATATAGGCACAAGTTCTGTTATCTTAGCTGAAAAACGAAGAGGTAATGGAAAGAAACCTCTGAAAATAATGCCCGATAGTGATGGCTACTCCAAAGGATGACAGAGCTTTGAAGATTGTTTATTGGTGTAAAGGTGGAAGGTTCTCCACCCAAGTACTTCAGTTACTGTGTGCAATAAAAAACCAAGCTGGATGACGAGGTGTGTGATTTCTGTACATTTATTAATACATTATAATTGATATTAATAATATTATCTCATCTTATCTCACTCTAATGTTACCACAATTTGTTTCATTCTAGATGGATTAAGGAGAATACCTGGAATTTTTATGTAGAGCTTGTGATATCCCTAAAAGAAGTAGACACTATACCTGGAGGGAAGCTGCTGAAAGTTACAGGACTGTGTCACTACGTACAATTCAGGTTTGTTTGTATTTATTTTGTATTTAGTTGCTCTAAAGAATTTGACATATACATGCAAACACTTAAGGAATTTAAGATCTGAAATTATTTCATTTATAACCCGTTGAACACATTTATAGGTTAGGTATCTTGATTCTTATATCAAATGGAAAGATATTGTATACCAATAAGATCATTGTCTTGATTGTAAGGCTAAGGAAAAAGAGGGTGTTTCTTTTAGCAATGCTACATTTTGTGGGAAAATATATCAAGGTGGTGAGGCTAAGCATTTATTGGACATTGGAAACCTGTAAGACATTCCTATCTCTGTTGTCAAACATGGTAGAAAAAAAGAGACTGAAGGTATTATATTCCATGTTTCCTTCGATCTGTTCAGATATATTTGTTCCCTTTCATTATAATGCGGTGGTTGTGTGATGTGCTGAAGTTTTCTGTTAATTTGTTTACTAATACATAATGTTTGGCTTGAAGCAGGTTTGTGTTAGAAATGATTTTGGTTTGAAGCAAGTTTTTGTTAGCAATGGAGAAGGAAGTGACCAGGTGCAATCCTGTGTTATTGAATACAACAACAGTATAGATGTTGGCCTACTTGTTAGCTCGAGTATCTCTTAAAAAGATTCTGATTCCCATCATTCACGGGGATTATTCCTCCTTCAAGTGCTTTGGAATTTAATCAATGTAGAGGACACCATCATAGAATTGACGAGTAGCTGCAAGTATAACGGTTATGCTCCTCCTTATGGTTTAATCTAAAATCACTGGTATTTATCAACTTTGTATTTTAATCATTCATCTGTTGCATCTTGTGCTTTCGGATTCTTCATTGGTAGTCACATGGACACATTGTATGAACCCATCACAATTACACTAATTATAAATGCTAATAGAAGCAGAGTATGGAGTCTGACTCACTAATATTGTGCACCATAATCCCATGACTATTATTACCAACAATACCAATTCTAACTATTGACAAAGATAGAGGATGGCATATTAGCTTATGTAGCGGACCACCACTTAATGCTCGTTTTACCTTTTCAAATATTTTATGACAAAACTTTGATTGAGAGTATCTATTCAACCAAATTTTCCCAACTCTGGCACCTCCCAAGGTGAGACAACACACAGTTCCTTAGGGGCTGATTAAGAGTATCTATTCAACCAAATTTACCCCAGACTCTCACTTACCCAAGTGAGACATTGCACTGGAGCCAATTAAGAGTATCTATTGAGCCAAATTTACCTTAAGACTCGCACCTACCTAGGTGAGAAAGCCCACTAAGGATCGATTAAGTAAGAGTATCTATTCAACAAAATTTTCCCAGGGACTTTCACCTTGCGAGGTGAGATAGTCCATTAGGATTAATTAAGAATATCTACTCAACTAAATTTTCCAAATACTTGCACCTACCTAGGTGAGCTAGCCCACTAGGGGCAGTCAATAACATCTACTCAACTAAATTTTTCCAAGACTTGCATGTACCCATGGGACTCTGGCTGAGGAAAAAAAACACCATTGTTTCACCACCCATCTAGGCCCAGGTTGACTTGACTCTGTATCTCAGTGTTCAATCGATGCATTTTAACTAAATATTCCTCTTCTGTTTTTCCTATAATCGGTTAAATTTCTGGTATAGGATTTGGAAATTGAAGGATAATATGATAAAAGTAACTAGAACCTGCCCATGGGACATCTTGCTAGGGAGACTAAGACTATATATTCATAAAAAAATTTCCAACACTTGCAACTACCCAATTGAGAAGGCCCACTAGGGATGAACCTACTAAGGAAATTGAGAATATCTATTTAGAAAAAAATATCCAGGACTTGCAACTACCCAGGTGAAATAGTTCACTGAAGACAAACATGTTTAGGGGAATTTGAACCTTGGTTGGGGAATAACAACACCCCTATTTTACCATGGTTGGGGAATAACAACACCCCTATTTTACCAACCAACCAAACCCCATTCAACTTGTCTTTAACTCGGTGTGTGTATGTGTTTTCCTTTTCAACTCTTTTCTCTCTTTCTGCTTCTTGTGTGTGTTTTTGGCAAAGTTGACACAAGCTCAAACCCAGTGGAACCATCCATGCGAATGTTGTACAATCCCCATAGCCAAGAACAAATTGTACTAAAGTCAGAGAACTAGGAGATATATCTTCTCCATGTATATCTTTTACGTGCACATATGGTCATCGATTCAATTTGTTGTTTGTATCGAATTCACTACTACAATATAAATTAAAATGCTGAAAGAGTCTGGCTATGGAAACTAGATCATTTATCACCTAAGCAACTCAACTTATTGTTTTTGTTTTGTTTCCTAGACTATTTTAAGTGCCTACAAGGATCAAGACAACAATGAGTGGTATCGTTGCATTTCAAGGCCATACAAAACCCCTTGAAGACAGGGATTGTGTATGGGAATAAAATAGTTAATCACCTAGACAACTTAATTCACTAAGGTACTAGGTTTTCTTAATCTCCTACAAAATGCATGATGGTTTTTTGCATTAGGTAAATAGTATGATGTCATTTTTTGTTTTAAATCACTATGACAATGGAATGTTCATTAAATTTATGAAAGGGTTCAAAGTTGTTGAACTTTGTAATATCAATTTTTATAAATGTAAGCCATATTCTTGCAGAATATGTTCCCAAAAGTGTTTTTAAACTACTGAAAATAGAGGCAACATTACCAATGGGAAATAAATAATCATTTTGCAAGCCCCTCATAGCGTTTTTAGTGTCTACTCCCATTTTCCTTCGCCAGTAATTGTTTTATTCAAGGCTAAACATCTTCATAAAATTATAAATTGTCTCAGGATAAATGGGTTCTTTTAGTGGTCAGCATAACTGTAAACTCCAGATCTATCACTCAAAATATTTACAGATGATAGAGCATCTTCTCTACCTATGGAAGAGAAGATATGCATTAAATAGGCAAGTATTCTTCTGGTCCTATAATATGCTAGAGCTTTAAAGATAGTAATATATTTACACAAGGGACATTAAAGATAGGTAGTGTAGCAATTGTGCCCCAAAAGTCATAGACATAACTTCCTCTTGTTGATTTTGTCTTTGACATGTACAGTACTTTGCAGTTGGCTAACACTACCTATTCCATATTGGTGTAGGATACAAATCTTCATAGCACAAATATACATTTAGCAGTATTGATTTATTCATTGGAGCATATGCATATTTTACACAGAATAGTTAACTTAGATCATATAGATTACAATCTTAAACTTGTTCCAAGACTTCTTATAGAATGGAATAAACGTGTTCTACTTGTATGTTTGGTACTTCCCAACACTTCATTTACACCTCCACCCGATTTTTGTAACTTCCATAACCATTAGGTAGGGATTTGCAACTTCGAAGTTATTTTTCTTGTTTAGTAAAAGATTTGCCAAGACTTTACAAAGTTTTATGATTTCTCGAAAGTTGTATAATTTAGAATTTATAAAGTTTCAAGGTTTAATTTTTTAAAATCTAGTTCTTTAAAGGGTGCTAGCTCAATGGAAGAGCACCTGCTTTACAAGCAGGAGGTTGGTGATTCGATTCCATCATGCCCTGATATTCATATGGAATGGTGAAGAAAGTTCTTTTGACCATCACCAATGAGCTTATGGTGACATTTTTCGATCCTCACCAATGAGCTTATGGTGACATTTTTTGACCCTCACCAAATATGAAATGGCGAGGGTTGTTGGAACGAGGTCTCCTAACAAGTTGCGAAACTAGTCCATTTTGATTATTTTTTATTATATTTAGTATAGCGCAGGGGTTTTGGGGCTGGTCAAAGCCCCAAACGTATTGTAATGGGTCAAAGGGTAAACTAGGGGTCCGAAAACCATGGGTTGTAGACCATAGGAATGTTGATTCTAGATTTTTATAAATAGAGATTCTTTTTGGATTGTAAAAGATAGGAATTGATGAGCTATTGATGCGATCTGTGGTTTAAGCTATATGTTTGGGTTTTTGGGGAACGAACTCCTGCTGGCTGTGTGCCCGGAGATCCTAGTCTAGCTGTGTGCAGACCCTGCTGTTGTGTGCGCAGGTTGGGAAAGAAATTGTAAAGGAAGATTGATGAATGAATGAATGTGAAGGATTATTATAGATATGAATCTGTGAGTATTGTTGTATGAATTTCTGATAATTGCTGTGTTATGTATTTTATGTCTTTTCGCTGCGAAGGTCTGTGTACTGAATGCTTGGATCTAGATCTATTCCACTTTGTTTATATAATTATGTGTTGATGTTATAGAAAGCATATAATTATAGATCTAGTGCATGTGGATGCAAATAAATGCATAATTAACCCTGCGAAGAAACAAGGTAATCTGGGAATTACGGAACATAATGCAACTCTGCTTGCCTTACCCTTCCTTTCTCAGGGTGCGGAAACCTGGTTCCAACGTTGGAAAACCTTGCACACTGAATCTGGGTCAGGACCCCTCAAGCCAACAAATGTTTTCGTTGCCGGGACCGGAAGAATTCTGAGAGAGGAATTGGGTAATGACAAGAGAATAATGGAAGCCTGAAATAAAAGAGATCGAGGACTGGTTCGAAAGACAGATCCAAGAGTTTGCAGTAAAATAAAATCACAGTGAGAAGTTAATGACGGAAAGGTGGAAAAATAGGTACATCCTTACTGAAAGCTACGAAATATTCTTTGTGACTTTTGCGATTGAACTCCAAGAGTGGCTGGCTAGACTGGTGGAGTTCTAGAAGTGTTGGAAGGATGAGCGGGTCACTTTGTGGACCCCGAAGTTGCTCGAACAACTTGAGAAAACTGATAATACTATCACACCCACGGTGGATCATTGGGTGGATAGTGTGCTGGGAGGATTTGTGATAGAATTTGCCATTGATCAGTTTGTATCATACTCTGAAGCCGAACGACGATTTTTCAAAGGATTCTGAGGAAAATTCCTGAGGACATTACCATTGCTGATCAAGAAATTACTGTGCGAAAAGAGCATTCTGTGTAGTCATACTGACTGAATGACCTCGGATACAGACGGGAGCACGACCCGCAGTGGTAAATACTATCGAACCAACCTTGACTGAGGGAGATCCACCTACAATCTGTTGCAGGAACCTGCTGCGCAAGATCCTCCGGCTGCATCGCCACCTCGGATGCGCAAAGGTAAGAATTTGCCTGTACCGCCACCCCCCAAGACAGTGATATGACTGCACATTTGAAACTAGCTACCTTCAAGGGGGTAGGAGATGAGGATATGGACCAGTTTTGGTTTGTGGCAGACTCTGTCTGAACTACGCAGAACATGGCAAGTGACACGATAAAAAGGGCACAACTGTCTTTAGCATTCGAAGACAAAGCTCTGGACTAGTATATGCGATACGTTGCCCAGAATGGGACCGCCTCCATTCAAGATATCAAGGATGCTCTGAGGCAACAATTCCAGAAGCCGAAATCTTATTCCCAGCTGGTAGCAAAATTAAAGGACTTCAAACAAGGTGCGTCTGAGTTAGTATGGGAGGTTGATCAGCGATTGAAGAAGGCAATTAGGGAAGGAGGGTTCGAGTATGATGATAGACAACATACAGAGTGGTTCATCGCCATGTTGTTACCTCACCTGCATATGCCGATGAGTCATCAGACCTTTGAATCACAGGAGAAAGCTGTGGAAGTCACTATGAAATTAGAAGCTGCATCCCGGGAGGATACATCAGCAAGGGTACAAAAAATCTAGGAACAACTTGGGGCTATGCATATGGAGATACAGAACCTGCGAAAAGAGCGAGGAAAGGACATCTGCGCAGATCTTTGGTGCATACGTTGCCGGGCGTCTGGCCATACGAAGGATCAGTGTCCTCTGCTGACCGATTATATGCAAGCAGGAGGGCCTATTCTGATACGCCCAGGGGTAAGTAGGGGACCTGTCCTGTTGCGACCAGGATCAAGCGGATTTGCGCTATGGTGTGATGATTTTCGGGTAGCAGGCCTACATGATACGAACCATTGCCCTCGGCTGGGTGCGTACGTCCCAGAACTAAAGCAACAATGGTGCCGATTCTACCGATCAGTGGGACATGATGAGCAGAAATGTCGAACATCTGACTTAATGATGGATCGTGGGAACTTATATCGGGTGCAATCGGACCCTGCATCGCCAAGACTTGCTGCGCACTTTGGAGGATCACTGGCCCGAGGCAAAGGAGGTCGGGGAGGAAGCGCAGGTCGAGGACAAGGTCAGCTAATCTGTTATAACTGTGGAGAAATATGGCACTTTGCCAAATAATTCCCTAATCCCACCAGGCCGTCGTGTAAATATTGTAGACAAAAGGACCATGAGGTAGAAGACTGCCCAATTTTAATAGCCAAGATGTAGGAAAAGCAGCCTACCCCTATGCAGAACGTACAGAGGGTTAAAACTAAGCTAAGGGAGGAAAATCCAAGTGTAAAAGTCATGACACGTAGTGGGTTGGACACCCAGGGAAACAAAGAAGAGCTTACCTCTCGGAAATGAGTGTCTTACAAAGAACAAGCACCATTAGCAGCCCCCGCGTAGCCTCAGATCGAAGAAGGAATTGAGCCCTTTTTAAAGGCATGTCTGAAGTTGCTAAGGAATCCGTAGGCCATAGGAAATCTCCTAGCATTACTGAATACCTACGTAGCTCAGCCCACCTTGATCCCTGAGACCAAGGATGTACACAAACTGTACAGCTATAGGAAACGCACCGAAAGAGAAATGCAGTTAACTGCACAGATCAGAGACTATGAAATGGATCATGTTATCTTAGATCTTGGATTGGATGCCAACGTCTTACCAAAACAAACATGGCAACGAATGGGAGAGCCTAAATTGGAATGGTCCACTATCCAGCTGCGAATGTAAAATCAACAGAAAATCATCCCTCTGGGTAGGTTACTAAAGGTCATGGTTGACATTGCAAGGGTTAGGGTCCTAGCTGATTTTGAAGTAATAGAAATAGTTGAAGACGCGAACCCCTACCCTGCGCTCATCGGGCTAGACTGGGCAATAGACATGGGGGGGGGGGGGGGGTCATCAATCTCAAGAAACACAACATGGTGTTCGAAAACAACAGTACGCGTGTCATAGTACCCCTAGATCCAGCACAAGGTGCGCGGTATACAGATCTAGCCTATGCAAAGGAGGAATTAGATCACATTTATAAGATAACTGCGCAGGATGAAGATCAGGTTAACCCCACGGATGAAGGAATGCTCTGTTGGGAAAATGACAGTGAATTTTTTCCCGACTTCGATGAGGAGCTGGAGAATTGGCAAGGTCGGTTGCATGAGGTTTCGGTGCTTCACAGCCTTCAGACCATCAGGAATTTCTATCGCATCTCTACCACAGAAAGAACCTTGCCCTGCCAGGAGGATGCAGGTGATAATCAGTAGCCTGAGAAACCTAAGATTCCCATGGAACACAGGCCAGAAGCACTATCGCAAACCTAATGCGAAGCACCTACGTAGGGACCGGTATTCTTAACTCAGGGGAAGTATTGGAGTAGGGTGATCCTGCGTATAGACACCACAGTGGCCAGATGGGCTCCAAGGTTAGTCGACCTATGTAGATACCTGCTGACGTGTAACACTCAAGGGCGCGATCAACCCTTGCCCGACCAGACTTACCAGGGTACCACTAACCTAAGCACGCGTAGGATTACGGACCTGTCTACAACCATGTATATCCGGGAGAATCTGCGAACATCTCAAGTAATAAATAACATAAGGACATATGACGTAGCCTTCTCACACAAGGACGTCTTACCCACGAACAACGTAAAGGCCTCGAAAAGATTGCCGATCAACTTGCAAGTACACCTTGCGTCAACCCTCATTCAAGGTATGCAAACGACCTCCAAGCGTCATCCATGGTCTGACATTCCATGGAGACGACCTTGGGCACGAAGGATGACCGTCAGCACATCCCGATTTAATAAGAAAAGACACTTGCAAGCACGAAAAACAGGCGGCGGATCATCAATGCAGCCATTTATGATAAGCACGATTCGATAGATCGAGGGTACGTGCCACGCACGAGCTACCTCACCATTAAATATCTTCGGCTAGGGCACAGATGGCTGGAAAACTTCGGGTCAGGCTATTTATTCACCCTTCAATAGGCTTTAGCTATCTGCGTTCTGGTTTTTTGTGTTCCTCCATACTCTCTGTAAAGCTCATCTCTCTGTTAAAAAGATGTACCCCAACCCGCCAAAGGAACTGTTAAGAGGAACTGGGGATGTTGAGTGCAGTAATAGGAGTGAGCACGGGCTTCCGACATAAAGGATTATCTGCGAACCACGCTCAGCAGGAACGCTGCGGTACAAGGACATGCTACGACTTCTCCGCCATTTCCGAATGTCACCCACTATAAGCAATGTATGTTCACTCCCTTGCGCTGCCATAGTTTGCACTCCTGACCCAACTACTGGGGATGTTCAATTAGACTTAGTGCAACTATCTAGTACAAAGTTACAAGGACTATCCTCCAGAGTATTGCGAGAGGTTCGCCACCGCGACTGAGACAGGCGACATCAGTATGACATGCCTCCAGAAGTACGAGCCCAGCGGATCGCCGTGGTCACTGATGCAACACATATTATTCAGGAACAGCTGGCGCAGGGGGCCCAATTGGTCGAAACAGCTACGCAGTTATGGACGACAGTACAACACCATTCCACGCTTCAGCATGTCCAGCAGGATTTACAACAGGCAGAAGCTATTCTGGAGCAAGTTCTAGCCTCCACACCTTCCCCCGTCTCTGCGCAACGCCTAGCCGCCATGGACAGGATTGTGGACCTTTGCCACTCCAAGCAGGTTGTTCGAAAACGATTGAAGCCATGGTCTGATACCGCACTCCAGCTTGCACACGATGCTCAGTCTGCCATCGAACGCCTCCACCGGCTGTTAGAACGGGTTGCTGCGGATACAGATGGGCCTGCTTCTCTGGCGCTAGTCAACATTGCGCAACAAGTTGCGACCCAAATTCAGGACATACTCCCTCCTTGCCCGTAGTTTGGCTACCTTGCGCGCGCAAATAGAAGCCGCACCAGTGCAGTGACTCGGGACGAGTCGCAAGATTGTGTTGAGGGATTGTTGGAATGGGGTCTCCTAACAAGCTGCGAAACTAGTCCATTTTGATTATTTTTTATTATATTTAGTATAGCACAGGGGTTTTGGGGCGGGTCAAAGCCCCGAACATATTGTAATGGGTCAAAGGGTAAACTAGGGGTTCGAAAACCATGGGTTGCGCACCATAGGAACATTGAGGCTAGATTGTTATAAATAGAGATGCATTTTGGATTGTAAAGGATAGGAATTGATGAGCTATTGTTACGATCTGTGGTTTAAGCTATTTGTTTGGGTTTTTTGGGGAACAGACTCCTGTTGGCTATGTGCGGACCCTGTTGCTGTGTGCGCAGGTTGGGAAGGGAATTGTAAGGGAAGATTGATGGATGAATGAATGCGAAGGATTATTAGAGATCTGAATCTATGAGTATTGTTGTATGAATTGCTGATAATTGCTGTGTTATGTATTTTCTGTCTTTTCGCTGCGAAGAGTGATGCTTCTGAGTTTTTGACCCATACAGATAAAGATGATAAGCCATTCAAGTGTCGAAATTGTTCAAGTTCAACTTTCTTCCAAACCAATCATCAAGGCATGGGAAGAATTTAAAACTAGCAGAAATCGAAGAGGATTAGGATATATCAAAGATGACGAAAACTTACATATCCCATATTATTCAAAGCCCATCAAGTTTGTCAGTGCATGCTTTCTCGAACAAATCACATCAAAAAATTCTGCAATAGTTGCAGAAAAACCGAAATGCACGCAAACCGAAGTTGAAGTCAAACCAAAATGCTCAAATTTTCAAAGAACAGGTCATATGGAAGATCATTGTTTTTATCTCCACCCTTGTCTCCATTTTGGCAATCCGAATCATTCATCAGAGAAATGTTGCAACCAAAACCAACCGGGCAGATTGAAGATCAATTATGAATGGATTGATCCTTGGGAATTTTCTTCAATAGTCAAAATATTGTATAAGTTTTACAACTGAATTCAATCACACCTATTGCAGGCAACATTCAATTGATGATGGTACTCTCATGAAGATGAATGGGGGTAGTACACTAGTGAAACTCTCCTACACTTGAAGGGGGGGAGTTCAGAAATAATTTCTAGATTATTGTCTCTCCTTTAAGCTAACAAAGGGGGAGAAATTTTAATGAAATTAACAGTGGTTGTCAAAATAAAAGTTTCGACAACATCAGCAAAAGCAGCCAATGGGCATCTTCAGCAACCAGTGGGCTTTCAAACATCTAAGAAGCTAGTGGGCATCAACAATGGACAGTTTTTGACAGCATCAACAAAAGCAACAATGTGTTGTTTTTGAAATCATCAACATCATCAGCTAGTGGGCTATCATCATCAACAAATTCGCTAGTGGGTGTCTTCAAATTTTTTTCAGTGGACAAGCAAATTCGCCAGTGGGCATCTTCAAAATTTTGTCAGTGGACAAGCAAATTCACTAGTGGGCGTCTTCAAAATTTTATCAGTGGACAAAGGATGTTGATTGCAAACAAAGAACAAATGGATCCTTTTGCAGCTTGGCACGTGATGAAGTTTTCAAGTGAAATTCAGAGATGAATCAGACATGCAACTGACTCATGGTCTCTTCAGATTGTAGTTTTTTTGGCATCCAGCTTTGGCGGTTTTTCAGGCAGTGTTTTTTAGGATCAAAAATTTCAGCATGAGAACTTGGAAGATGGTTCCTCATTCTTATTTTGGATTTATCATTGAGGGGGGGAACGTTAGCCTTTCTCTCATAAACAATTATAATTCCAAAGTTAATTAAATTAATTAAATATTGAAAATTAGGATTGTATGCCTAATTTTCTATATTATGTTAGTTCCTCTTAATTAGGAGTTAGTTTAGGCCTACTTAACTTAGCTCCTATATTAGTGTGTGTGGTTGATATATTTTCTCAACCAAGTTGTCCAAGATAGATGCACTATCTTGAGACAACTTCCTCATCTATTTATTTGTATTATAAAATTATTTGAATAATGAAGAATATGTGAGGACACCCTTTTACGTCAGTTCTTGTCTCTGGTATTTTTATGGTATGTTTTATGTGTGTTTAGTTAATTTTCTACAATTACAAAAAAGATCCATATGAAATTTAAGTTTGCAACAAAGACTGGAAATAATTAGATAGGAAAGGTTGAAATAAGGAAAGGTTCGAAACATCACCACACACCATCTTATTCAATGAAAATGTCTCACATTTGAAGAATCAAAGAGTAGTCTGAAAGTACCTTTTTGAGCATTACATAGGTTCTTCAGCGGGTCGCTTGCATTCTATAGAGACAATATTTGATGTGATGCAGCTAAAAATCTTGATATGAAAATCAAGAAGAAAAACTACTTGTATGATTAGAACTTGGGTGAAGTAGACTTCTAAAATAACAAACAAGATCAAACAAAGAAGTGAATTAAAATTATTTTCATTAAAAATAATCCTGAAATGTTGTCAATGTCAACCAATCTAGAATGGATTCAATATGGAATAATCTTTAGGGAAAATGGGAAAGGCTCAGTCAAATGTTAGGGTTGTGAAGGGGATCATTTGTATAGAGATTATCCTCATAATGAAGACAAAATGAGGAATGTGCACAATATCCAAGAAGCAACTAGAATGGAATATCTAGTGAGATGTAGCTAAGAAATTTTCCCTCAGGCCAAACATTGCCCAAATTAGAAATCACCCAAGTTTCCAAGTGGTCTCTTCAATTAAATCAATGTTGGTTTATTTCCTAGAAAATTAGATCATGAATTTGTTGCATCATATCAAGCTACAACCATGTGTTTCTGGAAAACATTTGTTTGAGTAATGCCATAAATTCAATGCTAAGAAATCATTCATCAATTAAGTATATTGTGAATGAGGAGAGGAATGGAGTGAAGTGCTATGAAAGTAAATTAAAAATTAGACTGCATTTATTAAATTTACACAATAGAGTTGTTTAGTTGTTGGCCATTAAATACAGGGTTCTTACATTTATTGAATAATCCTCGGTCTTGGCAATATAAGCAGTGAACCAAGCCAACTAGTCTTGACCAAATAGAGCCACTCATTCATCCTTGCCAGAAAATATGCGTTGAGCTTAACTTGATAGAGAACACATTTTTTTAATTAATTCCGCGAAAGTGTCCATGTTTATGACATGGGTAGGCCATAGTCACATAATCTACATATCAACATTAGAGCAAGCTTTCACATTGAAGAAGGAATAATCCATGCTAGAGGATTGAAGAAAAGAGGGTAATAATTGAAGGTTGAGTGTAACTTCCTGTAGGGTATTCTCTCTGTGAATGCCATTTTTCATTAGAATTTGCTAGAGTTTTCATTTGTATATGTTATTGTAGTGTTACTGCACATTCAATATTTATGATATATTTTGCATTAGTTTATAAGTGAACTAGGAAAATCACAACTTAAAATACAATACTTAATCAAGCACACATACCTATAAATATGACAATTATTTGACTTGGCAACTTGGACCCCATTAAAAATTGTTTTTGGGTGGTTTTTGGTAAATAAAAGAAATGAATTATCTTATTGAGAATTTACAAAGGATCACATCACATCATTGTAGAGACTAGATGAACTCGTAAGAAGTATTTATAGGGATTCTTTTTGTGAAGCAAAACCTTCAATGAAATCTTATCCTAGTAAAAGGAAAAAACAAGCTCATGTGTTGAGACACAATGATGTGATCCTAGAACTACATATTTTTCGTCCCTTGGAGTTCTTCTCATTAAATCTAGTAGACACTGAGCATCCGTTTTTACTTGATTGCAAGAGCCATCAAGCACCTCATGCTCCTCTATATGAAGTAACTTTGTAGATTCTAAAACCTTGCCATGGAATTTATCATTCTAGTATATATTCTTGTTGTTTTCAAGAGAAACATATAGTAGAGAGGTAGGTGTATCACCTTGTAGGATCCCCATAATAATATTATATGCAACAATTCTATGGCCATAAACAATTTCCAAAGCTAAAGTGTACAACCCTAGAATATCTACAATATTGCATGCCTTCGTTCCCATTAAGTCATGATTGTTAGCAGTTTTTTAAGCACCATCCGTTATAGGATTCCTATCCACCACAAAAAAAAATTATTTTTATTTGGAAGAAGGTGAAAGAATTTGTAATCTTTAAATTCAGTAAAATACCCAACAAAGGTGCATTTGATAGCCTTTGAATCAAGTTTCTTTCTATCCTCCTTTGGTACATGAGAAAAGGCTTTGGATCCAAAAATTCTTAAATGATGAACTACAGGTTTAAATCCTAATAAAGCTTCAAAGGAGTTTTAAATTCAAGACTCTTTGTAGGACTCTTGTTTTTCTGATACACTGCAGTGTTTATCGCTTCAGCCCAAAATCCATTAGAAATATTCTTACCTTTCAACATACTGCGAGCACACTCCACGAGGGTTTTTTTTCTCTTTTCTACAACCCCATTCTTCTGAGGAGTGCGGGGTACTGTAAAATGCTGCAGTGTTCCATGGTCTTTGCAATATTTGCTGAAGTTAGCCTTCCTGTAATCTTCCCCTTTATCCGAGCGAAGAATGTTTTTGAATTTACCTATTTGCTTCTCTATCATGCTTCTGAACTGCTTGAAATATTCAAAAATATGACTCTTTTTTATGAGAAAATATACCCATGTAAATCTAATACAACCATCAACAAATAATAGGAAATAATATGCACCTCCCAATGACCTTGATTGCATTGGCCCACATAAATCAGTGTGGACTAACTCTATTATATCTCTCTATTTTCTATTAACATTAACAAGAAACTCATCTGTGTGAATCTTCCCAAGAGAACATACTTCACAATCAACATGACTATGCTTTAAATCAAGAAGACTAGTAACCATACCTCTCTTCTGAAGTAACAACAAATCATTGAAATTAATATGGCCAAATCTCTGATGCCATAAGTCTTATGCTATCATACCTGATGATGTGAATGCTTGATGTGGCACACTTCACACATTCATCTTGCAAAGACTACCCACATGAATCCCTATTGTAATAGTTTTCATACTATCTAGCAAATATTTAACAACACAATATGATTTCTAAAATTCTACCTTAAGGTTTTGATCTGTTATCATTGAAACAAAAAATAGATTCTTATTAATGCTGGGTACATACATCACGTTCTAAATGTGTGTAATATTTCCATTAGACCTAATTACAGGAACATTACCATGTCCTTTGATTGGGTACCTCCTGTCATCGTCAAGGTAGATTTTTGCTCCAGTGCTGGTTTCTTTGAAGTCTTCAATCCATTTTCTGTTACCTGTCATGTGGGTGGACGCTCCTGTCTGAGATCCTGTTTATGGTCATCATTTGCGAAGTGTCCTCAATGTCTCTTGTATGTCTGTTGATCTTCATCAAATTTCTTCTTTCGACAATGTTTAGCCATATGGCCAATTTTTCCACAATAGAAACATTTTAGTGGTAGATCATTCCTATTTGGTGACATACCTTGAGATGGATTCAACCTTTACTGTATTGTACCTCCACCTCTCTGGCCTCCATTCGCCTTCCCTCTCAAGGGCTTCTTCTTCGACATTAGAGCTAGATCTGAATTTTTGGG
Organism: Pinus albicaulis; assembly: GCA_034641835.2. Taxonomy (NCBI): domain Eukaryota; kingdom Viridiplantae; phylum Streptophyta; class Pinopsida; order Pinales; family Pinaceae; genus Pinus; species Pinus albicaulis. The sequence continues at coordinate 87,769 of JAXQQM020085250.1, forward strand.
TTTCAATGTCATTTGCCTTTCCTCCTCTTGCACGAGAATCCCTGTCAATTCTTTGAATTTGGTGGCTTTCTCTCTCGCAGTCAAGCCTGTTATAAACATCTGGTAATCGTCAGTCATACCATTCATAGTAATTGTTACCAGGTCAGTATTACTTACAACCTCTCCAAAAGGTCCTTGATGCGTGAGATGAACGCATCTACTGTCTCATTCTCCTCCATATTGATGGAGAGAATCTTTCTTTTCAGGAACATTAGGTGATTTGTATTTCTGATTTCGTACAGGTCTTTGAGAGTTGTCCAGATTTTATTTGCGGTCTTGCAATCTCTAATGTGAGGGATGATGCAGTCTTTGACTTCCATCTTCAACATCGTTTTCACCTACTTCTCCCTCTTCTTCCACTCATGTATTGTCATAGCTGTTTCGTCTGCTGCAATTGTAGGTTTGATTTCATCTCCATTCACGATCCCCCATGCACTATGCCCTTCTAGCATAGTCTGTAACTTGAATTTACAATTAGAATAATTGGAACCATCGAGCTTATTTCTCTTGTTCAAGTATACTTCCATCAGACTATTCATCTTGACAATAAAAAAAATGACCTCCGGAAATTGACAGAAAAACGGATTTACAAACAGATCTACCCCAGATCCAAAAAAAACAACAATGTCAAGAAACAAATCTACCTAATCTTCGACCACTCTGGCGGGCTGCTTTGTGCACTGCACCACGGGCTCATGGGCTCCTTTGACATGGCCTCTTCGGCTCCTCTGGCATGATCTCACTAGATCTGTAGGAACAAGCTCTCTGGCTCAATCAGGCAGAAGCTCTCTGGCTTTAATCGGCGATCCGCATCATGAGCTCTCCAGCTCCACAACGCTTCATAGCATGAGCTCTCTGTATCTTTCAATACGAGCTCTCTAGCTTAATAACACTCCAAAAAATGAACTCTCTGGCTCCTCTGACATGGGCTCTTTGGCACCTTCAATCTGAGCACACTAGCTCCTTCAACACGAGCACACTGGCTCCTTCAACACAAACACTCAGGCTTTCCTTTCAATCAACGCTCCTTAATCATGTAAAGGCCACACTTATCACGCTAGAAAAAAACACGTAGGTGTTATAGTGATCAACGTGATTTCTCTGCTCAATTCTGCACTGATTTTGAGGATCTGTGCCTTTCTGTGTCACGGATCGGTGCATTTGTGGTTTAGACAAGCACGTTGAGCGTCTTTTCTTCCAAAAACAAAACACACACAGCCTCACTCAGGCTCACCTAGGTCATTAGGGGATTCTCTTCTGCCGCCTGGATACTCACATGGATCAAAAGCAATTTGGATTTTATTCGACCTTGTAGCTCTGATACGATGACAAAAAATGGCAGATTAAATTAATGAAAGAATGACTGGTTAGCTCTACTCTGAGAGACTACACCAAGAGGGATTACATCCGCAAGTCGCTCTACATTCTCATTACAGATCAAACAATATATAAGTTACATGCAAATAGAGAAGTTAGAACCAATATCTAGATAGTAGGAAAAAATTCATAATACCTAGAAAGTAGGAAAAAATTCATAATCTAAAGTTCTAGTGAAGCAACTCTCTCTAATTAAATTTTTTCATTATCTTCAACAATCTTCAACAAACTTCAACATGCTAGATGTCACACGATCTCCCTTAAACCTACACATACTATTATAGAACTGTAGTTAATTGATTTAATTCAGTAGCCGATTAACCTGTTAAAAATACATAATGTATAATGTATGGAAGATATATTAATTATGAGACCTTAATTAGAGTTGTTTTAATTTTCAGATTTGTTCGTTAGTGCTAGTGAGGCATGGACTATGCGAGTGAGGGGATTTGTCCTCTAGTGCACAAAATATGTTAAATCATTATCGGTTGATTTACTACGTTATTACCTCTTTGAGATGTTTAAGCTATGTTTTTAATATTTGTTGATTGGATTTGTGTGTTTAATGAAGCTAGTCATTTTTCTTGACATGAAGTGTTTTCTTTGATGTCCTTTTGAATGGGCTTATGTTTATGATATCGATATCGGTTTTGCTGTTTACTTGTAGAAATCTCGTTGTATAGTGTTTGTTAGTAATATAAATAAATTTAATATAACGCGTAAAAAATAATTTTCAATGAAACATTGAAATGTAATAGGCAATTATTTTGGTCAAAATTAATTTTGAATGAAGCACTGAATTTATTTAACCATTTCTTTCATTTGAAAAATGTTTAGAAAACCAAAATTATTCATTGAAGTCGGAGGTTTTATACAACATTTACTTTCCCTGCTCAAGGAACTAAGAATTACATTCCTCCACATTCCACACAACATGAAACCCACATTAATTTATCAGTTACCTATACGACCATCACACATTGTTCATTTTACGTCACAACGGCCTTAGCCTCCATGGAGTGCATTATGTTTTCAGTGCCTTTGTAATAACAATATATCCCATGATTAGGATTATTGAAATAATAGGATTTTCGAATTAACTCTTCAGTAGCCTTAGGATTTGCGGCTTAACTCTTCTTTCTCTTTCTCATTCTCAAATGTCAATCGTTCAACGCTTTCTAGCAAGAAATTGGCTTTCCATATCCAGATTTATTCAAACAAGAATGAGCTAATCCACATTTATTCTACTGTCGAACAAAGTGAAAAAACAATGTTGGTTTAGACGAATTAGAAACAAATTGTGTTACTTAAATCAATGACACCTTGCTATACTTTCTCTCTATATTGATTTGCAAAATTACTCCATCGTTACTGCAATTTTTGGGAAATGGGTATGTTAAGAGTTACAAGTTGATAAGTACAAAATAATGTTAGCAGGAACCACTTGAGGATTCTAACCAAATTGTTGTTTCGTAAAGCTTTGTCTCTCCGATACCAAAAACAAGGATGCTATATTGTCAAAATTAACTTTCTTTTTGGGCTTTAGTTCTCCAAAAATCATCCTGAATTTGATATTTAATAGAAAAACTTGCAATGGAGAGTTTATTACATTTATAAGGATCTATAACTGATCTGATAGGAAGCATTGTATTGATCCATGAATAAATTAATATAGAATCTATGATATATTATACATTTTTCATACTCCTATTTTATTTCATTTAGAACTTATGTTCTTGATAAAAAAAATACAAGAGTAGAATTTATTAATGAAATTTTACACCTCTTAGATGAGAGACTCCCCCCTGGAGAACGACATTGCAGAACGCTCTACATCAATCACATTAAAACCATGATTATATAGTCTTCACACATATAGGGAAGTTAGAACAACTTTCTTAAAGAATACCCCACAAAAGTGAATTTAATGGCCTTTGAATCTAGTTTCTTCCTATCCTCCTTTGGAACATGAGAAAGAGCTTTGGAGCCAAAAAATATCAAATGTTTAATAGCAGGCTTAAAACCTAATAAAGCTTCAAATGGAGTTTTAAACTCAAGAATTTTTGTTCGAATCTTGTTCTTGAAATATACTGCAGTATTTATTGCTTCCACCCAAAAACCATTAGACATATACTTACCTTTTAATATGCTACGAGCACACTCCACAAGGGTTTTTTTTTTCCTCTCTACAACCCTGTTCGGTTGAGTCTGAGGTACTATAAACTGCTACAGTATTCCATGGTCTTTGAAATATTTGATGAAATCAACGCTTTTGTATTATCCCCCTTGGTTCCAGCGGATAATCTTGATGGATTTACCTATATTCTTCTCATTCATGCTTCTGAACTATTTGAAATATTCAAAAGTATGAATCTTTTTATTGAGAAAATATACCCACATGAATCTTATAGAGTAGGGTCGTAAATATGTTCTTACAGTATGGTCGACTAGCGCGGACCCTCCCTGCGCTCTCCCAGACCTAGCAGCCGACTGCTGGTCTTTCCCTGCAGCGCGAGGCCTCTGGCCTCTGGCCCTCATGGCCACCCCGATTCCTGTCTCGGAGGGCCCCTTTGATATGCCCAGCGCTGATACTAGTCACGCTGTTCATCCCAACGCGGCTGCAAGCTCTTTTGTTCAGCCCAACGCAGCTGCAAACAATCAGTCAGATGCTGCTGCTTTTTCAGCCTTAGTCAGATCTCTTCAGCCACAAAGACCCCGCCCTGCTTTGTCCAAATTTGTCAAAAAACTGGATGGGCTACAAGAAGTCGACCTTCCTCCTGCTTTACCTCGAATGGCGGCACTCTCCTTAGCAGAGCGGGGACTCATCGGTCAGTTCACTGGCCTATGGCCCTCCCCAAAAACTGTTCAAAGGTGGATCGCAAGAAACTGGGCAGACAAAATTAATGGCAAAATATCCATTCGTTTCTGTGGGAAAGGTTATTACACTTTCCATTTTGAATCCAGAGCAGACAAGGATCTAATCTTCAGAAATGGGCCGTACTTCATGGATTCGCGTGGTTTGTACCTGAATAAATGGACTCCAGACTTTGACCCCGAGCTGGACGTCCCCAATGCTGTTCCAGTTTGGGTCCGTCTCCCGCATCTCCCGCTCCACTGTTGGGGAGATGACTCGATTCGAGCCATCGGCAACGCTGTTGGAAAATACATTGACCGATGTGAGCCAAAGGATGACATGCAGGCATGTGCGCGGATATGTGTTGAAGTCGACCTCGGCAAGGGCCTTCCAAAAGCAATCAAACTGAAGGTGGACGATTGGACGCACATACAGCAACTAGACTACGAACAAATCCCGTCCAAATGCAAGGTATGTCACGAGTACGGTCATTTGGCCAATCGATGTTCAAAAATTGTTAATGTTGACTCTGCCCAACCAGAAGAACAATGGGAAACCGTAAAGAAAAAGAAGACTGCCCCTGGATTAAAAGTAACCCCAGAAGAGGCCCCCCCCAAATCAGCCCCTACCAAACCTCTTCACCCTTCAGCTCCGCCCAATGCCTCCTCATCCGCTGTCCTTCCCCCCTCCTCCCCTCTGGGCCCACCCATCCTCCCCACCTCAGGGCCTTCCACTGACTCTCCCCTGATCTCCTCGAATCCCTTTGGCGCCCTTTCTCTCCCTGATAATGACCCTCTGATCTCCCTTTAAAATGACCCTCCCATCCTCTTTTCCCTTTCCCAATCCTCCCCCTCCCATTCCCTTGCCCCTCCCCCACCCCGAGCTACTAGAAGCACCTCGAAAGAGCACGGAATCAATCAAGAACCCCAAAAAAAAGGCCCTGGCCGGAAATCAAGCAAACAGCAAAGGAACAAAAATGCTCAAAAAGACATAGCCCTGGGAACCCAGAATCCCATAGAAACCTATATTTTGGGGCAAAACAGTAAGGAAACAACACATAAGGAGCAAGGGGGACGAGCATCCCTCCGAAATCCAAATACTCAATGATGAAAGTCATATCATGGAACTGTAGGGGACTAGGGCACCCCTCAAAAATTGCTGCCCTGAAAGACCTCATAGATCATGAGAAAGCAGGAATTGTAATGATTCAGGAAACAAAGCAAAGACTACAAGAGATGACAAAAATTATAGAACAGTTCAGGCATTATGAGGGACAAATATGTGAAGCAAGAGGAGCCTCCGGAGGTATCACCACAATGTGGAACAAAAATATTTGGAAATGCATCTCTAAAACTACCAACTCACATTGGATCAAAGTCATTCTAGAAAAACATGCAGAGGATAAGCAAACAGTCATTTACAACATTTATTCTCCGAACCATTTCAGAGATAAAGACCAATGCTGGGACACACTGCAAGAAGACATACAAGTTGAAGACAATAGAAATATCATTGTTGGGGGAGATTTAAATATTATATTACACTCCAATGAAAAAAGAGGAGGCAATTTCCAGCATGATCCTTACAGAGCAAAGCTGGAAAACATCATGCAAGAGTGTGACTTGGTAGATATCATCCCAAAAAATAGGAGGTATACTTGGAACAATCGCAGGCTGGGCAGAGATAACATTCTGGAGCGCCTTGACAGAATCTTAGTAAATACCTCTTTCCTCTCCGAGTTTTCCACTGCTCATGCTGATGTTCTGCCATATACAGCTTCTGAACATTACCCCATTAGCATTGTTCTTGAAGCACATTGCCCTTTGGGACCTCTGCCTTTCAAATACAACTCCCTTTGGCGAAACAATCCTACTGTGGATCAGATTGTCCAAACAGCCTGGCATATTCATATAGAAGGATCACCGGGATATATTTGGGAATGCAAGCTGAAAAATACAAAACACGCCCTGAAGGATTGGGTGAAGCAGAATTACAAGGAACCAGAAGATGTCAAAGTTGAGCTAAAAAACAAATTGAAAGAAGTTCATAAGAAAATCGAGGAAAATGGGATGTCCCAAGAGGACAAAGCACTAGAAAGAGACCTTTCTTATCAGCTGTACCGGGTTAATCGAGAAGAAGAGCAGAAATGGAGAATCAAGTCTAGACAGCTTTGGCTTCATGGAGGAGACAAAAATACAGCCTTCTTTCATAAGCAAGCAACAATCCGGAAAGTTAGAAACAATGTCACTATGATCAACAATGAGGAAGGCCGCCCCCAAAAAACCCAAGAAGCTATCAAACACACTGCCACAGCTTATTACAGCTCTCTCTTAACAGAGACTAAGGAAGCAGAGGATTATTCCGATCTCTTACAGCATTTGCCCAAAGGTATCAATGAGGAAATTAATGCAAATTTGACTAAGGAGATCAATGAAGAAGAAATACTTGATGCCATATGGGCTCTTCAGCCAGATAAAGCACCCGGCCCGGATGGCTTTCCCATCTGTTTCTATAGAACATACTGGGGACTGATAAAAAAAGATCTTGTCAAAATGATAAGATGGATTCAACGGAAATGTAAAGTTGGAGGATTCACAAATGCAACCCATCTTGCCCTTATCCCTAAAGAAAATCGACCTTTGACTTTCTCTCGCTTCCGCCCAATCTCCTTGTGTAATTCATCTTATAAAATTTTGACAAAAATCTTGGCTACTCGCCTAAAACCCATCCTCCCCACTATCATATCAGAAAATCAAGGGGGTTTTCTGGCCAATAGACAAATTTCGGACTCCATTCTTCTCGTCCAAGAGGCTATTCACTCTAGTCAAACTAGAAATGAGAAAGGTTTCATCTTAAAGTTAGACTCTGCCAATGCTTTTGACCGAGTCAGACATTCATTCCTATTTGTTGTGCTTGAAAAAATGGGATTTGCTGAATCCTTCATCAGCCTTATCAAAGCTTGTATTACAGGGCCTTGGATCTCCCCTCTCCTTAATGGCAGACCTGGACCTTCTTTCCAATCCTCTCGAGGCCTCAGACAAGGCTGCCCTCTCTCACCTTACCTTTTTATTTTAATGGCTGAATCCTTTAGTAGAGCTCTGGAATACAATCGCCGCATGGGCCTCATCACCGGGATCAAATTTGATAATGGAGTGAAGAACATCAATCATTCTCAGTTCGCCGACGACACTCTTCTCATGGGGGGAGCTTCAAACATAATAGCCCGTCGTTTTAAAGCTCTCCTAGACAAATATATGAACTACTCTGGAGGTCTGATAAATTATCTTAAGAGCTGTATTTATGGGTGGAACACTTCGGCACAAGTTCTCCATAGGATTGCTCGCACCCTTGAGGTTCCTTATAAACTGAATTGGGAGCAATTTACATATTTGGGAATGCCTGTGAGTGCTGGTAAGCTGAAAGCTACAGCTTGGGAAGTTATTATTGACAAAATGAAAAGGAAGATACAGCATTGGGGCGCCTCCTGGCTTAACCCTGCAGGGCGCACAATTCTTTTGAAAGCAGGCCTCTCCTCCCTGCCCTTGTACTGTTTTACACTTTTACAAGCCCCTGCAAACCTTCATCTCAAAATGGATGCTCTCCTTCGTCATTTTCTTTGGCAAGGAGGGAGGAATGAAAAGAAAAAATATAACTTGGTTAATTGGAAGCAGGTTACCCAGCCATGTGAGAATGGAGGGCTAGGAATAAGATCAACTAAACCCCTAAACCTAGCCTTTGCTGGCAAGCTAGTCTGGAGACTCATAACTGGAAAAGATGCTTGGTGGAAATCTGTTCTTGAATCTTATAGAGTCATCGACAAATAATAAGAAACAATAAGAACCTACAGTGACCTTATCTGCATTGGCCCACACAAATCAGTGTGGACTAACTCTAGTATATCTCTCTTCTTTCTATCTACATTTACATGAAACTTATATTTACATTTTCCCAAGAGCACATGCTTCACAGTCAACATGAACATGCTTTAAAACATGGATACCATTGGCCATACCTATTTTTTTAAGTAGCAACAAATCATTGAAATTAATATGGCCAAATCTCTGATGCCATAAATCTTCTGCAGTCATACCTAATGATGTCAATGATCGGTGTGGCACACTTCTCACATTCATTTTGTAAAGACCTCCCACTCGAATCACTGTAGCAATTTTCTTCATATAATCTAGAAGATCCTTAATAACATAAAAATATTTAAAAAAATCTACCTCAAGACTGATCTGTTATCATTGAAATAGAGATCAAATTCTTATTGATTCCTGGTACATACATCACATTTTGGATGTACCTAATATTTCCATCAGGAAATATGATAGGAACATTACCATGCCCTTTGATTTGGTACCCCTTGTCATCACCAAGGTATATTTTTGCACTACTACTGGTTTCTTTGAAGTCTTCAAACCACTATCTATTACCTGTCATGTGAGACGAAGCTCTTGAGTCCACAAACCATGTATCTGCTTCATCATTCTCATTAGAATCAACCATAAACAGTCTAAGGTCCTGGTTATGATCATCATCAACATCGTGTCCTGCATGTCTCTTATGTCTATGTTGACTTTCATTAAACTTCTTCTTCTAGCAATGTTTAGCTATATGACCAAATTTACCACAATAGAAACATTTGATTGCTGAATCATTTCTATTTGATGACATACCTTGAGATGGAGTCGGCTTTCTTTGTGGTGTACCTCCACCTTTCTATCCTCCATTTTCCTTCCCTCTGAAGGGATTCTTCTTCGCCATTAAAGAAATATTTGAACTCTCAGGTTTTAGGGTCATCCGCCTTTCTTCCTCTTGCATCAGGATCTTGGTCAATTATTCAAATTTGGGGGATTTCTCTCTCAAATTCAAGCCCGTGATAAACATTTGATAGTTTCCAGTCATACCATTCATGGTAATCGTTACCAGATCAATGTTTGAAATTTCCTCTCCTATGTCACCAAGCTTGTCTTCAAGGTCCTTGTGTTGAAAACTCAATTAGAAATGTGTGTCTAATTTAATTTCCCCCTAATGAAATTGGACAATACATTGTAATCTTATCTTATAATCACTTGTAATAGTTAACTAAGTGTGATAAACTCAGTTAGCTCATGAATTTCGAGTTGAGGGTGGTTAGTGAGGCATGCAGAGTGATCCTATTAGTTATTGAGTCCAAGTTGGAGTTGGTGCATTAGTTTAAGAAATTAGTTAACTCAAATAATTGAGTTAAAATCAGTTTAACTAGCTGTAACTGATTGTTGCACTAGTGAGAGGTCAAGTGAATTAAATCAGATTTAATTCACATGTAGTGATCTGCTAAGTAACTGATGATTTACTATTAATAGCTGCATGCATGTCAGTTCTGATGAAGACCTAGTTGAGACAGAGGTTAAAGGGATGTTAACTATTAGTTGTATTATTATTTTTTTGACAGAAATGGTTATGTGGTATTAATATTCATCTTGGCCTGAATGCCAGAAATCTGATTACATTGAGGATGTCTAAATCCTGATGCATCTCACTGCTAATATTGAAAATGCAGCCGAAGCTTGCAAATTTCTTCCATGACAAACTATCTAAAAATTCTATTTCAGAGATTTTCCCTAACTTAAAGATACAAACAAATTTATTTAAGAGCCAACAGTAAAACATGACAACGGACAGCTTATGGGATAGGTTCCCAAGATTCTTCTTTGTCTTTCAACCTGACCCCGACAGAGAGGAGGGTAGCTTTATTGGCTTCAATGTCCGCCTGTTTATTATGAGTTCTCAGCACATGGTAGTAATTCAACTTCTGAAAAGCGTTTTCCATACCCTTAATTCTGGATATCAGCCTTGCTAGCTTGAGATCCGAGGTTGGGGAATTGGAAACCATTGCGTTTATAATGATCTGGGAATCCCCTATGACATTTGCTTCACTTATATTTAAATCTTTGAGGATCTTGAGGCCTTGGTAGAGGGCCAAAGCTTCAGCTTGAACGCTGGATGAGAATCCAAGCCCCCAAGCAAAGGTATGAATTTTTTCCCCAATTGGACTTACAACAACACCTCCAGCACCAGCTTTTCCCGGATTGCCCTTTGCTGCCCCATCAAAAAAGAGAGAGTGCCTTGAATGTGAATTGAGCCAGTCTTGAAGGTCATTTTCGGATTTCCTTATTTGCCAGTCTTTGAGAGGAGGGACGTTTCTAACTGCTGGTTGAAATTGCAAGTCAAGGGAAGATCCCCAAGCAATGTCCTGTTGGCTGAGATTGGAATCATCTTTTATATCAGTCAAGCATGCAATAATACACCCATAGGATTGCCCATGAGTATTGTACAGTTTTGAAATCCTGAAATTTCTAAATAACAGGTATTGCATTCCACATGAATTATGCAAGCAAGGTAGGCTGAGTAGGGGCTGAAAATTGGCTAAGTGTTGGTCGATTTTGTTTGGATCAGTGTGAGACAATTGTGAGAGTGCAACAGACTCTTGTGAGAAGAGTGCATTGTAATTGTTTCATAATCCTTGGTGAATATACAATAGAAGATAAAGGGGTTTTGAGCAGTAATCTTTCCCCGGGAAAATATTTGTGTTGTGGATTGATTTTCTTCTTTCTTTTACTTGGTGTGATTGGCGATCGTGTTTATTTTCTGCAATTAATTTGTAGAAGGATTTAATATCTTTCTTTAGCATATTGCATGATCGGATTGAATCCATTGGTATACATATTGTTTGTATAATTTCTACATGGTATCAGAGCCCAAGAGATCACTATAGTGGAGAAGAAATTGAGTTTGTGATGAATAGGATTCAAATTTTCAAAAATATTATTTGGTTCGACAGGAGGATCAATATGTTGTTTGTATAATTTCTACATGGTATCAGAGCCCAAGAAATCACTGTAGTGGAGAAGAAAGTGAGTTTGTGTTGAATAGGATTCGAATTTGCAAAAATATTCTTTGGTTTGACAGGCGGATCAAGATGGCTTTCAATGGCTTGAGGTTGGAATATGCACTCGAGGGCAGTTCTAATTATATTTCATGGAAAGACATAATGGAGGTAGTTCTGGAGGACAACGGGTTGAAATAATTCATTGATAATGATATTCCGAAGCCCACAGCAGTAGACATCGCTCTTCTTGATGCTTGGAAAAATAACGTTGCAAAGGTGAGGAGGATCTTATTAGAGGGAGTTCGAGACCAAATTTTCTCGAGTCTCCATGGAAAAGCGACTCCAGATGCAATGTGGAAGGCTTTGACCGATCTGTTTCAGAGTAGCAGTGACCACAAAAAATTGGCACTGAAGGACAAGCTCAAGAAAATCAAAACAGAGAAAGGCGACACTTTTCCGAAATATTTGACCAAGTTCATCTAATGTTGAGATGAGCTTCAGAGTGTCGAGATTACTGTAGCAGATGATGACTTGGTGAGCCTAGTTCTTCTAGGCCTTCCCAAGAGTTTGCATAGTTATCAAGACTCTGTCGATGGGGGGGAGAATCTACCAGATTGGGAGCGACTTTGGTCGGATTTAGTACAAGAAGAGTTCAGGCGGAATAACAGGGATGGATCCTCATCCAAGACAGATGATGAGAAAAATTGCGCCTTGGCTGGTAAGGAAAAGAAGGGGAAGGGAAAGAAATCCTATTCAAAATATGAGACCGGAAAAGAAACCACGAAGCGTGACATGTCCAGAGTGAAATGTTTTCACTGTCATGAGCATGGACATTATGCCACTAATTGTCCACAGAAGAAGAAGAGGATCAAGAAGGCTTTAGGATTTGCAGCGGCTGAGGCTTTGGCCTCAAAATTTGAGTTGGACTTCTCACTCATCGCATGCATGGTGTCTAATGCGATGGGATCAGTGTGGTACTTGTATAGTGGTGCATCTTTCCACATGACAGGAGACAAATAAATTTTTAGTAGCTTATAGGAGAAGGATCTCCAGATGCATATCGAAATGGGTGATGACAGGAGGTATAATGCTACTAGGATTGGTACAGTTACCTTCAAGAGATAGTCAGGTGAACCCTTCTTATTGAGAGATGTAATCCATGTACCAGACTTGAAAAAGAATTTAGTTTTAGTTACTATGTTGGAGGATAGAGGATATGATGTCATTTTCAGTGAAGGGAAAGAATTCCTTTGTCACAAAGCCACATGAAAAGACAAGAATATTGGGATTCATGTGAAGAATCTCTACAAACTTGATGTAGATGGCTGCGCATCATTGATGGGTATGAGGGTGAGTTATGGCACAGGAGATTGGGCCATCTATACCACGGTGCTTTGAAGGTCATGCAACAGATTTATACGGGGCTTCCAAAGGGTACTCGTGCGTAGAATAGACACATGAAAGAGATGTACCATGGGGAAGTATGCAAAAGCCACTTTTCACGAGAAAGAGAACCGAGCAATGGAAATACTTAAGGGATTTCACTTAAATGTGTGTGGACCATTCTTTATATCTTCGACAACAAAGCATAGGTATTATGTGATTTTTGTTGATGATTTTTCTAGAAAGTGTTGGATCTACTTCACGCAGAAGAAAGATCAGACGTTCTCAAAATTTTGTGAGTTCAAAGCACTGGTGGAGAAAGATACAGGGAAGCATGTGAAGGCTATGAGGAGTGAAAATGGTGGTGAGTAAATCTCCAATGAATTCAAGAAATTTTGTGCCAAAGAAGGAATTCAAAGAGAGTTTATTGCACCTCATAACCCACAACATAATGGGGTCGCAGAAAGAAAGAACATAAAAATTGTGGGTGCGGCACAAGCGATGTTACATGATCAGGGCCTACCCTTAATGCATATATGGGCAGAGGCATGAAACACAACAGTATTTTTGCAGAACCGTAGTCCTCATCGGATACTTGGCATGAGTACACCAGAGGAGGTTTTTTCTGGTAAGAAATCTGATGTTTCATATTTTAAAATTTTTGGCTCATCTGTCTACTGCCATGTGACCAAAGATTCCAGGAAGAAGATAGAACTAAAAACTGATATTGGGATATTTGTGGGGTACAATGATACTCCCCACAACTATGAGGTGTATTTTCCGAACAACAAGACGACTGTTGTTAGACGAGATGTAAAATTTGATGAGGAGAAAGACATGCGATTGTCCCTTGAGAGGGAGCTTGATTTGCAATGCAAATGAGGAACTCTTGGTTCCAAAGGATGAACCTCAAGATGTGGAGAAGCCACATGTAGAGGATCATGGAGTGGCATAAACCACTCATGCAGAGGCATCCACCAGACATGGTAGAAGGCGCACCACTGAAGCTGACAGATTGAGACTTGGTGCGGCAAAACATGTAGGAGCACCTACATCACTGCGCAGACAGAGATGGTATCCAGACAGGTTTAATGGATACATGGCTCTTATGAGCAAGTATATTGCGATAGAACCATCCTATTTTGAGGAAGCAGTGCAACAACCAATTTGGGTTGATGCCATGGTTGAGGAGTATGACTCCATTGTCAAGAACAGTGCATGGGAAGTTGTCCCAAGACCAGTTGGGAAATCAGTGGTTGGATCTAGATGAATCTATAAGGTGAAGCATGCAATAGATGGGAGTGTGGAGAAGTACAAGGCTAGATTTGTAGCCCAAGGATTCTCACAAGTTGAGGGGATTGACTATGAGGAAAATTTTCCACCAGTTGCGAGGTACTCATCGATTAGATCTATCCTTTCTCTCTCAGCACAGATGGGGTGGCAGATACATCAGATGGATGTGAAGACTACATTTTTCAATGCAGTTATTGAGGAAGAAGTGTAAATCGAGCATCTAGAATTTTTTGAGACATTTGACAGTGAGTCGCATGTGTGCAGAATCAAGAGAGAACTGTATGGGCTGAGGAAAGCACCTCATGCTTGGTACACCAGTATTGACAACTATGTCACTGGGTTTGGCTTCACGAAGAGTGAAGCGGATACAAACCTGGGTTTGGTTGATGGTAAGATTTTGATTATCGTACTTTATGTGGATGATCTTATTTGGACAGGTGACGAGCAGCTCATAAATTGTGCAAAGAGGATCTTGCAAGAGAGTTTGAGACGAAGGACATGGGACTCCTTCACTATTTCCTTGGTTTGGAGATATGACAACGAGATGGGGAGTTATTTGTTTCTCAAGGCAAGTATGCCAAAGATATTATGAGGAAGTTCCACATGGAGAGTTGTAAACCCAAGGAGACTCCTCTTGCAGGAAACTAGAGGATGGAGGATGCTACTTCAGGTGAAGTAGTGGACGCTACTGTTTACAGGAATTATGGGTTCACTCATGTACATGGTGAACACACGACCAGACATTTGCTACACAGTTAACTAGCTGAGTCAAGCTATGGTTAAGTCGACCAAGCTCTTTTGGAAGGCGAGGAAGCATGTCTTGAGATATCTTAGAGGCACTACATAGTATGGATTATGGTACAGACGGATAGAGGGAGTGAAGCTTCGAGGATTAATTGATTCAGATTGGGTAGGCAGTCCATCAGACAGAAAGAGCATATCAGGAGGGATCTTTAGCATAGGATCGACATTAGTTTCTTGGTACAACAGGAAGTAGATATCAGTTGCACTCAGTTCAGCGGAGGCAGAGTACATCGAAGCCAGTCAGGATGCATGTGAGGCCATCTTGATGAGAAATATTTTGGTTGGTTTGTTTAGTCATCAGATGGATCTGACAGTGATACATTGTGATAACCAGAGTAGCATAAAACTCTTGATTAATCTAGTATTCCATGATAGGTCCAAGCATATTGACATCCAGTACCACCATTTCAGATATTGTGTTCAGAGACGCATTATGTTGCTTCAGTACATTCCCACGAAGGATCAGGATGCAGATATTCTGATGAAGGCGCTCACCAAAAACAAATTCGAATACCATAGAGGCAGGATTGGGGTAGCTGATAATCCATTTCTTGTTGAGAGGGAGTGTTGAAAAGTCAACAAGAAATGTGTGTCTAATTTAAGTATCTTGCTTTAGAATATGGCATGATCAGATTGAATCCATTGGTATACATATTGTTTGTATAATTTCTACACCTTGATGCGAGAGATGAACGTAGCTATTGATTCATTCTCCTCCATTTTATGGAGAGACACTTGCTTTTGAGAAACAAAAGACAATTTTTGTTTATGATCTCGTATAGATCCTTGAGGATTTTCTAGATCTCGTTTGTTGATTTGCACTCTCTGATGTGAGGGATAATGCAGTCTTTGAATGAAATTTTCAACAACGTTTTTGCCTTGTTCTCCCTCTTCTCCCAATCATGAATTGTTGTAGCTGATCCGTCTCCTGCAACTATAGGTTTCAATTCATTTCCATTCACGATCCCCCATGCACTTTTCCCTTCTACAAAGTTTGTAGCTTGCATTTCTAATTAGAATAATTGGAACCGTCGAGCTTATTACTCTCGTTCAAGTATGCCTCAACAATTTGGTTATTCATCTTGACACTAAAATAAAAAATTCGACCTCCAACAATAAAAAAATAGATCTACCCTAGTTCCAAAAAGAGACAATCTCAAGAAAATAGAGATCCTATTGAAAAAAAATAACCTCTTAAAACTAAAATGCGCCAAAACACTTTTCTTCTGTGGCCAATACCTTAAACAGAGAATCCTTTCAAAATTTTTCTTTCAAAACATAATCCTTTCTAAACTGCTTGCTTTTAAAAAAAATTAGAGGATAATATTTTTTTTTTCCTTCCCTTTAATCCCAAAGTGGATTTGCACCAACACTCTGGATCCCCGTCTCTAGATCCTAATTTTGAAACGTTGTCTTCAAGGCTCCACGACCTCCACGAAGATCCACACAAGCTCCTCTTTATCAACAAGAAAGAGATTTAGTTCGCTAGATGGATGAGCAATTCACAACTCCCTTGCTCCCAATCACAAACATGTCCAGGGCTTAATTAAATTGGATTTGCTGCAGCATCCGATCCACACACCATCGGGCATGATCTTCCATGGTTCCTCAAAGCAGGCTCAACCACCAGCGCCTCTATGTTCCTCAGCCGAGATATACAGGCTTTATGTAGCCTCCAGCAATTTCACCTCTGCCATGGCCTTCTGCAGCTCACATAACTATACTGTTAGTGTGATTGCTAGCCGAAGAAGCTCTTCCCTGCAATGGCCTCCTTTCTCCACGTAGCACTCACCAGATCTAACGGCGACACCCTAGTCTAGATCTCACAAGCTCCTTCACCATGGGTTGCCTTAGCCTTCACACAGCCTCTACGCAACCTTTGAATTCCGGCGCACTTCCGATCAAAACGTCGGCGCTGAAATGGATCATAATCCTGTTTCAGAAGTGCGGGAAAGATCGGCATGCTTCCGCCTCTCGAATCCATGTTGATCAGCAGATTAATGCCCTTCCGCCTTTTGCCTCCTTGATCAAATCGACGATTTTTCTCCTCTTAGACCAATGCTGAATTAGTATATCAACGCCCTTTTTCCCCTCGGACCAACATCGATTAGTAGCTGTACAGAGAACACAACTCTGTCTCACAGCTAGGGGCCTCTCTTCTTCCACCTAGACTCTCACAAGGGGATCAAAGCTCTCTGGATTTGACTCACCAACCCTGGAGACACTCACTCAGGGATCAAATGAATATGGCTTTGAGTCACGAGCCCTGAAGCTCTGATACCATGATAAAAAATACAAGAGTAGAATTTATTATTGAAACTTGGCAGCTCTCAGATGAGAGGCTCCACCTGGAGAACGCCACTGTAGAACGCTCTACATCAATCACATTACAACCATGATTATATAATATTCACGCATATATGGAAGTTAGAACAACTTACCTAACGAATAGGAACTAATTCCTAATCTAAGGTTCCAGCGAACCAACTCTCTCCTAAATTACATTCTCCATTATCTTCAACATTTCTCTCACTCCTTCGTGGTGATTTTCTACTGAGATATAATCACTTACCTATCCTGAGTTAGTGGTACTGGTTGGGATGGAACTCTATCTATTTCTAAAAGTCTATCTATTTTTTTACTCGATCCTATATTTAATGAGAGAGTATCCATGTACTTGAATGCTTTTTCCATTCACCATCTAGGCTTCACTTAGTATGTGGCTTTTCTCTATATAGTTTAGATTTGTATATTAAAATTTAGGTCTGCGCAATTTCTGCTAACGCAGAGAGACGACAACACAGGGTGTAAAACTGGCCATGAATGTGTTCAGTGCTATAAATGGTGGAAATGGTGAATTTTGGGTCTAAGTTGCAGAGAGAGCACAACAAACGTACAAACTTTACATCCTTTCATAATATCATTCCTTATTTGAAATGAATTTCAAGATTAAGAGCATGGAAGAATGAGGTTGTTATAAACTGGAAATAGTTAATTAAATATAAAGACACATAATTTAGTTGGTATTTTGTTTAATAGAGTGTTTATTCTTTCAAACGAGGAGAGTCTTCAATACTTCCACAAATTTTACTAGTGACTAATGGAATGTGTTTCACCAATTCTATTGATGACTGATGGGATTCTATCGGTGTTTGGGGCATATGGTCAAGGCCGCACTGTGTTTGAAAAATATTTATCAAGTGACCCTTGCTAATTTTTCTTGTAACAAAGCATAAAAATGCATGATTTTGATGATTATTATTGAACCTCCAATGAAAATTAACTGTCTTATTTTCCTTGAATTGAGAATATAGCCTTTGATATGCAATTAATGCCCCTCGTGATAGTATTAATAGCCATAGTGAGCTTCGAATATTGTCGTTGTCATTGTCGGCCTAGGAAAATAAATCATTACATTCCAAATATAACTACTCGTGAATCCTTTTCTTACAAATTTTCCTTGAGATCTATAATTAATGTCGTGAAATCGGCCAAATCCTGTGCGGAACCGAGAAACCCATGGATACTTGAATTTTTGGAGGGACATTTGGAGTTTCCCTTTGAAAATACAGACCTTATACCTAATGAAAACTTGACCAGTCGATCTAATAATTAACAAATGCAAATTACTAATATTTGTGCATGAGTTTCGTAAGTCACAACTCTTTAACTCACAATTCTTTCATACAACTTATCTCCTCCGACTTCTATGCACCTCAAAATCCCCACGACTCATCCACACAACTCCTCCAACTTCTCCACACAAATAACAACAAAATTCGGAATTATTAAAATAGGCGAAGAAGAAACGAATTGGTTTATGCATTAAAATAGTACTTGCTATTGCTAATAATAATAATAATTTAAGTGATTGGGGAGGCAAGAGCCAGAGGGGTAATTTATTTCCTCAGTGAAAAAGTAGAAATAAACTACGTGTGAGGATTGGGAATTTCCACCAATAACTAGGCATAAGAATCTGTTCTATGGTTAGAACATAATCTAGCCATAAACAAAGGTATACAATAGTAAATTGCACTGGGAGACTCGATGTTAAACACTCAAAAATTTCATAAAGATAAGGAGCTAAGTGAACATTATTGGCTTCCCTTGGATCTAAGGATTAGAAAGAAAATTAAAAAATTTGAGACCATTTTTTTCTATCACATAAGAAGAGAAAGCAATAAAAATGTTGATAATCAGGAAAACATTGGTGCTTGCCTTGAACAAGGTGATATACTACTCAATCAAGGAGATAAATCATATCATCATATTTTATGATATTTAAAAACTTCGATAAATATATGATTGGGATCATCAAGCATTGGAGAAAGTGAAGGAATGATAGGGACCTGAGGTATATCCAAGTACTCATTAATCACACAATAAGGAATTTAGAGAAAGAAAACAAGTTCCAACTGTCGGGAGTACAATTAGTGGCAAGTAGCCCGTACAAATGTAAAGTGGTGAAGGCACATGTCACAACAAAGGACATATGTAGATATTCACCACGTGATATAACCTTGAAGTATAACATCCCTCATGTCCTCTCTTTATTCATCAGCAGGAGGAGCAAATGCGGTAAGATTGATAGTTAGAATATGGAAAGGTTGTAGTACTTAAGCAAAATTAGAGATTTAATGAATAGAAAGGGAATTCAATCCCCAGTAAGGAAAACAAATATTGGAATGGGAAATAAGCATGGCTATAAATGAAAAGAAGTTGAAGAGGAACTTTTTCTAGTCTCGATTAAAATTTATTTAAAGTCAAGAATGGCATCCTCAGTTGAGGCAAGTTTAGAGAGGTTGGGAACAACTCAGGAGGCAATGTCAATGGAAGAGAAACTTTCCAAATTGGAAGGCATTGGGGCACAGATAATGGTGGAAGCGTGAACTCACTTTTTGTTGTTGATGCGGGAGGTTGAAAAAATGCAGGAAGATGTGGAGAGGCTTCAGCTTACAATGGTGAATGTAGTAACGAATATTGACAATTTCTCTGGAAAGGGGTACAAAATCAAGCTAACGGTGGAGGTGGGAGATATTAGGGTTCTTAAGGAAGTTTTTCACTTACAGGACCCTCCTTCCAGTGATGCAGAAAATGAAGGTTAGCGACACAACCAAAGTTGCGAAAACCCACAAATGCATCTTCAATTTAATTATGCACATCCACATGCATATAAACCCAAATAACAGTTACTTCTTACGTGGAAGCTTTCTTAATAATTATGGTTACCAACCATATAAAATACCCAATTTTTTTATAATTTCGAATCTACGAAATTTACTTTGGATAAAAACCCAAATTTCCAATCATAAATATATCCAGTCCATGCTTAACATTTCACACTTAGGTTTAAAATCAAGTGCCACCATATATATATATATAAATTGGGCCATGCTATTTCAAACATACCTTTTACATCGTTGATGTTAACGCTCATGCATCCGACGGAAATCACATATTAACATGCATGCCATTTAACGTTTTTCTATTCACGTGAAATAGCCGGTTTTGAAGTGCAACTTGTCACCCTCTTAATGCTATCACAGTCTTTCCAGAAATACTACTTACCTCTTTAAATCTGTGTGATAATACGACTGCAGTTTTATAAAACCACTTCCCTCCTTCTTCTGCGCCATCGATTCATATTTTTTCTGTCTTTATTCAACTCATGAATTCGAACAGAACCATGGCTCCAACCTGAAATAATTCCACAATGACTATGCCAATTTTAAAATCCGATCGGTTGAAAACAAAGATCTCCCCAATTGTTTTTGCCACTGTTCCATTTCATGGTTATATTATTTTAATGATTCACCATCAGTTTCTTGAACACATCCAAGTTTATTTGCCCAACTTTGACCAAGAACTCTGTTGCTCAAACCAATATCATTTCCATTCTTCATTAAAGCTTCTATTTCTGGCTTGAATGCACCTCTGCTGTATATGGTAAAACATTCAAGAAATCCATCAATTTCTACCTCCTCGTGTTTATGATTTATGCTTGTTTCCATCTAATTCCACATTCTCATAATCTCCAAAACGTGCAAATGCAGCATGTCTAAAAAAATCCAAATATTGAGACGAAGGTTTTAGCACAAGCTAAAATCATCTGGCCTAAAAACTGGCCGAGAACATTCATCTATGCAGAAACGCTTTTACGAATCCTCTGATCTTCTTACTCTACACAGTGTGATTTGTTCAATGATTTGAAAGATCAAGTTTAATTTTTAGAGGTATCGATCCATTCTGTGATCGATGCTCAATCTTGACATACGCCATCCATCTAGAATTCAATTCTAATTGAATGTTCAACTTCTTAAACACAGTCTCATAATAATGAAATTCCTTTGATTTTTTCCGATTCACCTGCACACATATATGTTGTGCCAAACTCTGATTTTCACACTATTTATAAACAAAAACAATCAATGCATAATCACTCACTTTAGAATCAAAATTTTCTCTGTATATATACAACCAAACAATTACAAATATTTCTTCTCTCTAGTCTGATATTCTAATCAGTGGCCTTTCTGTCAAATTTTCCCATAGGCTTACAACAAAAAACCCCTGTCTGTCTAAAACCTACTATCTCTCTGCCTATGAGGCTTTACAATTTATACAAATGATTATATGAACCAATTCTGGTTCAGATCCTTGATAATTTCAACTAACCCCTAAGAATCCTCTTTAATCCCATAAATCATGAACTAATTCCTAATTTAAAAATCTACAATTAGTTTCCAAATCTCTCAATCCCTATGAGCTCTCAATTGTCCTAATTCTCTCATGTTCCCAACATTTGAGAACATTTATAAAATTCCTCTCAATATTTAATTAATTCCTATTTAAAATCACTCAAAACATTAATAATTACGTTAATGAACCCAACTTCCTTAAAAACACAAAACCCCTATGTCTTTTAAAATACAAAGAATTTCCTGAGCCTAATGCTCCTGCATAGTTAGCTTGAGGAGTTGGTGCTTATAGAGGTTTCATTGCAAGTAGAGGAAGAAAATGGAAACGTGATGGAAAATGGAGAATTTTTAGGAAAGTAGTTTTATTTCAACCTTATTTTTTATTACTGTTATGTAAATTAGTGTTCTATAATGGCTTATATTGGAGATTATATACGAAATTTTTTGTTATAGGCATAATAGGATATGGGAAGGTAGTGACATAATCCATTTTGATCAATTTTGGTTTTCAACAGTTGATGATCAATTTGTGAATGTAAGGGTTTTGACCCGTTGTCCATTTTAATAATATAAAGCTGCATGCTTCTTTAAAATAATAATAATAATTTAAGTGACATAAAATGGCAAGAGCATTAATCTCTGCGAAAGAGGTTTTTAGCAATAAGGTACCCGCAACAAATCAACAGAGCAACCATTAGTCAATTAAATAACTAAAGTGGAAGAGGAAAAAGACTATGCTGCAACTATTACTCTTGTTCAATATGCAAAATTTAATAGTTAAATGATATCTTGCATATTGATCATTATTTTTGAATAATGGTTTATAAATATAAGTGAGAAATATTTTTCAATAATTAAAATAAATTTCAACGATATTAAATTACGTCATAAGGTTATTTCATTTTTTTATTGATATTAAAAGACAAAAATAAAAAAAATAATTAACTCGTTTACAAATTATTATTAAAAAATAAAAAAAATAAAACAAAATTACAAGATATAAAAAAATATTTAAAAATTGGAAGAGTTCAACAAAATAAAATGTTCATACAAATGAACAGTAATGTATAAAACATGTTAGTAAAGTAATGCTTATATGTATTGTCTTTTTTAAAGCAAAACACCTACCACACTTGAGAAGAATTATCAAAATAACTATAAGGGTCTGTGTAACTTGTATTTTTTCATATGCTTTTCAATTTTATTAGACTTAGAAATCATTTTATTTCTATTTTAAATTTTTTATTAATTTAAATAACGTGTTTTCATGAATTATATAAAATCATATTATTTGACATTAATAATGTTTGTATGAATTGTGCAACATTCTAGGCAGATTTGAGTCTCACTTTAATATTTTCAAATGACAAGGTTAGACACCATTAATAATACTTTATTGTTAATGAATGTTTATTTGGTGTGGGTTTCTTAATTAGGGATCGATTGTTTTTAGGAAGGATATGCATGAATCATTCTTTGTGTTATTCATTCTTATGTGTGTTGAACCTAGAATATGATTTTGTTGTTTTCCCTCATTCTACAACATTATTTTACTTAGGAAACCCAAACCAAGGGAAAAAATGGAAATATGCGTGTGAGTTAATTAATCATCATGTATGATAAGGGGTCAACTTAGTTTGTTGTCACCAATATTGCTTGGAATTTGGCTAGTAGTATCCAACATGTACCTAGTTCGAATCCTATTAGGTGAGGTGCACTTGTCTATGAATATGTGCTTACAAGAGATGCCATCCACGAATGTAGGGAAGAATCCATTGGGTTTCCTCATGAGGTTTTTCTTAGAAAAAAAATATAATTAATTTTCATATGGAATTATGAGATGTAAAAGTAGGAGAAACAAGACACATGTCTAGTCATAGAAGAATATCTCTTCCAGTATGTTGGTGGACTTGACATGTCACTTGATGTTGAACATGGAGAAGATGGGGTTGTTATGTCTACTGCCTACTTGGTGGGGTATTTTCTTGACTGTGTGACATTTTCATATTTCTTGCTGACGGTGTCACTTGATGTTTTTTTTGTTGAGGTTCAATAAGAGTAGGAGGAGTCACCATTGAGGAATTACTTGTTGTCAATTCCTCTTTGTTTTCTTGTGGTATACTTGCTGCCACATTAATTGTCTTCTCCGAAATTCCATCCCATGCCTCCTCTTCTATGAATTGCACATCTCTGTTGATTATGACCTTCTTTTTTAAATCGATTTTAGAGTTTGTATGTCTTGGATTCATCACTATATCCAAAAAATATGTGTTTATCCCCCTTTTTGTCCAACTTATTTCTTAATTCATCTGGGACACGTGCATATGCCACACATCTAAACACTCTGATATGAGTGACACTATGTTTTCTGCCACTCCATGCTTCTTCAAGAATCATATTCTTGACACCTTTTGTTGAAAACCTACTTATGATGTATGTTATGCAAGCGACAACTTAAACCCAATATTCATTTGGAAAATTATTTTCCTTCAACACACTCCTATCCATTTCCATAATGGTCCTATTATTCCTTTCTGCAACACCATTTTGTTGAGGTGTATACCTTTTTGTAAATTCCTTGTGAATTCCATACTCCTTGAAAAAACGTAGGAATTCATTTGAGATGTATTGATCACCCCAGTCAATTATCAAGACTTTGATGTAGTGTCCACTTTGCTTCTCAAAAAGAGATTTGTAATGACAGACTTCAATTTTTTGTTTTAGGAAGTATATGGCATGTCTTCCTTTTGTATCATTTATGAATGTCAAGAAACAATCACTACCACTAATTGAGGGTGTCTACATTGGTCCACATAAATATGAATGGACAATTTCCAAAGGTTCATTTTCTCTTATTGACTTTCCTACTAGAAATGGTTCTCTATGTTGTTTCCCTCAGATGCATCCTTCACACAATGTGTCCATTTTCTATATAAGTGGTAGTCCTTTTACCATCCCTTTCCTATGCAAAAAATTTAAACCTCTAGAGTTAAGATGCCCAAATATGAGATTTCATATCCAATTTTCATATTTGACTTACGTTTGAAGGTTTATTTATGTGACAACTGAAAAATTTCTTTCATCTTCTTGTGAATTTTTGACATTTTTGATTGTGCACCTTCTTCCTTCAAATATGGTTTTATCTTGAGGGGAAAAATTCTATTTATTGTCATTTGAAATTTTCCAATCATCTACTTCCTTGGGAATTTATCCAAAATTGTGCATTCTCCATTTTTGAAAAAGACATTGTATCCTTTTTGCATAATTTGTCCAATACTTATGAGATTATGCTTAAAAATAGGAAAAAAAATATACATCTAAAATATATATTCCCCCCCCTCCCTCTTCTTAGTTAGAATACTTCCTCTTCCTTTTCCCAAGAATCACACTTTTTTATTGGTCCCTAATGTCACTTCATATTTTACACTCTCATCTAAATTGGAAAATTTTTATATGTTTCCTGTCATGTGATTGCTACAACCTGAGCTTATTGTGCTACATTGCATGCTAGAAACATACTGTCTTGCTTCTGATTTTCATTTGTGAAATTTTCATTTGGTTTATTACTAAGATCATGTTTTTCATTTCTTCATTAATTTGAATAATTCCCATACTTATTGCAATAATGACATCGAACTTGGGATTTATCATAACCATGAACTTATGATTGTTTTTTGTTTGGATTTTAACTAGGATTTTGACTGGTTTCTCTTCCGATTGAGCTTGAAGGGCTACTTCTTCTACCTCTGTGTGGGCTTATTACTCTTCCTATATCATTTGATCTTCCTCTACCTCAACCTTGACCTAATGATACTTGTATCTTGAAGGCATGCTCCATTGAAGATCTTGTTGTTCTATTCAATGTATGTTCATGAGAAACCAGTGATGCATGAAGCTCATTCACTAAAATTTTTGAGAGATCCTTTGTCTCCTCTATGGTCACAACAATAGGATCAAAACTTGTTGGTAAACCCCTAAAAATATTTTCAACTATTCTCCTTTCTTTAAGTGTCTCACCATGAGATCTAATTTGAGTAACCAAT
Organism: Pinus albicaulis; assembly: GCA_034641835.2. NCBI lineage: Eukaryota > Viridiplantae > Streptophyta > Pinopsida > Pinales > Pinaceae > Pinus > Pinus albicaulis. The sequence continues at coordinate 113,134 of JAXQQM020085250.1, forward strand.
TGAATAAATCGTGTGAAAAATGATGTTATTTCCTCGGACTCCTTCATGCATATAGTTTCAAAATGTTTTCTCAAAATTTGTAGCTTTGGTGTTTTCACCTTTTCCATACCATGACATGTTGTTTGTATAATAACCCATACATGCTTGGACTTTTTTGTTGTTGCAATCCTTGGAAATATTTTCTCATGCACTACTTGAAAAATGTAGAAGAAGGATTTGGAGTCCTTCCTATTGTCTCTCAACAAATATCTTTCTGCTTGTGTCAATGAATTATATGTTTAGCTTGTTTGATACTAAATACCATATATCTTGAGAAGAAAATAAAAATTTCATTGTAATTTCCCAATAATCATAGTTTTTGTCATTAAATGAAGGAATATGTGGATTTGTTAAGATTTTTCTTGATGTTACCATTTTTAACTGGGTAAAAACTTGACTCCTTGATGGTAAATTTGCTCTAGTAAATCTGTTGTAAAAAAATCTTTGAAATTTTCTCTGATAATTCTTACACATGCTCTAGTAATTCTTAAAACCGCTTTGATAGCACAAACAAAGGCATAGGAGTAAAACATAGTCACTATTGTACATGCCAAAAACAAACATATAATGACAGTAAAACCACAGAACTTAAAACTTACAAATAACACACAATAAGGGACAAAGTAAAAATAGAGTAAAATTGTAACAACCCTGGTGAAAATTCCATGTAATAAAGTTAAAATAATAACCATGTTTGATGGGACATGTATTCCAAGCTAAAATTTGGGAAAAAAATCTCGGTGTGTGTGTTCACGTGGTTTATTATGGCTAAGGAAATTGGCAAAGGCTATGGCTAAGGCATTAAAGTGGCAAAAAGTATTTTGGCACATTTATTTATGAAAATAATGGGAGTTAGGAGAAAAGGGAGATGAAAGTTCACAGGTTGCATGTGAGGAGGAAATTGAAGGAAAATAATGAAAATTGAAGAAAATAGATGCCTCATCTATAAAAGGCTTCCAAGGATCAGTGGGTACCTTTTTTAAGTGCATTTTTGGAGTTCTCTCAATTTTTTCTCTCTCTCTCATACTCTTCGATACTCAGAGTTTTCTTGGAGAACTATTAGAGAGTGTGGATACTTGGTGATTTGGTGCAAGAAGGAAAATGAAGAGAAGGAAAGCACAAGCAGACATTTGGATCAGCAGCTACAACATGATTTCATTGCAGGTACCAAGTTGCATGTATATTTTCCTCACTAGTTTTGGCATGCATGGTGTATTCATGTGGATTTTCCTAGCCTTGCCATTTCCTGGATATCCATGGTGTTGTGGTTTTATTTCCATTGATTGTTTTCTGGTTAGTTCCTATGATTCCTTTAGTTGTTGGGTTGAGTTACTAATTCTTGTAGCCTTGGTTGGAAAATCACTCTAGATCTCAACGAACAACTATTCGGTTGAGTTACTAGTCTTAGAGCCTTGGTTGGACAAACGCTCTAGATCCCTAGATGGGTTGAGTTAGTAGCCTTGGAGCCTTGGTTGGAAAAACTCTCTAGAGATCGAAAAAAACCGGGCTTGAGTTATTAGTCCTGGAACCTTGGTTGGAACAAACACTTTGGATCCCTGAAGCAGCCTGGATAGAGACCAATCCGTGATGGTTGTGATGTTCGACTGTGAGGTGGAATCACTAGTTTAGGGTTGAGGTGGTTTAGCCTTTGGAATCCATGGATTGATTGCGATTGATGTGTTTGATGCAATCCCACATTCATGCTTGGAATATGGCAGGGGGGTGATTAGCTGGAGTGAGACTTGGCTCAGCCAATCTATGGTAGGGTGGAACGTGGAAGTCCCATCTCCGGTTGGTTTTTACATTCAGTAATGAAGAGCTCATTCCCTTGGTATTTGGTATGCAAATGTACTGGTTTATCTATGGATTTTATTGTTGTTGTATCCATTGTATTTATGTGGTTATTATGTTAGTTATAAGCACGTATTTTATTAGTGTTGATGTATGGCTTTGTCTAAGTTTTTACATGTAAATGAATACAAAATGTACCCATGATCAAATAGATTGTATTGCAACTTATGAAGTAGGGGAGCAATGATGCTTAGCGATTCTCAGGTAAGTAAGAGACCCCATGTTTAAATTTGTTGTTTATACCTATAGATGTAATGTTTGTTACATGTTTGACGAAATTCCTGTCATGGCTAGGAGGGTTCCATATGAGTTCTTGATGATGTGATTTCTTACATACCTTTGTTTTAATGTTATTTATCATCCCCTAATTTTTCATGAAGTTTTGTATAGTGACCTGGGCTCTGGGCCTACAAAGGTGCAACAAATATTGGAGTTGGAGGCACATAACTGACTAATTGGGGCCTTGGTCGCATGCTTCTTGTGTTGTTCCAACAACTGTAAGCTCCCAATAGCTGTAAGCTCCCAACGACTACCTTTCCTTAGAATGCCTATGGCTATGGTTCAAAAGGGTCAAAATGCCAATCTCCCTTAGGGGTCAGAGGTCAAGAAGGTTGGGTTACCTCCTCAGGATGTTGTTGATGTTGTGTAAGGTGTGTTAGTATTTTTTTCATTGGTTCATGTTCCTTAGGATCATCTAGGATGATTAATCTCGTATTAGTAGCCTATCATCACATGTTCACCCCAGTTGGTCAATTACTTGGATAGATGTGGGAAGAGGGTCTTACAGAGTGGTATCAAAGTATGGTGCAACCCTTGGATTGGATGGGTGGAGTGGTGTTCATTCTTTTCTGTTGGTTGCATATGTGTTTCTCATAACTATGGTTTATGTGTTTGTTTCATCCATGTTGTGTTGGTTATGCTAGCAGTGGTGTTTCCATGGATGGGCTGAAGGCGTTGTTGTCAACATGTTGTCATGTATATATGATTGTTTGTGTTATTTTCATGCTAGTGTATTGTGCGTGCACATTAGCTTAGATATTGTTACATGTTGTATATGCATCACTTGTGTATGCTAGGTCACATATTGGCCATGCTTGCATAGTTTTTGTGTATGTTTTCTTGTGCGATGTTATATGTTGAACATGCATTGGTCATTTACGCTTGGTTACATGTTGTTTATGCTTGTGTATGGCCATGATTTTGATGGTGTGTGGTCAAGGTTGCGTTGGTATGGTTGAGGTTTTCATGCATTAGGTCATGGTGTGTATTTGGCAGGATTATGCATTAATGACTGGACTCCAACTAGAATGATGTTTATGTGCTAGTATACCATGTGTTATGAGATTATATGTTGATTATGATTATGTATAATAATGTATTTCATTGAATGGTTGATCTTGCAGGATATATCCCCCCCAAATTACACTAAGGTACGTTCGTTTATTTATGAATTGGTTTACCTGACATATTGCACATTGTAGGAAGAATTCAAAGATGAATAGCATAATGGTAGACTACTGAGATTTTCCTTATGAGTCATATGAGGAGCATGGTGTTGGGCATTCATATGATTTGGAATATACACTGAGAAGCATAAAGGAAGGAATAAGAGTTGCAAGGCAGACAATGATATACATATACAGGCACAAATAAGTCATGCAGAGGTTAATGTAACCATCCTTCAAAGTTTGTCAGAGTTGCAGAAACAAGGGCCACTTAGGATCAACTATGGGAAGGAGGATGGGACCAATGGAGCATATGGAAGTAGGTCTCATGGTGGTTACAGGTCACATAGGTATGCCACGGTTAAATATGGAATATTTTTGGACACTCCGGATAGGATAGGTGACATACACATGTATTGCTCTAGTTCTGGTTTAGATAGGCATCATGATCGTCATTGGTATAATCCTTACAAGAGGAGTGACAGTGGCTATTTGTCGGAGGATTTTAAAAAGGAAAAACCACCTACATTTGACGAAGATATGAAGAAACCACAAGATGCATAGGCATGGTTACTTGGCATGAAGAAATTTTCTAGTTTGCATGATTACTCAGAAAATATGAAAGCCAGGATAGCCACATTCAGCCTTAGAGGTAGAGCAGCCATTTGGCGGGAAGATGTGAAGAACATCAGAGATATTTTTTAGGAGGAGTTGACTTGGAGTGAGTTTGAAAGGCTATTCTGGAAGAAGTATCTATCATAGAGATACTATGATGACATGGAAAAGGAGTTTTATGAGTTGAAGATGGGTTCGATGATAGATGAGGAGTATACTAGAAGGTTCTTGGAGTTACTGAGATATGTGCCTTACCTCAAGGAGGAGAAGGCCAAGATTCATAGATTTATTAGTGGGTTATCGATTGCATTCAGAGATAGGATTGAGTTTGATGAGCCTAGATCATTGGAGGATGCCATCCAGACACTAACATTTTTTTATGAACAATCAAAGCACAGATAAAAAACTAAGCTAGATTGGAAAGGTAATTCAAGGAACAGAGAAAAATGGGACAAGGAATGGGCAAGACCTCAAGATACAGGTAATAAGGAGAAATTTTCCCTACCCAAGAAGTTAAATACATCTGGTAGAGGACAAGGATTTCGGTCAAAGGAACAAAATAAGAATGGGAATAGGGAGCCACTAAGGTGTTGGACTTGTGGAGGGGTGATCTTTATATGAAAGCTTGAGGATTTAAGTCAAAATTTGCAAGTGAATAGATTAGGGTTTTTAACCTCTTATGTCAAATTATTTAACACATAAACATACTTTAAAACTCAATTTTTACAGTTATAATGAAGACAATAATACCATAACAGTAATAAAAAACCAACAAGTGATGAAGGAATTCACCCCTCCTGGGCTACATCTCCTTGTCCAGATTCCAATGGTTGGGCTTCTTTCATTATTCTCAAGAAAGTGCGATTACATCAAGTTACAATACTCAAATGGCTTAAAAAATGTCTCCAATGGATCCAGAACAGTAAAAACCCCTATATGGGTTCTTTCTGCTCCAAAAAAGGCTAAAAATTGAATGAGTTATGCTCCCATGAAGTTCTGCACTATTTTTCCTACAATTTTCACCTTCATGCAAATCATTCTACAAAATCCACCTTTTGCGGCCATGTGGGGAGAAAATTTCACCCCTCGTTGACGATATTTCCACTGCACCGAGTGCAAAATGTCGCCTCCTTAATTTTCCTACTTCGGCCTTTATCCAGCTAATCGGGTGCCAAGTGGGTTCATTCGCACTGTTGATTTCAGGCAGGTACAAATTCCCACTAGGTTGTTGACCTGGGTTCTGACTGTGGTTGGAAGGGAACCCACTGTATTATTGCTCTTCTTATAAACTCTTGAGTATAGCTTTACACACTTTGTCCCTTTCCTTGCCTAAAGTTTTTCCAATCCATTATTGAGTTCTGCATGTATGTTAATGGATAAAATTGTCTTCTCAACGCAACAAAAAAATCATTCCAAGAGGTTAAGATCTTACCATGTTTCTTCATGTCATCTTGAGTTTTGTCTTCCCACCAAATAAGTGCTCCACTCTCCAACCTTAATGAAGAAAGTTGAATCTTGGTGGCATCATCCTTGATCCTTTGTATCCTGTAATACACTTCAAGCTGATGCACCCATTTATCTAATCTCTCAACATTTACCTCTCCATCATACATGGAAAGATCAAAATTTATGTCAAGTTTTAGGAATGGAGTTTTACCATGTCCCTATTGGAGAATGTGGAGATGTTTATGAAGGACTTGTTATGGAAGATGATGATGGTAGAGATGGTGGTAAGGATGGAGGTGAAGAGAATGGTGGTGTCAAAGGTGGTTTTCCACCATTCCCTCCATTACCTTATGGAGTCTTGTACCCATCTCCTTCATCTCCTTTTGAAGGCTTATATCCCTTTGGAGGATTGGAGGTCTCACCTTGAAACCTTGTGTTTCTCTCTTCATAGAGAAATTTCACCATTTGTGTCATTTCAAAGAATACTTTTCTGAAATCCTTTTCATCCTCTGACATATTGGTAGGCTCTCCTTATGTGTCGTGACTGCTAAAGCTTCAGGTACAATTTGAGGTGAAATTTGTGGTGGAGATTGTGGTGAATGTGCTCTCCTTATCCTTGACCTAACTTGAGGACTTGCAACCACAAGATTTCCTTATCCTCTCTTGAGCTTCAACCTTGTAAGCATCAGAAACATTTGCAAACAAATTAAACCCTCAAAGCAACAAAGAACCAAAGCTCTGATACCAAACTTATCTGTATATGAAAGCTTGAGGATTTATGTAGAATTTTAAAAGTGAATAGATTAGGGTTCTTAACCTCTTATGTAAAATTATTTAACACATAAACATACTTTAAAACTCATTTTTTGCAGATATAATGAAAAAAATAATATGATAACAGTAAACATAAAACAACAAGTGATGAAGGAGTTCACCTGTCCTGGGCTACATCTCTTGGTCCAGCTTCCAATGGTTGGGCCTCTTTCATTATGCTAAAAAAAGTGTGATTACATAGAGGTAGATTGATCAAATGGCTTAAAAAATGTCTCCAATGTCTCCAGAACAGTTAAAAACTCCTAGTTGTGTTATTTCTTCTCCAAAAAAGGCCAAAAATTGAATGAGTTATGCTCCCATGAACTTCTGCACTATCTTTCCTACAATTTTCACCTTCCTACAAATAATTCTACAAAATCCTCCTTTTGTGGCCACGTGGGGTGAAAATTTCACCCCGCGTCAGCGAGATTCCCACCGCACCAGGTGCAAAAAGTCACCTCCTTAGTTTTCCTATGTCAGCCTAATCTTGCTAATCGGATGCTAAGTGGGTTCATTCACACCATCGATTTAGGGTAGGTACAACTTCCCGCCGAGTTGTTGACTTGGGTTCCAACTGTGGTTGGAAGGGAATCCATCGTGGTTGCATTCAACTCTGCGCCATTTAACCAAACCAAAACATAACATCTCATCGTGGCATGTGATCACTCTGGGAACCAGACCACCATTAGAACCTTCACATAATCGTAGGAACAACTATGGCAACGAATGTTGCATGTGAACGCTGGATGACGTGTTCGCCGGTGACCACTCCATACCATGCCAACTAACCATAACACAGTGACAACAACTATGACCTCAGAATGTGAACACTCGAAACTGCCATGGGTTGGAAAACCATCTGCTACCAACCTTGGCATTTAACCGTTACCTCTACATGTGAACACCACCTCAAACAATTGGGGAACTGTTAACATGAACATCGCACAAACCTATACTATGGTTTTTTGGTGGTGTATATGTCATATAGTCTACCAAAATATATGTATTGCATAAAAATTTGGGTTATGTTGCATATATATATATAACGGGTTAGGGTTATCCCTTAACCCTGGTCTGTGGACTGGGGTTGGTGGTTAACCCTGGTCCCCACCCCTGCATACATATTCAATAAAATTTATATATGGCATAAGGATTATAGAGGTTAAGCACCAATTTAGGTGAGGCTGTAGGAGGTATGACTATTTGGTCATAGGTCACACACTCGAAACCCCAGAGGCCTTCTTTGGCCCATATAAAATTTCACATGGCCACCAAGAGGCCATGTGGCAGCCTCTGGTTGGCCTACGTAGCGCTCTTTGGTTGGTCCAACTCACAAAAACTATAAACCAATCAAAATCAATCAAATCTGAGCCAATACGAAACTGCCAAATGTCAACCAGCCACTGGCCGAAGGAGCAAAGTCAACCTGCCATGTAAGGGTCCAGTCAGTAGTATGAACTGCTGACTATGCACACTTGTACAACCCAAATCACAATTTTTTGTTGTTGTTTCCCAAATCGAACAGAATGTGATATCGGGAGTATTCGATGTCAGATTTGAGTGACATGAGTTGCACTGAATTCATAACGATGAGATCTACGCATTGGCTTTGGTTTTGATCCATTATGCGAACATTGATTTTTGAGCATAAAATTGATCCATCGAATCAAGGAGATCATCATAGGAGGGATTGTCCTCAATGCTAGGGTGGTAGGCCACAAATTTACAGTGCTCAGGAGGCAAAAATAGTGGGAGACATTGGGCATATCATTCCTTGGATTTATGCAGTTGTGGAAAACATGAAGGCATATCATCAGGTTTCTATCATTTAGATGGACGGTGAAATTTTTGATCAATTTGTTTCTATTTTGATTGACCTTGGATCTAACTATAGTTATATTCATCCTGACCTTGTGTATAAATGTGGTTTGAGTAAGTAAATGCATGTAGAATCTTTGTTAGTGCAGTTGGCCACAGGAATGAAGAAAAGAGTTTTCCATTGGGTAAAATCTTGTGCATTTGAGTTAAATGGTATGCCTATAGCAACACACTCAAACATATTGCCATTAGGATCATACAATATGCTAATGGGTATGGATTGGTTGTATCTTCACAGGACCAAGGTATATTTCTATGACAAATAAATTGAATGCTTGGATGGCAATGAGGAACCAAGAGTCTTATAGGGAAAGAAGAAAGCCACATCAGTTAGGATAGTGACAACCATGCAGGCCAAGCGTAATCGTAAGAAAGGGTGTGTACTATTTACAAGTCATATCTCTAGTGACAAAAGTAAGGAAACCAAGGATGTAGATATGTTGAACAGGTCTGCAGTTTTACAAAAATTTTAGGATGTATTTATAGCAGATATTTGAGAGTTGCCACCACACAGGGAAGTAGAATTTTCTATTGAGTTGATGCCAGGAGCAACTCCAGCATCAAAGACACCTTACAGGATGAGCACACCTGAGTTGAAGGAATCAAAGTTTAAGTTGAAGGAGATGCTTGACAAAGGGTACATTAGGAAAAGTATATTGACATGGGGTGCGCCAGTGTTGTTTGTGAAGAAGAAAGATTGCATTCTTAGATTGTGCATTCTTCCAAACTGATGTTCACTACTTGGGAAATGTTGTCTACAAAGAGGGAACTGAAATAGATCCATAAAAGATAAGAGTCATCATTGAGTGGGTAACTCCTAAGAGTGTAGATGAGGTGAAATAATTCATGGGATTGGTAGGTTATTACAGGAGGTTCATTAGGAACTTCTCATAGATTTATTATCCAATTACATCATTGCAGAGGAAAGGTAAGAAGTTTGACTGGACAGAGGAGTGTGAGGCTAGTTTTGAGCAACTTAAGTAGTTGTTGACACATGCTCTAGTGTGAAATATTGTAGATGCAGACAAGGAGTTTGTAGTGTGTACAGATGCTTGGAAGACAGAACTTGGTTGAGTCCTTATGCAGGATGGACATGTGGTATGCTATGAGTAGTGAAAACTAAATGAGGACGAGTAGAACTACTCGACACATGATCTTCAGCTAGAAATGATCATACATGCACTGAAGATGTGGAAGCACTATATTCTTGGCAGGAGGTTTGCACTGATGAGTGATCACATCAAGTTGAGGTACTTGTTTGACCAGACGAATCTAAACACTAGGCAGGCTATATGGTTGGCCACAATTAGTGAGTTTGACTTCGAGATCAGGTACATCAAGGGAAAGGAGAATGGGTTGTAGATGCTCTTAGAAGGCGGGTACAGGAAAATCACATAGTAACTATGAGCTCCTATGGGACAAAATTATAGAATAGGATCTTGTAGGCAGGTCAGTTGGATCACAGGTATATGGAGATTATGCACAGGTTGCAGTAGAGTACATGTACAGTTGTTATAGATACATGTACAAGTATATGTGTTGTTATAGGTACATGTATGGGTACAGGTACATAAGTTTGTATATGTGGTAGTACAAGTACATGTATAAGTGTACATATGTATATGTCTATATGCACATAAAATAAAGAAAAGCATGGTGGTACAGAAATAAAAGGTAGGATTTGAACATGTTATCCTTTATTAATTATGTATTTAGACAAGATAAGAAATCACATCAAGGAGTCAAGGTGACCTTGAGAAAGCCATGAGAACCATATCCATAAGTTGCTAGCACTGCAGATTTTTGATTAAACAATACTCCACACTGCTAATCCACATGTGGTGGAGTTCATTTTATTGGATTTTGTGAGCATATAAAGAGTAAAATGATTTGTGTGATCACAACCAATCGCAATTCCAAAGTGGAAATGGAAGTTCATTTCCATGGATTTCATTACAGGGTTGCCGAGGACAGTTAGAAAAAATTAGTTCGTCATGGTTGTTGTGTACATGTTGACAAAGGTTATACATTTCATTCCAGTGAAGACTAAAAACTCAGTTAGTGATGTAGTATATGTGTTTATCAGAGACATAGTTATATTGCATGGTGTTATGAGGAATATTGTGCCTGACAAGGATGTAAAGTTCACTTCCAAGTTTTGTAAGGAGTTTTTTGTAGGTTTGGGCACCGAGTTTTCCTTCAGCACGACTTATCATCTGCAGACAGATGGACATACTGAGAGGGTCAACAGGATATTGGAGGATGTATTGAGGATGTATGTGATGCATCTGGTATACAAGTGGGAAGAGTATCTTCCACTGGTAGAGTTCTCCTGCAACAATGGGTATCAAGAGTCATTGAGGATGAATCCATTTAATTCATTGTATGGTTGGATTTACAAAACTCCTATAATTTGGAGTGATCCGGTTAACATGGTATTGATTGGACCAGATATGTTGGTAGAAATAGAACAGGAAATGCAGCTGATCAAGAATAACTTGAAAGCAATGCAGGATAGGTAGAAGAGTTATGCAGACAAGAACAGGTTTTTCAAGGAGTTTCAGGTTGGGGATTAGGTGTACTTGTGTATCAAGCGCAAGAAGAGCTCCTTGTGGATTGGATCATGTGCCAAGTTTGCACCAAGGTTTTGTGGACCCTTCAAGATCATTGAGAGTATCAGACCAGTCGCCTATTGACTTACACTGCCTTCCATAGTGAAAGTCCATGATTATTTTCATATATCATTGCTTAAGAGATATGTTAAATATTTTGATCATGTTATTTATTGGTCTGTATTGCAGGTGGATCTAGAAGGAGATTTCCAGCCGAAACCGTAGTGCCTTTTGCAAAACAATAAGCTCATGCTCTAGAATAGAGAAATTGAGCAAGTTAAAGTGTAATGGAAGTACTTTAGGCCTGATGAAGCTACATGGTAGATGGCGGATTAGATCTGGGCTATGTATCCTTCTTTTTTTTTCCAGTTGAGGAAAAGAAGCTTTGGTGTGATGTTGGTATATGTTTTGATGATGTTTGGATGTATGTTTTGATGTGATGTTTATGTATATGTACTTATATGTATATGGATGTAAATACTGCCATGAGATATGTTATAAATATCCAATAAGCGGTATGGTGTGATGTCATTATAGTATTCATGTATTTATGATGTCATGATGGTTTGATTTTTAGAGGGGTTATCATTGTAGATATTGCATCAAGATATGTTATAAAGCTCCATGGGAATTATGTTTTCTTTTAAACAGTGTTGTTGAGGTATATGTGTGATTGAACACCGAGGATGGTGTCCCCCAAGGGAGAGGATTCTGTAACAACCTTAGTGAAAATTCCATATAATATAGTTAAAATAATAACCAAAGTTGATGGGACACATATTCCAAGTTGAATGTTGGGCAGAACATCCTAGTGTGGGTGTTCATATGGTTTATTATGGCTAAGGAAATTGGCAAAGGAAAATAATGGAAATTATTTTGGCGCATTTATTTATGAAAATAATGGAAATTAGGAGAAAAGGGAGATGAAAGGTCACATGTTGCATGTGAGGAGGAAATTGAAGTAAAATAATGGAAAATTAAGAAAATAGAGGCCTCATCTATAAAAATTATTTTGAGGATCAGTTGGTAAATTTTTTCAGTGAATTGTTGGAGTTCTCTCATTTCTCTCTTTCTCTCTTTCTCATACTCTTGGATAATCTTAAAGCCAATTTATAAGTGTAGGTTTGTGGTCAGCCAAAAACCATTTTGGAAATGCAGGTTTGTGGTAAGTTAATAACCACTTGTGAGAGTGTAAGTGCAGATTTGTGGTAAGCTAGAAACCACTTTGTATTGTAGGTATGTCGTAAGTCAGAAAGCACAACATTGATAGGGAATTGGACATGGATCTCTATAGCATGGTTTAGGGTTATCCGAGAAAGCTCTAGGCATGATTTAGGATCATTGGGAAAAACTCTAAGCATGGTTTAGGGTAAGCTAGTAAAACCCAATGCATGATTAGGGGTAATCTGAGAAAAACCAAGTTGATAATGATGGAGGGCGACTTGTAGGTACATGTACAAGTACACGAATTTAAATATAATAGTTGACTGAACCATGTACACAAAGGACATCCTAGTAGACTAGCGGTTGCAGTGGTTGGTACCCATGCATTCTTGTAGATGGTTGTTCCTTTATATGGACGTCGACGTATTATTTTTTATCATGTTTGTAAAAACCAATACCAAAAATAGAATTTGTTGATTGATATAGAGACAAGTAGTCATTAAGGGGGGGACTTGAAAAATATAATTCCTACTTGTCTTAGTTGTGATGCTTTCTATGTACAATAATATGTTCCTAGTGTTTACGAGTTTGTTGAGCTCTAGTTGGTTGAGAGATCCTATCCAACTAGGTATCTTCCTAGATTGGTGTGTGGTTGAGATATTCACTCAACCAAGAGATTGTATGTCTAAGATAGATTAGCTACCTTAGGACACAAATCCTTGTATTTATATTGTATTATTATTTTGATGTGAATTGAATTTTGAGTGTCCTATGCAAATTTGAATACCTCTCTTATGCCCTACACTAATTTGATGAAACAATTTTGCAGGAAATAAAGCAGGGTGTGCAATATTTAATATTTTTATAAGGAATATCATCTAGTAATGTACCTTTCTGAATTGTGTAAATCAAGTAACCTTTTTTTCCAAAATGGTAGAAGGCTACAAATTTTGTATTAACATTATGAATTCGCTTATGAATTTTAATTAGTTTGACGAATTTCAGCATATTAATTATTTGACCTCGCCCATGTCCATAGGATCTCAAATATTCTGAGAATTCACAAGTGATTCAAGATTAGACATGAATTCTGTTAACATTATTAATGATTCTGAGAATCCACAAGCGAGTTAAGATCAAGGATGAATTCTATTGACATTATGAGTGACATAGCCACGTTTTCTTAAATTTAACTACTTTAGCTTGTTTATAAAGTTGTGAAATAAACCAATTGGGTCTCTATATTCAATTAATGAAATGATATGTAAAGTTGTTAAACAAACCAACTATGATGCTATAGCCAATTGGTTGTTGTGACAATGCAACGATATAATTTATATGGCTAGTAAACATCGATAGATAAGTTGAAACTATTTAAACGAATTAAATTAAGTTACCATTCATTTAAATGACTAATAACTTAGAGTGTCGCAACCATATAATTTAAATATCAAAACTATTTAAATGTGTAGCTCGTAGTTTCACAATAATATAATTTAAAATAATTTAAATATATTAATTTAAACATCAAAACTATTTAAATGAATTAAATTAAAAGTTTCGACTATATAATTTAAATATCAAAACTATTTAAATAAATTGAATTAAATTTACAATCATATAATTTAAATATTGAAAATCAATGCAAAAGCCAATCATAAAATTTAAAAATAATTCAAATGTATTAATTTAAACATCAAAAACTATTTAAATAAATTAAATTAAAGGTCACATCTATATAATTTAAATGTCAAAACTATATAAATGAATCGAATAGATCTCTTGCACAAACAAAGTTATAGCTTCTATATTTGATACAATAGTTCCAACAATCATAAAATGTTGATGGGAAATATGATACCTGTTCCTATGTTGATATTTCGAAGATGGACATTGGAAGAATCTATGTGAATTCCATTTCGTGTTGGGGCTATCACCAAGGGCCTTAATAGACAAATCCCTTTGGGAGAAAATTATTAAATCCATCCATGCTAACATGGAAATTCTTGTTGTTAATGGAAGTAATATGTTTCAACATTGTATTCACAATGCTTGCCAACTCGTAAAGACTATCATTACCATTAAAAAAATATCAAAATCACTCTCTCTCGTACAATTGTAAAATGCACATGTGATGTGGCATGATCGGGGCCTACCATGCCACTTGTGGGTCTGAAGCATGCACAAAATGATATATTTGAAGAACAAGAGTGCTCATCCGATTCTCGTGATGATTACACTAGAAGAAGTTTTTTTCGGGTAAAGAAACCAAATGTGGCACACTTCGAATCTTTGGTTCATCATTTTATTTTCATGTGTCCAAGGATACACGAAAAAATATAGAACCAAATACGAGTTGGGCATATTTTTGGGGTACATTGATACACCTCATAACTATCGAGTATACCTTCCATATCACATGATGATAGTGGCTCGTAGATATGTGAAATTTCGATGAAGAGAAGGACATTGGATGTTCCCTCAAGAGGGAGCTTCGATTGCATGCGTATGAGGATATTTTAGCTACAAAGGAAGAACCTCAGGGATGTTATGGAGTAGCCACAAGTAGAGGACCAGAGAGTGGAAGAACCCACTCATTCAGAGACATCCAGAGATAGAAGGAAGTGCACTAGTGAAGTTGATAAATTGATGCATGATGCTAGAGAGAATGTGGGAGCACCCACATCAGAGTGAAGGAATAGGATGTCACTAGATCGGTCCACTAGGTACATGGATTTGACGAGAGAGAGTGTAGAGACTAGGCCATCCTTAGTCGTTGAAGCATTGCAACAACTAGTATGGGTTGATGGCATGGTAGACTAATATGGTTCCATTATCAGGAACAATGCTTGGGAAGGGGTCCCAAGGCCAGAGGAAAAGATAGTGGTAGGTTCCTCCTGAATCTCCTCTCCTCACATCTTAGCCTCAACTTTGTTTCTCTCTGTGCTCCCTCTCCACTATCGTGGGAGAGTTCCCATTCATGGAGAGGAGTGGAATGAGGCTCACAAGACCACATGAATACTTGGGCCCAAGCATGTACCTTTACAAATCGATTTCATGAAAATGCACTCATTGTTGTGCAACATGACTTGTCTGACATTGAGGAGGATTTTGCTAGGGAACAATCTACATTATTCGATTGAAACATTTTGGTAGAGGTGGAGCATTGGATCGCTGACTTAGGAACACCAATATCCAGATGCAATCAATATTTCCACACAATGCCATTATAGTAGAACCTTAGGAACTTGTTGGGAAAATTTTTATTCGATCGTTGATTCTCTTACTGACAGGAATCATGGAAGTCCAAATATAATGTTTAGAGGTGGCTCTGCTTAGGGATCATCAAACAACCATCTCCCACATGACTTGTACCAACTAGATGATAATATGATCTCTTTATGTCTTCAAATCCCCTATTACTATGGTTAAGTACTAATGCTTTTGATGGTTTTAGTATATGTTTTTGTCCACTTCTTTAATGGATACCAACACTTTTAAAATTAATTTAATTTTCTATGTAATTCACATGTAAAACAATAATTCATCTTTTTACTTTTTTATACCTAATATACTAATTCCTAGCTGATTTTCTAAGGATAGCTTCCACTTAGGAAGGCTAGAGTTGGTCATGGTATTGCTTCTCAATTCTCTCTCTCTCTCTCTCTCTCTCTCTCTCTCTCTCTCTCTTCATAGACAAACATATAGTATCTAAATAAATCGACATCCGAGTTGGTCTCATACTTACATGACATGGGATTGATTCCAATCATTACCAGTCTATCCTCTAGGTTTCTACATATGCCCCTTCCACAACCATAGGTGAATCAAGGGGATTTGAACTCGAAACTCGCTCACAAGCAAGACTTCATTTTCACAACTATCTCTAATTGAGCTTCCCCTTAGGGAATATTTATACATATATATTTACATAATATAATGTTTTGAATTTACAAAAAAAAATTATAATTATCTTAAAAAACAACTTTTTGAATTGAATGATTAAAAAAATAAATAAAAAGTTAAATATTCTTATTCTAAGAAAATATTTGTATGATGAAATGAGTTGATAGATTGCAAATAAAATTCAACTTTTTTTACATAAATAAGTGAGTGAATTCTTGAGTTGTTCTTTGGTTTGTGCAATTTTAATTTGTTACAAATTATTTGATTTTCATATGGATAAGTATGTAACAAATGTATTTTCATTCAACAATGGAAAGCCTCATCCTAGTTCTAATTTGTTGATTTCAATTTCCATTCTATGTGGAATCACATTGGGGAGAAAATAATTATGGATGTTTGGAAATAATATTATGGTTTTAAAAAAAAATTAGAAATTTTACCATAGTGCCAAGATAAAGTTTCTTTTCAACAATTTAGTTATCTTAATAATTCTTGGTATTTTTGAAGTTTGTACCTACAAATTATTTCATCATCTTTACATAATGTAACTTGTGAAATGAATTCAGGCAAGCCACAAAACACACAACGTTATATGAGTATAGTAAGTATTTAATTAGCACAACATAGTTGGTTTAATAACTAATATTCACAATTCCAAAGGAATTGGCTCCATATAATGATATATTTTTAGGGATGGGAAAGGTTTTGTTTCATTCTATCTTTTCATGGATATAACAAAAAACACTTTTGTATATAAAACTTTTTGATAGAGAAGAGGGGGGAGAATAGTTATTCTCATACTTTAATTTACTACAATAGTTTTTATCCATATTTTAGATTACAGGATAAGCTTAAATCATAAAAATCCTATGCAAAATTTTAGATTGCTATATAGCTAATGCAACTTCCAACATTTTCACCTTAACAAATCAAAGCCAGCTTTAATCATTTTACAAAAAACATTTTTTTCTTATTTCCATAACTCGTCTCACATTAAATTGAGGTTACTAGATAACATATGCAAAATCCATAGATTGCTAATTGAATTCAAATTGACATTGACTTTAGATTACTAGATAACTAATGTAAAAACCAACACACATTTCTAATGAGACTTGTTTATTTAACCTTTAACAAATCAAATGGGGCTAGGTTTAAATATTTCCTATACAAACTTTAGATTGCATGATAGCTAATGCAACTTCCAATATATTCACCTTAACAAATAAAATCTACTTTAATCATTTTACACAAAATGATTTTTTTATTTCCATAAGGGAGGTTCACATTAAATTTAGGTTACTAGATAACATATGGAAAAGCCATAGATATATTATGGAATTTAAATTCACATTGACTTCAAATTACTAGATAGATAATGCAAAAACCAACATAGGTTTCTAATGAGACTTCTAACATATTCAAGTTAGCATATAAAAAACATTCACGCTTTAACAAATATGAAGGGACTAGGTTTAAACATTTTGGCAATTTTACATACAAAAAAATTAAGATAAGTTAAAAAATTTAACCCAAAATTAAAGCTTTGTTATTCCATTAACTCGAAGTCACATTGAAATCAATACAAAATAGCTAATACAAAAACCAACATATTAAAGTTGGCATTTAGAACAAGCATTCAATTTTTTAACAAACCAAAGAGGGCTTGACAAAATTAACTCCAAGTGTCTTGACATTTTACAGAGAGATTGAGCTCCATTATTTTCGTAACTTAAATCCACATTTTCCATTTGGATACTCCCGACATGGAAAGCTTTTTACCGCATGCTAAATTAATGGTATCCTTTGTTGTTGAAGTTCCAGTTTATATTTTTGTACAAGAAATTACTAATCCGCACATTCCTATTAGATTTCTTTGCACAAATACAATCATTATCAATAACAAAATAAATGACAAAATTTACGACCAATATTACCAAAAAAATAAAACACAAAAAATGGAAAGTCAATCTCAATAATGAAGTAAGTTACAAATCTTAACAATATTTTTTTATATGATGTTTAAGTTCCGTATAGAAAGTAAGTAAGCAAAAAAAAAGTTATTAAACAAATTATAGTAATAAAATAAAGGGAAGGTGTTGAGATATGAGTAAAATGACGACTACCTTGGCTGTACACCTTGGGCAATAGTATTGGTCAATGATGATTGGATTCCCTACATTGTTCATCCGTATGTTCTCAAATGTTATTTCCTTAGCAACACCTGTTAAAAAGGGAATGAACATTAGCTGTGGAAGGATAAGTCCTGGCGAGTTACACCGGTAGGGTGTTGGGAGAAGTCCACTAACCTGTGAGATACAAGAACAAACCCTGGTGAGAAATCAATCCGTAAGCGTAGAAAAAATAGCTAAGGGAAAGGGTTTTTCTAGTAAAACTATTATTGACTTGTTAAAAATGGAAGCAATACTCGTTGAAGAAATTCATCCTCGTCGACCTCGAAAATTAAAAAAAGGGTGTCATGAGAAAATTTGAAGTTGAATGTCGAGCTTGTATCTAGCTCGTTTTCAAACAATGAAAACTTAACCCGAATAAGAAAAAATTCGGAGGGGATTACCCGATAAAAGCTTCATGCGCCATTCCTAGCTTAAATCTCGAGCTCCCAAAGACTAATAAAAGAACCATTTCCTCTCTGTGAGAAATACCCATCTGTCGAGAGATGGAAGCTGAAAAACTAACCTATGGCACAGCGCAAAAAACCTTACCAAAGATATGTGATTTAGAGTCGGAACAGGATGATAATCTCGTAAAGGTTAAGAGAAACCGATCATTGCATACCTTAAATGAAATCGCGATGGAGATGCCAAGAGGAGCCAACCTTGCGAGCACGCCATGGAGGAATGAGAAACCGAGGTTCGACTAGCCAACTGGCCGAAGTCACTAGATTTTCCCTCGTGAATCGCGAGAAATCTGAGACCAAGTTAACAGCTGTCTCAGCATTTAACAAGCCAGTACAACCAAGTTTAATGGGAGTTGAAAACTATATCACGATTGCAAGTTTATAAGGCCAAGTGGCTTAAAACGAATTTCAAAATCTTCAGGTTATAAATTATCCACGGCAAAGGATCCAATGATCGATCTATGCAATGTCTACTTTAATGTGCGAACTGTCATATGTATTGATTTATATAGAGTTTTAAATGATTATTGTATGGTTTGGGTATCGTATCATACCCACGCAAGTTTTCAAAGTATATGATAGATTGCAATAGGAGTATATTATAATGCCAATGGTTGCTATGGTCTCGAATAATGTTTACAATCAAATAGATTTCCTTGCATCATGGCTAGGGTCCGATAAATGGAGTAATGTGAAAAATTGTAATTGTTTATGATACTATTGTTATATGTTTAGTGAAATGGAAATTTTTTTTATGATGGTAAATAATGTTTGAGTGAAAGTGACAAGTGGTATCGTGAGTCTGGTTGCTACACCGGGATCCTAAGGGTCTACTAACGAGTGAAGCCGTGTATGTGTTTAGTGCACACGAGAGAGGGAGAACCGATTGACAATGAGAAGAACGATAGCATCACAATCGCAACCAAAGGAAACTCAAGCACCAACAAAGTATGAATCCGAAGATGTGGGTTCGAGTTGAGTGTAGAACAACATCAAAAGACTAGTCGATTGCTCGAAGAACAGTGAGCACCAAACTGGTTTTTTGTTGAACACGAGTGCAACAATTACAAGAGGAAATGTTAAGACTCGTAAAAGGACAATGAGCGATTGCCGCAAGACTAGGAGAAAAATTTTAAAAAGTTTATTAGACAAACAAAATCGGGAGATGGGACATCCCGATGATGAAAAAAGAATTATCAACAAAATAAGAAGATGAGCAAACTAGAAACAACACTACGAATGTAGAACCGAAAAAGAGTCCCTCTCGGAGAGAAAAAACAAAAATTACAATGAGGCGTAGTCGGGCATTTTTTTCCGACCAACAAGATCTTAAGAGACAGAAAAGTGGAACTCAGGGGGGAATTTCGTAAAATTAAGCCACCAACATTTGATGGTGAGGCAGAGGAGGTGGTCGAAGCCTCGGTTAATCAATATAAATAAGTACTTCTGTGTATATGAATATAGCAAAGCAATCAAGGCCGCATTGGCTATATACCAGTTATGAGAAAAAGCCACCCCGTGGTGGGAAGAGGTGAAAAATGTACACGACGATTGATGAACGAGATATCACATGGGAACTCGTTTTAGCGATTACTTTAAGGACAAGTACTTGAAAGAAATATTTTACGATGAAAAAAGCTCAGGAATTCCATGATCTTCGGTTGGGACAAATGACCATGGACGATTATGTTACAAAATTTACTTCCCTGTTACGTTACGTTCCTTATCTCCGAGAAGAAAAAGCCAAGGTGCGAGAGGTTCTTAAGCAACTTTACCCGCTCATATGAGAGAGTGGATAGAATTTTTTCCGTAAAGCACGAATGTGCTATCGTGAGAACAAGGCCAAGGGTGAAGGAGGAAAAAGTCAGCGACGAAAGAAAAAAATCGGAAAAATAACTCCACTTTTTAAAAAGAAGTAAAAAGTAGAAACTTTAAAGGCTCAAAGACGGAACTCTATCAGCAATAATTTTGGTAAAAATCATCAAAGAACCAAGTGGCCACGGGAGGAGAAACCCACGTAAGCATCAAACAAGCCGGATCGTGGGTAGATTTCTAAACCTCCCCTACATGCGAGGTCGTGGGGAAGCTCATTACTATAAAAATTGTCCCCAACGAATAAAAGTGAAACCGTAGAAAATCAGCAGGAGGCATCTACTGTAGGGGACGTGGTGCGTAATATACCCCACATCAATGCAAATCTTGGAAGATCGGCATGCTGATTTTCAGCCCCACAATGATCGAACTAGAAGGTACTTTACTAACTAAACTCGTTTCAATTTTGGTAGATCCCCGAGCAAGCTTGAGTTATGTAAGTCCCAAGTTAGTGGAAATGTGTAAATTGAAGGAACATAAATTTAAGAATTCTTGGCTAGTACAACTAGCTACCGGGGCAAAACGAAAAGGTAACAACGAAAGTTCCTAATTGTGTCTTTGAAGTGGCGGAACAACGGATACAAGTAGATCTAAATATCTTACCACCGGGGGTATTATGATGTATTATTGGGTATGGACTCGGTTGGAAAGAAACTGGACCCTAGTGGATCGCAAAGAAAATATTATCTACTTCGTAAATGCAAGATGGCACGCGAAAATAAATTCAAGGAATTAAAAATCCTGTGCAATTACGACCAATAACGAAGATCCCAAATGGGTAAGTGTATCGTAAAGGGATGTCAATCGTATGCAATACAAGTAGGATATGCAGAATCCAAGGAAAAGGCTCCAATAATGGAAGATATTCCTCGTAGTCACAGAATTTATGGATGCATTTCCGTAAAAACATTCCCCGGTTTGCCACCCAAGAGGGATATTGACTTTACCATTGAATTGCTCGCCGAGAGCCTCTCCGGTGTCAAGAGTCCCTTATAGAATGAGCGTGCCAGAACTAAAGATACAACTACACGAATTGTTAGACAAAGGCTATATCCGCCCAAGTGTGTCTCCATGGGGAGCACCAATTCTATTTGTTAAGAAGAAAGATAGAACCTTATGCATGTGTATGGATTACAGTGCAGCTTAATAAGCTGACTGTTAAGAAAAAATACCCCTTACCAAGAATCGATGACTTATTTGATCAAGTAAGAGGGGATAAGGTGTTTTCTAAGATAGATTTAAGATCTGGGTATCATCAAATTCAGATTAAAGATGAATATATTTGCAAAAAAACATTCCGAACTAGTTATGGGCATTATGAATTCGTGGTACTGCCCTTCGGTTTGACAAATGCACCAACAACCTTTATGAGGTTGATGCATGGCATCTTTCACCAATTTTTGGATAACTTTGTACTTATTTTCATAGATGATATACTGATATATTCTAAGAGTGAGGAGGAACATAAGGAGCATTTGAGAATAGTTTTGGAAATGCTGAGGAAACATCAGCTTTATGCTAAATTTAGCAAATGTGATTTCTTTAAAACAGAAATCCAATATCTGGGACATGTCATATCAGCTGAAGGAATAGCTTTCGATCAAGAAAAAATCAAAACTATTATGGAATGGCGAGTACCTCAAAATGTGGCTGACATCAGATCGTTTATGGGTCTAGCTGGTTATTACAGAAGGTTTATAGAAGGATTTCCTAAAATCGCTTTTGCTTTTCAAATGGACAAAGGAATGTCGAGCGACTTTGAAAAAGCTCGAAACAAATTTTGACTAGAACGCTCGGGTTCTCAAGGTAGTCCGACCCTCGACAACGATTATGAAGTTTGTACCGATGCCGCGCAAAGAAGGAGTTGGAGCGATACTAACTCAAGAAGGTAAAGTAATAGCTTACGAGTCTAGAAAATTAAAAGATCATGAATAAAAATATTCTACTTATGATCTGGAGCTTACAACTGTAGTGCATGATCTCCGGGTGTGGAGGCATTACCTACTGGGTAAGAGGTTTGTACTTAAAACAGACCATAGCAGCTTGAATAATTATTTTTTTAAGCAAGCATATTTAAATTCTAGACATGAAAGATGGAATGCATTTTTGAGTGAATTTGACATGGACATACAACATGTTAAGGGGAAGGAAAATTGAGTTGCAGACGCATTAAGTAGAAAACTACACGGTATTTCTTCCTTATACTATAATTAGCTAGAAAGCCAACTGTTGGAACAGTTAAAAGAAGAAACATAGAAAGACCCGAAATATAAATTCTTGTGGCAGCAAATGGAGGATGATAAGAAGCAAGGCAAGACATCAGAGTATGGAAGGAACGAAGATCAGGTGTTGACTTTTCGCGAAGAATCTATGTGCCTAATCACGCAGTCTTAAGGAGTTAATCCGAATTAATTCCACCGCAAAGAATTACGCCGGCCATCCGAATATCAAAAGATGCTCACCGCAATAAGAAAGGTATATTATTGGCTAGGTATGCATAAGAATATTACGAGTATCTAAGAAAAATGTTTGGAATGACGATAGGGTTAAGGTGGAGCATCGACATCCCCGCAGGGGCTATTAGTAGCCCATACCCATTCCCCGAGTGGAAGTGGGAGGTTATCTCCTTAGATTTCATCACGGGTTTACCACGAACAAAGAGGCAGTAATGATTCAATCATGGTAGTGGTAGACAGATTAAAGCAAATCTGCCCATTTCATACTCGTACAATCTACATAAAAGACTGGTACGTGATTGCGTATATATTTATGAAGGAAATTTTTAGGTTGCATGGCATACCTAAGATCGTGATTTCAGATCGGGATGTTAAGTTTACATTCGCATTTTGGAAAACTTCGTTTTCCGAGTGCTGGGAACACAGATACACTTTAGTACCGCCTATCATCCTCGTGATCGATGGGCATACGTGAAATGGGTAAACCAAGTTCTGAAGACATGCTCGCGCATGTATGTGATGCAAAGCAGACCAACCAAGTAGGAAGAATACTTGCACCTTGTGGAGTTTGCATATAACAATGGGTATCAGGAATCTCTCGAAAATGAGTCCCTTTGAAGCATTGTATGGTAGGCAATGTCATACACCTATAAACTCGGAGTAGTCCCTGAAACAAAATTATTGTTGGGACCTAAAATGTTGGCTGAAATGGAAGTCAAGTAAAAAGAATAAGGCGAATCTAAAGGTACGCGCAAGATAGACAAAATATTTATGCAGACAAGAAAAGGTCCTACCGTGAATTTGTGGTAGGGGAGCATGTATACGTAAGAATTAAGCCTAAAATAAGTACCATGAGATGGACCTCTTGTGCCAAATTGGCTCCTTGGTATTGTGGACCTTTCCAAATATTGGAAAGGGTGGGACCAGTAGCCTATAGATTGGCTTTACCCAACGATATTTGAGTACACAATGTGTTCCATGTGTCCTTGCTGAAGCGATATGTACATGATGAAAACATATAATTCATTGGCTGAATATTCAGGTAGGAAGAAGGATAAAAAAATCCTAACTTGAAGTTTGAATAAATTTAAGCGTACTGACTTGAAAACACTTTGGTTTTTTCAGGTAGAACCGGACATAGATTTTTTGGTAGAGCCGCAACGCATACTTGACCGAAGAGAAATTGAACTCCGCAAAAGAGTAGTTATCCAAGTGAAAGTGCAGTGGAAGCACTTCGGACCGGATGAAGCTACTTGGGAGGACGAAAAATTTATGCGGGAAGCCTACCCGGAGCTCTTTGTAGAGCTGGGCTGAAACACCGAGGACGGTGTTACTTCCAGGGGGGAAGATGTGACAGCGTCATTAAGAGTTAACTAGTATTAACTAGTTAAAGACAATTTGATTATTTTTATTTTCTGACAAGAAAGACTTAATTGTTATTCTTTATGAAACAAAATTATTATTTTGTTTTTTGTTATTGAGTTAATAGGAGGAACTAATGAATGGAAAGAAAATCTTTTAAGCTGTTGGTAAAAGTTTCTAAGAATAGGAGGTGGTTGGGGACAGCTTGGAGAAACATTTACCTACTCCTCCGAGGATAAAGTTGAATCCCGGGAGAGGAGTAGGGGTTATGTGAAAATTGGTAAACGGGAAGTATTTTCTAGAGCTGGTTGGGACTAGTTGAAAATAGCTTTCAGTAACCCTTTGTAAAAACCTGTAATATCCGAATGTGACCGGATTGGCCTTCCGCAGGTCACAACAGAAAATTCCACTCGTTAACCCGTGGCACCGTCCGGATTCGGAGCTAGGGGGCAAGAGGAGGACGTCATAGCCTCCCTTGATGGTTGGGAGGACCACGAGCTTTGAAAAATTAATTTCTAGATAAGTACGCGAGAACCTAAGTATGTTGAGCTATAGTTTTAATACAAAAGGTTTAGACTCGTTATGGTTTTACCGGGTTTTATAATGCGTCCGTAAAGAAACTCGAGTATCAAAGTTCCGCTAAGAGATTGGCATGCGTTCTCCGAATAAATGAAGTTCGGATATATGTTAGTAGAATAATTTTTTTGTGTAGAAGAAAGAAAAATTCTCGCTACTAAATTTACATTTATACTTTATGTGGCTCTCGCGGCATAAACTGCATGTTTACTTGTTAAAAATGTATAGGGTTTCAATGCTTCAACGGGGAAATAAAAAGTATTATGGTAATACTGACCATAAGCATACCGTTAGAATAGATAAAAAAAAGATATGCATGTCTGTAATATACAAAGAACTCATAGACTTAAAATTCTTGAAGGCGTAATTGTTGAAACCCGGTAAGTCGAAAAAAAAACATAGAACTTGAGGGTCCGGGTTTGGGCCAAACCGCTACCCTTGCCCATTGTTCTTTATAAATAAACTCTATACATAGTCCTTCAAATCGGTGGACTGGTATCGTGAGACCTATGTTAAGCAACGAATAAGAAAATAAAACTGGCGGTATGTAAGTTAACTGCAACACTCTATTTTAGAGGCAAGAACCAAAGCCTATACGAAGGAATCCATAGAGAACCCTCGTCGCTATGAAATGAAACGAGTAAGAAATAATCTGGTACATGGTATATATATATATATATATATATATATAAAGACTGAGAAATATATTACTTACGAGTACCATACGAATATTGATCATGCTTTGAGACAGAAACAAGAGTGAAACCCTTAGAACGATAAAGAAATGTAGCACGAAACCCTGGCTACAAGTAAGAATTATTAGCAGAGAACGAAAACACAACAAATCTTTCAGTTCGTTGCCAAGACAAGAATATCATATAGTAGTAAACGATTCATAAAACGTTCATTATCAACTGTAGTTGACAACGGGATATATGCTTCTACGCATAACAATCTTGCAAGAAGGAAGCTTGAAGAAATTTGTATGTTTAGATATATAGAAATAGAAAATAGCACAATGTTCAGAGTTCCATGCAAATGGCCGATCGGCGATCCCCGCCTCGCTTCAAATTAAGAGTAGTAAAAAGTTACACATATTCATAATAAAACCATATATTGCTATTAACTCGTACTCAAATACAAACTGCGGGCTGAAACCCCCAAAAATAAAACCCTTCGCCATTAAAATGAGAAACGCTTCAAGAAATGTATAAACCTTAGGTCGAGATTTAAACCCCGAGCCTTCCAACTCATGTTCCATGTAATCTACTTCGGAAAATTCTCTATGCATAAGCAAAGTACCTATTAAAAAAGGGAATGAACATTAGCCATGGAAGGATAAGTCCCTGGCGAGTTACACCGATAGGGTTTTGGGAGAAGTCCACTAACTTCGTGAGATACAAGAACAAAACCCTGTGAGAAATCAATCCGTAAGCAAAAAAAATAGCCGAGGGAAAGGGTTGTGCTAGTAAAACTATTATCGACTTGTTTAAAACAGAAGCAATACCGTTGAATAAATTCATCCTCGTTGAACCTAAAAAGTCAAAAAAGGGTGTCATGAGAAAATCTAAAGTTGAATGTTGAGCTTGTATCTAGCTCGTTTTCAAACAATGAAAACTTAAACCCGGAATAAAGAAAAATTCGGAGGGGATTACTCGATGAAAGCTTCATGCGCCATTCCTAGCTTAAATCTCGACTCCTAGCACTGATAAAAGAACCATTTCCTCTCCGTGAGCAATACCCATCCGTCGGAGATGGAAGCCGGGAAAAACTAACCTATGGGACGACGCAAAAAACTTACCGGTAAATGTGATTTAGAGCCGGAACGAGGATGATAATCGAGTAAAGGTTAAGAGAAACCGATCATTGCATACCTTAAATGAAATCTACGACGGAGATGCCAAGAGGAGCCAACCTCGCGAGCACGCCATGGAGGAATGAGAACCGAGGTTCGACTAGCCAAGCTGGTTGAAGTCACTAGAGTTTCCCTCGTGAATCGCGAGAAATCCGAGAATAAGTTAACAACTTTCTCGGCATTTAACAAGCCAATACAACCAAGTTTAATGGGAGTTGACAACTATATCACGGCTACAAGTTTATAAGGCCAAGTGACTTAAAACGAATTTCAAAATCCTCGGGTTATAAATTATCCACTGCGAAGGATCCAATGATCGGTCTATGCAATTTCTACTTTAATGTGCGGATCGTCATATGTATTGATTTATATAGAGTTTTTAAATTATTATTGGATGGTTTGGGTATCGTATCATACCCACGCAAGTTTTCAAAGTATATGATAGATTGCAATAGGAGTATATTATAATGCCAATGGTTGCTAAGGTCCGAATAATGTTTACAATCAAACAGATTTCCTTGCATCGGGGGCTAGGGTCCGATAAATGGAGTAATGTGAAAATTGTAATTGTTTATGATATTATTGTTATATGTTGAGTGAAATGGATTTTTTTTAATGATGGTAAATAATGTTTGTGTGAAAGTGACATATATATATATATATATATAAGTTGGGTTTTTTTTTAAAGTTAATTTTTTAAACAAAATTTACTAGATATTTTTTAAAAACTTTGAATTTAAGTCGTTTAATATAAACAAATTTAGTCTCCCAAAAGTTTTTCGGAGGAATAAATCTATTTATACATTCAAAACCTTATTTCAAACAACAAAAAATGAAAAAAACCCATTTTATCGATTAGCTATATTGTGCCATACATAAAAAGACACGTTTAATATTATTTTTATAAGTATATACAAAAGATTAATATTTTAGTGTTTTATTTTATTAATTATGTTTTTTTTCATTTGTTTTTGAATTAATCCTCATTATAACTTGTAAATATAATTTAATGTCGACGCTTCCCACTTACTAGTATATTTAGTGAATAATTGTTAATTATTATTATTTTTCTTTTCAAATAATCATTTACCTAAATAATAACCTTTACATTAAATTATTATTATTATCGTTATTTTAAAGGCTAATCCAAGTAGTCTCCCTATCTCTCTCTCTCACACACAATTATATCACATTATAATAATATGTATATATGCTTTTTGTAGTATCATTAAGTAATGGAGTTGTCTTCAGTGGAAATTTTTGGAGTTTTAGGTCAATTGTGCAAGGTTAGCCATCAAACTTTTATTTTCAATAAATTCCTACCAGAATTTAGAGAAATTAAACCGAAAAAACTACCGTAAAATCCTTCAAAAATTGGCACTATAGACTACTTGTTAAGTAATTCCTTTTTAATACAACATTCATAATATTTAGTTTTCACTAGTTTAGTGAGGGGTAATTAATATATGCAATTAACATCGCTCCACTAATTATGCATACACACATGTCTAGTTCAGATTAGGTCTTCCAAAATTTTAATTTAAGTATAAAAAATTATTAGGTGGATGATATAGATTTAATCTCCATGGAATATGTTGGAATATTTATAGTAGTATTGAGAGATCAATGATTCAGATTTATCTCCAAGTTAGTTATACTCTTTTAATTAATTTATTTGAAATCATTTATCGAAGGAAAATTTCATATCAATACATGTCATATTGGACATGTTTTATTGACAAGACATGGTATTGTAAAAAAAATTATTTACAAGTTAAGAATTTTTACAATAAAGTGGTGGTGAATCTTTATGCCTAAGAATATTGTTACATGTTTTTGAAGATGTATATATGTTTAATTAATATATTAATTCTTATATGTTTGCACTTATTCACTAGCCCTTGAGTATTTCTTTTTCACTCTAGTTTTTCTTCTTAAGACATGTGTATCATGTGGGATGCCCACATCCTAGGTATTTGTTAAAGTCCATTCTTTTCCTTAAATGATGTGTCTATTTACCTAAACCTTTGTTTCATTGGGTTTCTTGTTCCATGTCTAGTGGAATGGGTAATCGAAACAATATCATTCTTGATATTTAGTCTCAATCCCTAGCATACATCCAATGGACAATGTTCTTTAGTATTTTGATGAATTTTGTTCTTTCACGTCAAAACATATACTATTAAATATATAATATGATGGATTGTGGCATATTAAAAATATTATTATTATTCTTCATTTAGGATAAATATGGAGAAGCATGTGTGAATAGGAATAGTCATTAGGAATCTTTGAAAATGAAAAAAAAGGTCATATCTGAATATATTAATATGTGGATCACAATAATAAAATTAATTTAAGCCTACAATTTATCAAGTTTTTTTTAGTGGTATCGGAGCGTTTGTTATTTTAAATGACTCAATGACATTTCCTACTCATTGATTCCTTTTTTAATAACTTTAGAATGTCGATCATTCGTTTCCTTCTGAATTCCAAGATATATGGCTATTAAAAATTATCTATTGTAAAAGTGTAGCTAGTTTCTAAATTGGGTTTTCATGATTGTTGGAGCATTTATCTCTCATGTAATTAAACCTTCTGACTCCTTGAGTGAAACTAGTATTACTAGATGGCATTCATCCCTTGTCCATAGACCATACTCAATGCTATCATGCTTGTCTGGAATGTTGGATGCATGTCGTGAATGGGTGTGTACTATTTGAAATTCATATCTCTAGTGACAAAAGTAAGGAAGCCAAGGATGCATATATGTTGAATAGGTCCCCAATTTTACAATAGTTTCAAGATTTTTTTCCAGCAGATATTTGAGAGTTTCCACCGCACAGGGAAGTAGACTTTTCTATTGAGTTGATACCAGGGGCAACTCCAGCATCAAAGGAACCTTACAGGATGAGCACACCTGAGTTGATGGAATTAAAGTTTAAGTTGAAGGAGATGCTTGAAAAAGGGTACATTAGGACAAGTATGTCGACATGGGGTGCACCAGTGTTGTTTGTGAAGAAGAAATATTGCATTCTTAGATTGTGCATTGTCTACAAACAGTTGAAAAAAGTGACCATAAAGAGCAGGTATCCATTACCGAGGATTGAATATTTGTTCGATCAGCTGAAGGGAGCAAGAGTGTTCTCTAAGACCTACTTGAGTTCGGGCTATAATCAGGTATGCATCAAAGAGAAGGACATCTACCAGACCGCATTCAGGACCATGTACGGACATTATGAGTTTCTTGTGGTTCCATTCAGTTTGAATAATTCCGCAACTAAATTTATTTGTTTGATGAATAGTGTGTTGTATCCTTATTTGGAAAATTTTGTGATTGTGTTTATTGATGGCATATTGGTGTATTCTAAAAATGAGGAAGAACATGCCAAGCTTTTTCTAAGAGTACTGAGGTTTTTGAGAGAGCATCATTTGTATGCTAAGCTCAACAAATGTAGTTTCTCCCATACTGATGTTCACTACTTGGGAAATGTTGTCTACAAAGAGGGAACTGCAATAGATCCATAAAAGATAAGTCATCAACGAGTGGGTAACTCCTAAGAGTGTAGATGAGGTGAAATAATTCATGGGATTGTTAGGTTATAACAGGAGGTTCATCAGGAACTTCTCACAAATTTCTTATCCAATTACATCATTGCAGAGGAAAGGTAAGAAGTTTGATTGGACAGAGGAGTGTGACGCTAGTTTTGAGAAAATTAAGTAGTTTTTGACACATGCTCTAATGTGAAATATTGCAGATCCAGACAAGGAGTTTGTAGTGTGTACAGATGCTTGGAAAATAGAACTTGGTTGAGTCCTTATGGAAGATGGACATGTGGTATGCTATGAGTTGTGAAAACTAAATGAG
Organism: Pinus albicaulis; assembly: GCA_034641835.2. Lineage (NCBI taxonomy): Eukaryota > Viridiplantae > Streptophyta > Pinopsida > Pinales > Pinaceae > Pinus > Pinus albicaulis. Next base: position 143,530 of record JAXQQM020085250.1, read on the forward strand.
GACGAGCAGAACTACCCGACACATGATATTGAGCTAGAAACGATCATACATGCACTGAAGATGTGGAACCACTATATTCTTGGCAGGAGGTTTGCACTGATGAGTGATCACATCGAATTGAGGTGCTTGTTTGACCAGAAGAATTTGAACGCTAGGCAGGCTATATTGTTGGCCACGATTAGTGAGTTTGACTTCGAGATCAGGTACATCAAGGGAAAGGAGAACGGGTTATAGATGCTCTTAGAAAGCGGGTACAAGAAAATCACATAGTAACTATGAGATCCTATGGGACAAACTTACAGGATAGGATCTTGTAGGCAGGTCAATTGGATCATAGGTATATGGAGATTATGCACAGGTTGCAGTAGAGTACATGTACAGTTGTTGTTACAGATATATGTACAAGTATATGTGTTGTTACAGGTACATGTATGGGTACAGGTACATAAGTTTGTATATGTGGTAGTACAGGTACATGTATAGGTGGCAGTAGAGGTACATGTGGTAGTATAGGTACAGGTAGTGGTAGAGGTGCAGGTGTATAGGATTTGGACTACCATCTCACAGTAAATGGATTGGTTAGATTTAGAGACAAGATATATATACCAGACATCAGTGAGCTCAGGAAGGTGACCTTGAGGGATTTTCATGAGAAACCATATTCAGGTCACCCAAGCTACCATAAGACTTTGATTGTAGTGAATATATTCTATTATTCGTTGAATCTAAAGAAGGATGTGGTAGAGTTTGTAGCCGGATGTTTGGATTTTCAGATGGTTAAGGCAGAGTGTAAACATCTAGGTGGACTACTACAACCAATTGCGATTCCAAAGTGGAAATGGGATTTCACTTCCATGGATTTCATTATAGGGTTGCCGAGGAAAGTTAGAAAAAATTATTCCATCATGGTTGTTGTGTACATGTTGACAAAGGTTATACATTTCATTCTAGTGAAGACTAAAAACTCAGTTAGTGATGTAGTACAGGTGTTTATCAGAGACATAGTTAGATTGCATGGTGTTACCAGGAATATTGTGCCTGACAAGGATGTAAAGTTCACTTCCAGGTTTTGTAAGGAGTTGTTTGTAGGTTTGGGCATCGAGTTTTCCTTCAGCACAACTTATCATTTGCAGACAGATGGACATACTGAGAGGGTCAACAGGATATTGGATGATGTATTGAGGATGTATGTGATGCATCCGGTATACAAGTGGGAAGAGTATCTTCCACTGGTAGAGTTCTCCTGCAACAATGGGTATCAAGAGTCATTGAGGATGAATCCATTTAATTCATTGTATGGTTGGAGTTGCAACACTCCTTTCAGTTGGAGTGATCCAGTTAACATGGTATTGATTGGACCAGATATGTTGGTAGAAATAGAATAGGAAATGCAGCTGATCAAGAAGAACTTGAAAGAAATGCAGGATAGGCGGAAGAGTTACAGGTTCCTCATTTATACATACAGGTTTAATTACAAACCCTTTATGCATTCAAAACTAGAGTACCATCCAAAAACACTATCACAGAGTCTTATTCATACATGCCCACACAAACTCATACAATTTCTTATTGAACCTCTCAATTCACTGCCTTTGCTTTCTCTGCTCCTCGACTGATGCTACTCCTTACTTCTCTTTTTTCTGCCTCTGCTACCTCTCTACTGCCTATGTTCCCTATCTTATACTTTGCCTTATTGCTGGTTCAGGTGCTACTCCTTGTGCTAGTGTGAAAATTCATGACTGTGCTGCGCTGTGTGACCTAGCGTCACCACCATCGTTCTTTCTCTCTGGGTTCAGCTCTAATGGAGGTTGGTGGGGGTGCTGAACCTACCCCTCCCTTGCCCGAACTGATAGCTTTCAAGAACCTCATCGCTGGTTCTCACAAAAGACCAATATTTGAAGCACAACAGAAGTTCGTTAAAAAGCTGGATTGCATCCCAATCGTTGAACTGCCAATTGCAGAGACTTGCAAATCCACAATCAATCTAGCATACAGAGGGCTCATTGGACAATTTACTGGGCTCTGGCCCTCTCCCAAATCCGTTGAATCTTGGGTGCATAGAAACTGGACGCCGCTTGTTTCTGAAGGAATCAAGAGCCATTTTGTTGGAAAATGATTCTATGTGTTCGTGTTTGAAAGCTCAGACAACAAAAACCTCATTTTCAGAAACGGTCCTTACTTCATGGGGCCTCAGGGTTTATACTTGAACAAATGGACCCCTAACTTTGACCCAGCCCAGGACGTTCCGTCTGCTGTTCCAGTCTGGGTCTATCTACCTCATCTCCCCCTTCATTACTGGAATCAAAAATCTCTATAGGGTATCGGAAACTTGCTTGGAAGGTATATCGATCAAGTTGTTCAAAAAGATCAATACTCCTGCGCATGGATCTGTGTGGAGGTTGATCTAGAGGAAGGGTTACCAGAGGCAATCAAACTTACAACAGTTGAATGGTCGCACATCCAGGAGCTAGATTATGAGCAGTTACCCTTCAAATGGCGGCACTGCCACGACTATGGTCACTTTGCAAGACATTGTAAAAAAAAGGAAGGAGAGGAGAGCGAGAATGCGAAAGTAGAACAATGGACCATAGTGTAGAAAGCAGAGACAACAAAACCCAAAACCAAAAGAATTGCAAAAGGAAATAACCCCGATCCAAAGGGGAAATAAAAAAAAGATGGGACCTCCATCCCCACCTCGAAATCAAGAGATCAAAATGCAGAGTCCAGCAAGGCCATAGAAACTCTGGAAGAAAACAAGAACAACATCCCCACCTCGAAATCAGGAGATCAAAACAAAGAGTCCAGTAAGGGCATAGAAACTCCAGAAGCAAACAGGAACAACAGCAATCAATCAAGATCCTCCCCTATCGGGAAAGGAGGAGAGGAGCAAGGGAAAACCCCCGAAGTAGCTCCCTCTCCCTCATACACCGATGCAACAAGAAAGAAAGTGTATGAATCACCAAGCTCCTCGGAGGACGAGATCATAGAAAGGCCTGCCAAAAGAGCAGGAAGAAAGTCTCGCAGAGAAGTGAGGGAGGAAGAAGCGGAAAGCCAAAAGACTCAAGGAAGCCAACCCACTATAGAAATTTCAATTAGCAGAAACACAAGGACAAGGCCGCCAAAAGGAGGAGGCCCAACTTCCCCGAACAGTAAGTAATGAGAATAGTCTCTTGGAATTGTAGAGGGCTCGGGAATCCTATGAAAATAGAAGCGGTCAAAGATCTTATGAAAGCGAAACTTGCAGACATCCTAATGCTCCAAGAGACAAAAATTGAAGGGGAAGCCCTTCTTGAGATCAGCAGAAAGAAATGGCAGAAGAACATAGGAAAAGTAATAAGCGCAAGAGGCTCCTCGGGTGGAATAGCAACCCTGTGGAAGGAAGATCATTTCAGGCTCGTTAATTCACACAACACACAACACTGGTGTTTCACTGAGCTGAAGCATATATCAAGTAAGTTAACCATTGCACTATTCAATTTATATGTACCAGTACTATATTCTGAAAAGAAAGACTGTTGGAAAACATTAAATGAGTTCTTGCATCTGAATTCTCCGAACAATATAATCATAGTTGGAGATCTAAATCTAGTAATGAATGAAAAAGAAAAGAGAGGGGGCAGGAACAACAAGGATCAGATGATCCAGGTAGTAGAAGACATGATACAACAATGGGATCTATTGGACTTTAAACCAAGAAAAGGGCTCTATACCTGGACAAATAACAGGACAGGGAAAGACCATATATCTGCCAGACTGGATAGGTTCTTGGTCCAAAGCACAATGTTGTTGGAACGGAAGCTCATATCATCAGCCATCCTTCCAAAGCTCACCTCGGATCATAAGCCCATCCGACTATTTCTTGAGGAGCAAGAGAATTTGGGGCCAATCCCATTCAGATTTAGCCCTCTGTGGAATGGAAAGAGTGGCTTTGAAGAGACGGTCTGAAAGGCATGGAACACCACAGTTAATGGCTCTCCCAATTATGTATGGGAGAAAAAATTAAAATTAACAAAAAGGGCACTCAAGGAATGGAGTAAACTTCCAACAAATACACCCAAAGACAAAAGAATCGAGGCAGTGCAACATTTGGAAACTTTTCAAAGTGCAATGGACACAATTGATATAAACCAAACAAAATTATCAAAGGAGAAAGTTTCCCAATGCAAAACATTCCTCTCCTTCAGAAATGAAGAAGAGTATTGGAGACTAAAGTCCCGGAGTCTTTAGCTGGAAGCTGGAGATAGGAACACTTCATACTTTCATCGAAAATGTAGAGCTAGGCTCTCCAGGAATCACATCTCAGAGATCACTTCCTCTGATGGGAGACTTTGCAAAGGAATAGAACAGATTAAATCTGCTGCAGTATTACATTTCCACCATCTTTTCAACAAAGAGAAAGAGGATTGTGAAGAAGATAAAAAATAATTCTTGAAGAACATTCTAGCATTGGTCACCACAGAGGACAATACAACATTATTGAGGCAAACAAATGAAGAAGAAATTAGAAATATAATTTGGTCCATGAATCTAGACAAAGCCCCTGGGCCAGATGGGTTCACTATTCACTTCTACAGGATATGCTGGGATATAATAAAAACAGATCTAATTAGAATGATAAAAGGATTCTTGAAGAAAGAAAAAATGGGGGGTAGCACCAACTCAACCTTCCTTGCTTTAATCTCGAAAGAGACAAACCCCTTCTCCTTTGATAGGTTCAGACCAATCTCCTTGTGCAACGCCTCATATAAAATTATTGCAAAACTTCTTGCAAATAGAATAAAGCCTCTGCTGATCAAACTTATATCAGATTCGAAATGGGGCTTCGTCAATGGGAGACATATCCTAGACAATGTAATCCAAGTCCAGGAAGTCATGCATTCCAGCAATCTCAGAAAGGAGAAAGGTATGTTGATCAAGTTAGACATGGCTAATTCCTTCGACAGAGTCAAGTTGTCCTATCTATATCAAGTTCTAATCTCCTTTGGATTTGATCAAGAGTTTGTTAATCTAATTCAAGCATGCACTAGTAGTCCATGGATTGCACCTTTGGTAAATGGGAGGCCAGCTGATTTCTTCCAAGCCTCGAGGGGGTTGAGACAAGGATGTCCCCTTTCTCCTTTCCTCTACATCTTAATGGCGAACACATTGAGCAGAAAGCTAGAGCTTGATATGATAATAGGAACAACCCCAGGTTTAAAAATAACAAAGGACCTTAAAGCAATAAACCATGCACTGTTCACGGACGACTCCCTCATGCTGGGTGGAGCTTCATCCAGAATAGGATCTGCATTCAAAAATACTCTTCATGCATATTGTAAAGCATTTGGAGCTCTAATCAGTGAAAGGAAAAGTGCAGTTTATAGCTGGAATACAGAGGAGGAAGAAACTCAAAACATAGCAAACAACTTGGGGTTTAATGGATTCAAAAAGTGGGAAAAAATCAACTATCTTGGACTGCCATTAACATTGGGTACAAACAGAGTCAATCTGTGGGAAGGAGTAATTACAAAAATCAAAGGTAAAATCGCTGCATGGGGTGGTCAATGGCTAACTCATGGAGGAAAATTAACCCTTATAAAATCAGTGTTGTCATCTATGCCAATTTATCAAGCGTCATACCTGATGGCTCCCAAGTCAATTTCAGGACAGATTAATAAAATCATTAGGGATTTTCTGTGGCAAGGAGGCAAAGGAAATAAGAGGAAATGTCATCTGGTGAAATGGGAGATAGCAAAGCAAACTTTGAAGGAAGGAGGCCTTCAAATTCGAGATCCAGACTCTGCCAACATATCTATGGGATGAAAAATACTCTGGAAACTTCATAGCGACCCTAATCATCTCGTCAGCACAACTCTGAGGCATAAATACCTCCCAAATGCAAATCTAAGGAACTTGCAGATCGCAAATAGCAAAAAGAGATCGTTGTTATGGCAGTTATGTACTAAAGGGCAGAGTTTTTTCACTCGGAATTTATATCGTATCCCAGGGAATGGGAAAAGCGTCAAGCTACTGACTGATAGTATAATGGGACATTCGCCATTAGCCACACAAGATAGACTGCATGAGATATGTGAGTATTTAGAAAACAGAGGGGACAAGATGCTCTACGATATCTCAAAGTGGAATGAGTCTGGGCTCTGGATTGATTGGGAATTCAGAGATATCCCAGCTTACCTATTGCAGCAATTAGAAATGCTCAAACAGGAACTTCGCGAGGCTGCCCCAGTGCATAAATCAGAAAAGGATAAATGGGGATGGGGACCTACAGGAGCATACACCTCAGCCAAAGGATATGAATTGATGCAAACACACAGAGACCGAATTCAACCAGCAAAATTTTGGAAAGAGGTATTGGATCCAATGGTGTTGCCCAAGGTAAACTTCTTCTTCTGGACTCTAATTCATAGAAAGATCCTGACTGGTGAAAACCTTATGAAAAGAAACATTGCAGGTCTGCATAGGTGCACACTTTGCAAAGAAGCCATGGAAACCATGGATCATTTATTTGTTGAATGTCCATATGCAAACAGAGTTTGGACCCATACTATTCAAGGATTAAAGGCTGTAACCCCCACTAAAACTTCAGTTGTGGAATTATTCTCTCATGGAAAGAGCGATACCCGTCGCTCTCCCTAAACTTATCATGGGCCAGAATCTGGATCACTCTCCCCAAGCTAGTGTGTTGGAAGCTTTGGCTAGCTAGAAATGAGCAGATATTTAACAATGTAACTTGGACCCCCAACATGGTAGTAGAAAAAGCAAAAGGACTCCTTCTAGAAATTTTGAATTCTCAGAAAATAAAAAAGGACAATTCGATGCAGCAAGAGGAAAATAATTGGCTTGGCATTCAAGCATTCATCCAACGGATACACAACACAAAAAACCCCCTCAAAAATATTGAGTGGAGGCTAAGAGAAAAGGATGAAGCTTTTCAGAATTGGTGGAGGAAGAAAGGAATAACAACAGCTTTTTTTGACGGTGCCTCTAAAGACAACCCTGGGACAGCAGGAGCTGGAGGACTCCTATACTCTCCTGATGGAGGCAACATAGAAACCTTCAGTTGGGGTCTAGGATAGCGAACTAACAATCAAGCAGAAATTATTAGCCTGTTAAAATTTTTCCAAATAGCCAAAGAAAGAGGACATCGGAAGCTACAAGCATTCGGAGACTCAGAAATTCTGATCAAAATAATACACACGCAAGGCCAATTCAATGAAGCTGGTTTAAACAAGAATCTGCAAAGGCTGAGATACCTCCTCCAAGACTTCACTTCCTTCAAATGCTATCAAATTCTGAGAGAATCAAACAAAGAGGCAGACTTCTATGCCAACAAAGGCTGCCTCTTGGCCCAAGGAGAACTAAGCACAAATTGCGGAGATCCAGAAACAATTTATATACCATGAAATTTGAAAATTGCTGGAAATAGAAAATGTAAAAGAATTGCACCGAAAGATGTAAGGCTACGGCCATTCGGAGTTCCCTACTAATAAAATCCATACCCGTTTTAGGATTAAAAAGAAGAAGAAGAAGAAGTTTCTCTCACCTTTCTATTATCATTGTTGCCATCAGCTTTTTCACCATATTGCTGAACATTATACATAACACCGGAATCCATTCTGTTTTCTAAATTGACACTCATTGAACTCACACTTAAAAACACAAAAGAAACATTGAAAATCACAACTGTTAGAAGTCACAACTCCCCTTCAGCAATATGCACTAATCTTAATAATATGCTCCACCACTATTTTTCACAAAAACAGTAAGACGGAAGAATTTTGGAACTGACAAATTTCCAAGTAGTGATGGATATCATTCAACCACCTATTCTATATATAGGATAACATTCTAGGAATACAACTCCTCTCTCATCTAGTTTCTAATATTTCATATTTATGTCATATTAATGTATTCCATTAACATTGTATGAATATAAATCTTCTCAATTGTTTTTTAACCTTTTAATTAGTATTTCATTATTTTACTATTTGTAAGTTAATGTTACGATAATTTCAATTTTTTAAAATAATATTTTTATAATATTGATATTTATACAAGTAATATTTAAGTGATATTTTTAAGAAATTGTTTATATTCAGATCTAATTTGTCTATAATCTGATAAGGATTAATTGAATCACAAGTTCGATCGGTGAACTCTTCACAATCCAACGTTCCCAGGTATGCATCAAAGAGCATGACATCTACAAGACCACATTCAGGAGCAAGTACGGGCATTATGAGTTTCTTGTAGTTCCATTCAGTTTGAATAATGCCCCAACTAAATTTATGTGTTTGATGAATAGTGTGTTGCATCCTTATTTGGACAATTTTGTGATTGTGTTTATTGATGGCATATTAGTGTATTCTAAAAATGAGGAAGAACATGCCAAGAATTTTCCAACAGTACTGAGGTTTTTGAGAGAGAATCAATTGTATGCTAAGCTCAACAAATGCAGTTTGTTCCAGACTGATGTTCACTACTTGGGAAATGTTGTCTACAAAGAGGGAACTGCAATAGATCCATAAAATATAAGAGTCATCATCGAGTGGGTAACTCCTAAGAGTGTAGATGAGGTGAAATAATTCAGGGGATTGGTAGGTTATTACAAGAGGTTCATCAGGAGCTTCTCACAGATTGCTTATCCAATTGCATCATTGCAGAGGAAAGGTAAGAAGTTTGATTGGACAGAGGAGTGTGAGGCTAGTTTTGAGCAACTTAAGTAGTTGTTGACACATGCTCCAGTGTGAAATATTGCAGATGAAGACAAGGAGTTTGTAGTGTGTGTAGATGCTTAGAAGATAGAACTTGGTTGAGTCCTTATGCAGGATCATTGGACATGTGGTATGCTATGAGTCATGAAAACTAAATGAGGACGTGCAAAACTACCTGACACATGATATTGAGCTAGAAATGATCATACATGCACTGAAGATGTGGAAGCACTATATTCTTGGCAGGAGGTTTGCACTGATGAGTGATCACATCGAGTTGAGGTGCTTGTTTGACCAGACGAATCTAAACGGTAGGCAGGCTATATGGTTGGCCACAATTAGTGAGTTTGACTTCGAGATCAGGTACATCAAGGGAAAGGAGAACGGGTTATAGATGCTCTTAGAAGGCGGGTACAGGAAAATCAAATAGTAACTGTGAGATCCTATGGGACAAACTTACAAGATAGGATCTTGTAGGCAGGTCAGCTGGATCATAGGTATATGGAGATTATGCACAGGTTTCAGTAGAGTACATGTACAATTGTTGTTACAGATATATGTACAAGTATATGTGTTGTTATAGGTACATGTATGGGTACAGGTACATAAGTTTGTATATGTGGTAGTATAGGTACATGTATAGGTGGCAGTAAAGGTACAGGTAGTGGTAGAGGTGCAGGTGTATAGGATTTGGAATACCATCTCACAGTAAATGGATTGGTTAGATTTAGAGATAAGATATATATACCAGACATCAGTGAGCTCAAGAAGGTGACCTTGAGGGAGTTTCATGAGAAACCATATTCAGGTCACCCAGACTACCATAAGACTTTGATTGTAGTGAATATATTCTATTATTCGTTGAATCTAAAGAAGGATGTGGTAGATTTTGTAGCCGGATGTTTGGATTTTCAGATGGTTAAGGCAGAGTGTAAACATCTAGGTGGACTAATACAACCAATTGCGATTCCAAAGTGGAAATGGGAGTTCATTTCCATGGATTTCATTACAAGGTTGCCGAGGAAAGTTAGAAAAAATTATTCCATCATGGTTGTTGTGTACATGTTGACAAAGGCTATACATTTCATTCCAGTGAAGAATAAAAACTCAGTTAGTGATGTAGTATAGGTGTTTATCAGAGACATAGTTAGATTGCATGGTGTTACGAGGAATATTTTGCCCGACAAGGATGTAAAGTTCACTTCCAGGTTTTTTAAGGAGTTGTTTGTAGGTTTGGGCACTGAGTTTTCCTTCAGCACGACTTATCATCTGCAGACAGATGGACATATTGAGAGGGTCAACAAGATATTGGAGGATGTATTGAGGATGTATGTGATGCATCCGGTATACAAGTGGGAAGAGTATCTTCCACTGGTAGAGTTCTCCTGCAACATGGGTATCAAGAGTCATTGAGGATGAATCCATTTAATTCATTGTATGGTTGGAGTTGCAACACTCCTTTCAGTTGGAGTGATCTAGTTAACATGGTATTGATTGGACCAGATATGTTGGTAGAAATAGAACAGGAAATGTAGGTGATCAAGAAGAACTTGAAAGAAATGTAGGATAGGAAGAAGAGTTACGCAGAAAAGAAGATGTTGTTCAAGGAGTTTCAGGTTGGGGATCAGGTGTACTTGTGTATCAAGTGCAAGAAGAGCTCGTTGTGGATTGGATCATGTGCCAAGTTGGCACCAAGGTTTTGTGGACCCTTCAAGATCATTGAGAGTATCAGACCAGTCACCTATTTACTTGCACTGCCTTCCATAGTGAAAGTCCCTGATTATTTTCATATATCATTGCTTAAGAAATATGTTAAAGATTTTGATCATGTTATTTATTGGTCTATATTGCAGGTGGATCTAGAAGGAGAGTTCCATTCGAAATCGTAGTGCCTTTTGTAGAACAATAAGCTCATGCTCTGGAATCAAGAAAACGAGCAAGTTAAAGTGCAATGGAAGTACTTCGGGCCTGATGAAGCTACATGGTAGATGGCAGATTAGATCTGGGCTATGTATCCTTATTTTTTTTCCAGTTGAGGAAAAGAAGCTTTGGTGTGATGTTGGTATATGTTTTGATGATGTTTGGATGTATGTTTTGACGTGATGTTTGGAAAAACGCTTTGGAGCCCTAGGTGGGTTGAGTTACTACTCCTAAATCCTTGGTTGGAAAAATGCTCTAGAGCCCGAAAACAAATGTGGTTGAGTTACTAGTCCTAGGACCTTGGTTGGAACAAACGCTCTGGAGCCCTGAAGTAGCTTGGATAGAGACCAATCTGTTATGGTTGTGATGTTTGATCGTGAGGTGGAATCACTAGTTTAGGGTTGAGGCTGTTTGACCTCTAGAATTCCTGGATTGATTTTGATTGATGTGTTTCATGAGATCCCACGTTCATGCTTGCAATATGGCACAGGAGTTATTGGCTAAAGTGAGACTTGGATCAACCAATCAATGTTCGGGTGAAACATGGAAGTCCTATCTCCAGTTGGTTTTTACATTCAGTAATGAAGAGCTCATTACCTTGGTATTTGGTATGAAAATGTATTGGTTTATATATGGATTTTATTGATGTTGTATCCATTGTCTTTCTGTGGTTATTGTGTTGGTTATAAACATGTATGTTATCAATGATGATGTTTGGATCTCTCCATGTTTTTACCTATAAATTAATACACAATGTACTTATGGTCAAATAAATTTTATTGCATCTTATGATGTAGGGGAGAAATGCTTCTTAGCGAGTCGCAGATAAGTAAGAGATCCCCGTACTTAAATCTTTTTTTTATACCTGTAGATGCAATGTTTTTGACATGTTTGACAAAATGCCTATAATGGATAGGAGGGGTCTAGATGAGTTCCTATTGATGTGATTTATTTCGTACATTTTTTTAATGTTATTTATCATCCACAAATTTTTCATGAAGTTCTGGGCAGTGACCTGGGCTCTGGGCCAAAAATGGTGGCACAAATCACGGAGTTGTAGGAACATAACTGACCAATTGGGGCCCTGCCTGCATGCTTTTTATGTTGTGTTTGCAGCTATAGGCTCCCAACCTCTACCTTTCCTTGGCATGCCTGCACCTATGGTTCAAAAGGGTTAAAAATTCAGTCTCCCTCAGGGGTTAGGAGTCGGGAAGGTTGGGTTACCTCCTGGTATGTTGTTGATGTTGTGTAGGGTGTGTTAGTCTTGTTTTTATTGGTTCCACTTCCTTAAGGTCATCTAGGAGGTTGAATCTCATATTAGTAGCTTCTCATCACATGTTTACCCCGGTTGTACAATTACTTGGGTAGATGTGGGAAGAGGGTGTTACAAAAGCATAATGTTTTATTCGTAAAACATGAAAAATAAATTCTAGAATGTGGCACACAACAAAAATACTTTGATTTATATTTTCATGAGGTAAAAAATACGTTCACTAGATTAAATGGAGACTTAAAAGCTGCTTTATTTTTATAGATGTTTTTAACTCTTTGTGAAAACTGGTTTTTTATACAACAACACAAGTTTTTCATGTGCCTACCTATTTTCTCTCAACGATTTTAACTCCAAACACACACATACCTCATACAAATCTAAATGTCATTACATATTTATAACATACAAGTTTTATGTATTAATTCATCATAGGACAAATATTAAAACATAGGATGGGCACACATACAAAAAAATGTTTTTCTGAACTATCATATTTCCATAGTACATACTCCAGCTACACAATAAAACATGGTATTTACAGTTTACCAATTATGCGTAGATTTTTACAAACACTTGAATACTTGATCTGTTGCATGTATGGGAGATCTTGTACGCCATTTAAATAAAATATTTACTTCAAATTCCTTCTGCCATAAAACTAAATTTGCAATTCGATTTTTCATGTACTCGAGGAATGGCTTGAATTGTTAGATATTAAGTTTGGTAGGTGTGATTAATTCCAACATTAATTTATGAAAATAATTAAGAAATCCATAATTCGCCTCTCTAAAATCACATTCACCATGGTTGGTTGATGTCAGGAATCACAATAGGAGGAAAATCAAGAGATTTAACTAGTTCTGTGTTTCTCAAAGAAATAGTTGCATGTACATAATTTACCTCACTTGGAAAATATAATTTCTAGTTGTCTTGGTTGTGATGCTTTCTATGTACAAAAATATGTTCCTAGTGTTTAGGAGTTTTTTGAGGTCTAGTTGGTTAAGATATTCTCTCCAACTAGTTAGCCTCCTAGATTGGTATGTGGTTGAGATATTCACTCAACCTAGAGATTGTACATCCAAGATAGATTAGCTATCTCAATACATAGTTCCCTATAATTATATTGTATTATTATTTCTATGTGAATTGAATTTTGAGTGTCTTCTGAAAATTTAGATTGGTATCACCGTTACTGATGGTTATTGCTACTTAGTGCCATTGTGAAGAATGAGATGCATTGGATCATCGAGTGGAGATGTGTGTGAATCCAACCACATAATTGGGTCAGATCGGGTTCTGCAGTTTGGTACGGTGAGAATGGATCATTCTCAAGAATAATATAATTATCTAGAGGGTTCTCCAATGACATCATATCATTCTCCAGAGGATTCTCCATCAGAATGATGAATATGATAGGTAAAACAAAACCGAAGAGGAAGATAAGGAGTTGAGATTCAAGTACCAGAGGTTGGGTGGCAGCATTAAGTCGTTTCTCTGGAGGGGAAGTGATGATCCTTTCTATATAACAGTAGTGAACCAATAAGACAATTAGGTTGTTGGACTCAGTCAAGGGAACGTGCCTTATTTGTCTAAGTAGAAGTGCCCAAGTCACATTTTTCTCAAGCACTTCATTGTCAATGGACTTGGCGATCTAATTTTTTTTAGAAATAACTTTGAGCTTTGGGGAAATATATGGTTCCTAATGTTGTAGGACATCCTTCTCCAAATGAGGGAAATTAGGAAACACCATTTGCAGGTGGCGTTTATCATGGTAAGAAGAAATGTTCAGATTATCAACAAAAACTTCACATTATAGCCACATCGTGGGGTTTTATGCTATTGCGAAGCTATACAATACAACGTGCTGAGCCAATTTGGTGGAGCCACCAAATTTGATGATATGTGTGAATGAAACGACTAGATCTAAATGAATTTGATTCATTGGTTTTACAACCATTTATGTCAAGATTTTCTTAGATGTTGCAGCTTGTGAGTTGTGCATTTTTGTGGGTATGAGGATGTTATGTCATGGTAAGTATTTGTCATTGAAGTGAAATTAGTCTAGCTAACTATTGTTAAGAAATAGTTTGTGTTGGAATTGGCCATTTAAATAATATTGAATTTTATTTGCATGACAAGGATAGAAAAATAGTGAAGATGACATAAGAAGATAGTGATTGCAGCATCTTTAGAGATTAAATGATGATGGACAAGCAGGCGAAATTTTGTGTGAATTTGTGGAATAGGCTCACAATGATGGTATATTATGTGTCACATACATGAAGGGAAATTTTCGGGGCGAAATTTCGCAAATGAGCTAATTTTTGGACATTTTTTGAAAAAAAATTCACCAATTTTGTTAAAAATTCACCTATTTTTTACATATCTATGATTAACTGGATGATATTCACCAAAAATTGACCAATTGTAATAGTAAATTACATTTTTCTATCGAACATTCACCTATGTTATGTATGTATGAATTTTCAAACAAGGATAGTGGCCTAGAATACTATATATAGAAAAATCAATAAATCCTTACTAAATACATAAATACATGTATTAGTAAGAAATTTTATGATGTTTTGAAGTGGTTATTCAAAATTTTGTAATATTTTTTAGTTGGAGTTGTGTCTACCCCCATGAAGTTTTAGGTAATCTTAAAGCCACTTTGTAAGTGCAGGTTTGTGGTCAGCCAAAAACCATTTTGGAAATGCAGGTTTGTGGTAAGCTAATAACCACTTGTGAGAGTGTAAGTGCAGATTTGTGGTAAGCTAGAAACCACTTTGTGTTGTAGGTATGTAGTAAGTTAGAAAGCACAAAATTGACAGAGAATTGGACATGGATTTCTATAGCATGGTTTAGGGTTATCCGAGAAAGCCCTAGGCATGATTTACGATCATCGGGAAAAACTCTAAGCATGGTTTAGGGTATGCTGGTAAAATCCAATGCATGATTAGGGGTAATTTGAGAAAAACCAAGTTGATAATGATGGAGGGAGACTTGTAGGTACAAGTAAAAGTACACGAACTTAAATATAATAGTTGATTGAACCATGTACACGAAGGACATCCTAGTAGACTAGCAGTTGTAGTGGTTGGTACCCATGCATTCTCATAGATGGTTGTTCCTTTATATGGACGTTGGCGTATTATTTTTGATCATGTTTGTAAACACCAATACCACAAATAGACTTTGCTAATTGATATAGAGACAAGTAGTCATTAAGGGGGGGACTTGGAAAATATAATTCCTACTTGTCTTAGTTGTGATGCTTTCTATGTACAATAATATGTTGCTAGTGTTTACGAGCTTGTTGAGCTCTAGTTGGTTGAGAGATCCTATATTACTAGCTAGATTCCTAGATTGGTGTGTGGTTGAGATATTCAATCAACCAAGAGATTGTAAATCTAAGATAGATTAGCTATCTTAGGACACAACTCCTTGAATTTATATTGTATTATTATTTTGATGTGAATTGAATTTTGAGTGTCCTACGCAAATTTGAATACCTATCTTATGCCCTACACTACTTTGATGAAACAATTTGTAGGGAAATAAAGCAGGGTGTGCAATATTTGATATTTTTATGAGGAATATCATCTAGCAATGTACCTTTCCGAATTGTGTAAATGAAGTAACCATGTTTTTCTAAAATGGCAGAAGCCTACGAATTTTATATTAACATTATGAATGCTCTTATGAATTTTAGGTAGTTTGATGAATTTCAAAAAATGAATTATTTGACCTCGCCTATGTCCATAGCATCTCAAATATTCTGAGAATTCGAAAAAGATTCAAGATCATACATGAATTATGTTAACAATACGAATGATTATGAGAATCCACAAGCGAGTTAAGATCAAGGATGAATTCTATTGACATTATGAGTGACATAGCCACATTTTCTTAAATTTAACTACTTTAGCTTGTTTATATAGTTGTGAAATAAACCAATTGGGTCTCTATATTCAATTAATGCAATGATATGTAAAGTTGTTAAACAAACCAACTATGATGCTATATCCAATTGGTTGTTGTGACAATGCAACGATATAATTTATATGGCTAGTAAACATAGATAGATAAGTTGAAACTATTTAAACGAATTAAATTAACTTGGCATTCATTTAAATGACTAATAACTTAGAGTGTCGCAACCATATAATTTAAATATGAAAACTATTTAAATGTGAGCTAATAGCTTAGAGTTTCACAATAATATAATTTAAAATAATTTAAATATATTAATCTAAACATCAAAAATATTTAAATGAATTAAATTAAAAGTTTCAACTATATAATTTAAATATCAAAACGGGTTGTAGATGCTCTTAGAAGGCGGGTACAGGAAAATCACATAGTAACTATGAGATCCTATGGGACAAACTTACAGGATAGGATCTTGTAGGCAGGTCAGTTGGATCATAGGTATATGGAGATTATGCACAGGTTGTAGTAGAGTACATGTACAATTGTTGTTACGTGATACATGTACAATTATATATGTTGTTACAAGTACATGTATGGGTACAGGGTACATGTGGTAGTACAGTACAGAGTAGTGGTAGAGGTGCGGTGTATAGGATTTGGACTACCATCTCACGGTAAATGGATTGGTTAGATTTAGAGACAAGATATATATACGGGTACATCGGTGAGCTCAAGAAGGTGACCTTGAGGGAGTTTCATGAGAAACCATATTCAGGTCACCCGGGCTACCATAAGACTTTGATTGTAGTGAATATATTCTATTATTCGTTGAATATAGAGAAGGATGTAGTAGAGTTTGTAGTCTGATGTTTGGATTTTCGAAGGTTAAGGCGAGTGTAAACATATAGGTGGACTACTACAACCAATTGCGATTCCAAAGTGGAAATGGGAGTTTATTTCCATGGATTTCATTACGAGGTTGTCGAGGATGAGTTAGAAAAAATTATTCCATCATGGTTGTTGTGTACATGTTGACAAAGGTTATACATTTCATTCCAGTGAAGACTAAAAACTCAGTTAGTGAAGTAGTATAAGTGTTTATCAGAGACATAGTTAGGTTGCATGGTGTTACAAGGAATATTGTGCCTGACAAGGATGTAAAGTTCACTTCCAAGTTTTGTAAGGACTTTTTTTTAGGTTTGGGCACCGAGTTTTCCTTCAGCACAACTTATCATTTGCGGACGGATGGACATACTGAGAGGGTCAACAAGATATTGGAGGATGTATTGAGGATTTATGTGATGCATCCGGTATACAAGTGGGAAGAGTATCTTCCACTGGTAGAGTTCTCCTACAAAAATGGGTATCAAGAGTCATTGAGGATGAATCCATTTAATTCATTGTATGGTTGGAGTTGCAACACTCCTTTAATTTGGAGTGATCTAGTTAACATGGTATTTATTGGACTAGATATGTTGGTAGAAATATAATAGGAAATGCAGCTGATCAAGAAGAACTTGAAAGAAATGTAGGATAGGCAGAAGAGTTACACAGAAAAGAAGATGTTGTTCAAGGAGTTTTAGGTTGGGGATCAGGTGTACTTGTGTATCAAGTGCAAGAAGAGCTTCTTGTGGATTGGATCATGTGCCAAGTTGGCACCAAGGTTTTTTGGACCCTTCAAGATCATTGAGAGTATCAGACCAGTCGCCTATTGACTTGCACTGCCTTCCATAATGAAAGTCCGTGATTATTTTCATATATCATTGCTTAAGAAATATGTTAAATATTTTGATCATGTTATTGATTGGTCTATATTGCAGGTGGATCTAGAAGGAGAGTTCTAGTCGAAACCGTAGTGCCTTTTGTAGAACAATAAGCTCATGCTCTGGAATCAAGCAAGCGAGCAAGTTAAAGTGCAATGGAAGTACTTCGAGCTTGATGAAGCTACATGGTAGATGGAAGATTAGATCTGGGCTATGTATCCTTCTTTTTTTCCAGTTGAGGAAAATAAGCTTTGGTGTGATGTTGGTATATGTTTTGATGATGTTTGGATGTATGTTTTGATGTGATGTTTAGGTATATGTACTTATATGTATATGGATGTAAATACCGCCATGAGATATGTTATAAATATCCAATAAAAGGTATGGTGTGATGTTATTATAGTATTTATGTTGTTATGATGTCACGACGGTTTGATTTTTAGAAGGGTTATCATTGTAAATATTGCATCAAGATATGTTATAAAGCTCCATGGGAATTATGTTTTGTTTTCAACAGTGTTGTTGAGGTATATGTGTGATTGAATACCAAGGATGGTGTCCCCCAAGGGAGAGGATTTTGTAACAACCCTAGTGAAAATTCCATATAATAAAGCTAAAATAATAACCACAATTTGATGGGACACATATTCCAAGTTGAATGTTGGGGCAGAACATCCTAGTGTGGGTGTTCATATGGTTTATTATGGCTAAGGAAATTGGAAAGGGAAATGGCTAAGGCATTAAAGAGGAAAAAATTATTTTTGGCACATTTATTTATGAAAATAATGGAAATTAGGAGAAAAGGGAGATGAAAGGTCACATGTTGAATGTGAGGAGGAAATTGAAGGCAAATAATGGAAAATTAAGAAAATAGAGGCATCATCTCTAAAAATTATTCTGAGGATCAGTTGGTACATTTTTTTAGTGAATTGTTGGAGCTCTCTCATTTCTCTCTCTCTCTCTCTCTCTCTCTCTCTCTCTCTCTCTCTCTCACTCATACTCTTGGATACTTGGAGTTTTCTTGGAGCACTCTTGGAGACTGTGGATACTTGGTTATTTGGAGAAAGAAGGAAAAGGAAGAGGAGGAAAGTGCAAGCAGAGATCGGGATAAGTAGCTACAACAAGATTTTATTGCAGGTACCAAGTTTCATGTATGTTTTCCTCACTAGTTTTAGCATACATGGTCTGTGCATGTGGATTTGCCTAGCCTTGCCATTTCTTGGATAGCCATGGTGTTGTGGTTTTATTTCCATTAATTTTTTGTGGTTGTTTCTCATGATTCCCTTAGCTATTGGGTTGAGTTATTAGTTATTGGATCCTTGGTTGGACAAATTATCTGGAGCTCGACGGACATTTGTTGGGTTGAGTTACTAGTCATGGAGCCTTGTTTGGAAAAACGCTCTGTAGCCCTAGGTGGGTTGAGTTACTAGTCTTGAATCCTTGGTTGGAAAAATTCTCTAGAGCCCGAAAACAAATGCGGTTGAGTTAGTATTCCTAGGACCTTGGTTGGAAAAAACACTCTAGAGCCCCAGGCTAACTTGGATAGAGACCAATCTGTTATGGTTGTGATGTCTGATCGTGAGGTGGAATCACTAGTTTAGGGTTGAGGCTGTTTGACCTCTAGAATTCCTGGATTGATTTTGATTGATGTGTTTCATGAGATCCCACGTTCATGCTTGCAATATGGCACGGGAGTTATTGGCTATAGTGAGACTTGGATCAGCCAATCAATGGTCGGGTGAAACATGGAAGTCCTATCTCCAGTTGGTTTTTACATTCAGTAATGAAGAGCTCATTACCTTGGTATTTGGTATGAAAATGTAATGGTTTATATATGGATTTTATTGATGTTGTATCCATTGTATTTATGTGGTTATTGTGTTGGTTATAAACATGTATTTTATCAGTGATGATGTATGGATATCTCCATGTTTTTACCTATAAATTAATACACAATGTACTTATGGTCAAATAAATTTTATTGCATCTTATGATGTAGGGGAGCAATTATTCTTAGCGAGTCGCAGATAAGTAAGAGATCCCCGTCACTTAAATATTTTGTTTATACCTGTAGATGCAATGTTTGTGACATGTTTGACTAAATGCCCATCATGGATAGGAGGGGTCTAGATGAGTTCCTATTGATGTGATTTATTTCGTACATTTTTTTAATGTTATTTATCATCCACTAAGTTTTCATGAAGTTCAGGGCGTGCGACACGGGCTCGGGGCCAAAAATGGTGGCACAAATCGCGGAGGTTGTAGGAACATAACCGACCAATTGGGGGCCCCCTGCTCGCATGCTTTTCGTGTTGTGTTTGCAGCTATAGGCTCCCAACCTCTACCTTTCCTTGGCATGCCCGCACCTATGGTTCAAAAGGGTTAAAAATTCGGGCCTCCCTCGTGGGGTTAGGAGTCGAGAAGGTTGGGTTACCTCCTGGTATGTTGTTGATGTTGTGTAGGGTGTGTTAGTCTTGTTTTTATTGGTTCCACTTCCTTAAGGTCATATAGGAGGTTGAATCTCATATTAGTAGCTTCTCATCACATGTTTACCCCGGTTGTACAATTACTTGGGTAGATGTGGGAAGAGGATGTAACAAAAGCATAATGTTTTATTCGTAAAACATGAAAAATAAATTCTAGAATGTGGCACACAACAAAAATACTTTGATTTATATTTTCATGAGGTAAAAAATACGTTCACCAGATAAAATGGAGACTTAAAAAGTCTGCTTTATTTTTTATAGATATTTTTAACTCTTTAGCAAAAACTGGTTTTTTATACTGACAACACAAGTTTTTCATGTGCCTACCTATTTTTCTCTCCACGATTTTAACTCCAAACACACACATACCTCATACAAAACTAAAGGTCATTGCATATTTCAAACATACAAGTTTTATGTATTAATTCATCATAGGAAAAATATTAAAACATAGGATGGGAACACATACAAAAAAATGTTTTTCTGAACTATCATATTTGCATAGTACATACTCGAGCTACACAATAAAACATGGTATTTACAGTTTACCAATTCTGAGTAGATTTTTACAAACACTTGAATACTTGATCTGATGCATGGATGGGAGATCTTGTATGCCAATTAAATAAAATATTTACTTCACATTCCTTCTACCATAAAACTAAATTTGCAATTTGATTTGTCATGTATTCGAGGAATGGCTTGAATTGTTAGATATTAAGTTTGGTAGGTGTGATTAATTCCAACATTAATTTATGAAAATAATTAGGAAATCCATAATTCGCCTCTCTAAAATCACATTCACCATGGTTGGTTGATGTCAGGAATCACAATACGAAGAAAATCAAGAGATTTAACTATTTCTGTGTTTCTCAAAGAAATAGCTCCATGTACATAATTTACCTCACTTGGAAAATATAATTCCTACTTGTCTTGGTTGTGATGTTTTATATGTACAAAAATATGTTCCTAGTGTTTAGGAGTTTGTTGAGGTCTAGTTGGTTAAGATATTCTCTCCAACCAGTTAGCCTCCTAGATTGGTATGTGGTTGAGGTATTCACTCAACCTAGAGATTGTACATCCAAGATAGATTAGCTATCTCAATACATAGTTCCCTATAGTTATATTGTATTATTATTTTGACGTGAATTGAATTTTGAGTGTCTTATGAAAATTTAGATTGGTATCAGCGTTATTGATGGTCATTGCTACTTAGTGCCATTGTGAAGAATGAGATGCATTGGATCATCGAGTGGAGATGTGTGTGAATCCAACCACATAATTGGGTCAGATCGGGTTCGTCAGCTTTGGTACGCGTGAGAATGGATCATTCTCAAGAATAATATAATTATCTAGAGGGTTCTCCAATGACATCATATCGTTCTCCAGGAGGATTCTCCATCATAATGATGAATATGATAGGTAAAACAAAACCGAAGAGGAAGATAAGGAGTTGAGATTCAAGTACCGTGAGGATGGGTGGCGGCATTAAGTCGTTTCTCTTGAGGGGAAGTGATGATCCTTTCTATATAACGATGGTGAAACAACAAGACAATCGGGTTGTTGGACTCGGGCCAAGAGAACGTGCCTTATTTGTCTAAGTAGAAGTGCCCAAGTCACATTTTTCTCAAGCACTTCATTGTTATTGGACTTGGCGATCTAATTTTTTTAGAAATAAATGCGAGCTTTGGGAAAAATATATGGTTCCTAATGTTGTAGGACATCCTTCTCCAAATGAGGGAAATTAGGAAACACCATTTGCAGGTGGCGTTTCTCATGGTAAGAGGAAATGTTCATATTATCAACAAAAACTTGACATTATAGCCACATCGTGGGGTTTTACGCTATTGCGATGCTATACAATACAACGTGAGATACTGTGCCAATTTGGTGGAGCCACCAAATTTGATGATATGTGTGAAGAAAATGACTAGATCTAAATGAATTTGATTCATTGGTTTTACAACCATTTATGTCAAGATTTTCTTAGATGTTGCGACTTTGTAAGTTGTGAATTTTTGTGGGTATGAGGATGTTATGTCATGGTAAGTCTTTGTCATTGAAGTGAAATTAGTCTAGCTAACTATTGTTAAGAATTAGTTTGTGTTGGAATTGGCCATTTAAATAATATAGAATTTTATTTGCATGACAAGGATAGAAAAAATAGTGAAGATGACATGAGAAGATAGTGATTGGAGCATCTTCGGAGAATAAATGATGATGGAAAAGCGAGATGAAAGTTTGTGTGAATTTGTGGAATAGGCTCACAATGATGGTATATTATGTGTCACATACATGAAGGGAAATTTTCGGAGAAATTTCGCAAATGAGCTATTTTTTGGACATTTTTTGAAAAAAAATTCACCAATTTTGTTGAAATTCACCTATTTTTTACATATCTATGATTAAATGGATGATATTCACCAAAAATTTACCAATTGTAATAGTAAATTACATTTTTATATCGAGCATTCACCTATGTTATGTATGTATGAATTTTCAAACAAGGATAGTGGCCTACAATACTATATATAGAAAAATCAATAAATCCTTACAAAATACATTAATACATGTATTAGTAAGAAAGTTTATGATGTTTTTGCGCTGGTTATTCGAATTTTGTAATATTTTTTAGGCTGGAGTTGTGTCTACCCCCATGATGTTTGAGGTAATATTAAAGCCACTTTATAACTGCAAGTTTGTGGTCAGCCAAAAACCACTTTGGAAATGTAGGTTTGTGGTAAGCAAATAACCACTTGTGAGAGTGTAAGTGCAGATTTGTGGTAAGCTAGAAACCACTTTGTATTGTAGGTATGTCGTAAGTCAGAAAGCACAAAATTGATAGAGAATTGGACATGGATTTCTATAGCATGGTTTAGGGTTATCCGAGAAAGCCCTAGGCATGATTTACGATCATCGGGAAAAACTTTGAGCATGGTTTAGGGTAAGCTGGTAAAACCAAAGCATGATTAGGGGTAATATGAGAAAAGCCAAGTTGATAATGATGGAGGGCTACTTGTAGGTACAGGTAAAAGTACACGAACTTAAATATAATAGTTGATTGAACCATGTACACGAAGGACATCCTAGTAGACTAGAAGTTGCAGTGGTTCGTACCCATGCATTCTCGTAGATGGTTTTTCCTTTATATGGACGTTGGCGTATTGCTTTTGATCATGTTTGTAAATACCAATACCACAAATAGACTTTGTTGATTGATATAGAGACAAGTAGTCATTAAGGGGGGGACTTGGAAAATATAATTCCTACTTGTCTTAGTTGTGATGCTTTCTATGTACAATAATATGTTCCTAGTGTTTACGAGCTTGTTGAGCTCTAGTTGGTTGAGAGATCCTATCTAACTAGCTAGCTTCCTAGATTGGTGTGTGGTTGAGATATTCACTCAACCAAGAGATTGTACGTCTAAGATAGATTAGCTATCTCAGTACACAACTCCTATAATTTATATTGTATTTTTTATTTTTGATGTGAATTGAATTTTGAGTGTCCTATGCAAATTTGAATACCTCTCTTATGCCCTACACTAATTTGATGAAACAATTTGGTGGAAATAAAGCGAGTGGTGTGCAATATTTAATATTTTTATGAGGAATATCATCTAGCAATGTACCTTTCCGAATTGTGTAAATGAAGTAACCATTTTTTTCCAAAATGGCGAAGCCTACGAATTTTATATTAACATTATGAAAGCTCTTATGAATTTTAGGTAGTTTGATGAATTTCGGCATATGAATTATTTGACCTCGCCCATGTCCATAGCATCTCAAATATTCCGAGAATTCAAAAGTGATTCAATATCGGACATTAATTCTCGTTAACATTATGAATGATTATGAGAATCCACAAGCGAGTTAAGATCAAGGATGAATTCTATTGACATTATGAGTGACATAGCCACGTTTTCTTAAATTTAACTACTTTAGCTTGTTTATAAAGTTGTGAAATAAACCAATTGGGTCTCTATATTCAATTAATGCAATGATATGTAAAGTTGTTAAACAAACCAACTATGATGCTATATCCAATTGGTTGTTGTGACAATGCAACGATATAATTTATATGGCTAGTAAACATAGATAGATAAGTTGAAACTATTTAAACGAATTAAATCAAGTTGGCATTCATTTAAATGACTAATAACTTAGTGTGTCGCAACCATATAATTTAAATATCAAAACTATTTAAATGTGAGCTAATAGCTCAGAGTTTCACAAAAATATAATTTAAAATAATTTAAATATATTAATTTAAACATCAAAAATATTTAAATGAATTAAATTAAAAGTTTCAACTATATAATTTAAATATGAAAACTATTTAAATAAATTGAATTAAATTTACAATCATATAATTTAAATATTGAAACTCAATGCAAAATCCAATCATACAATTTCAAATAATTCAAATGTATTAATTTAAACATCAAAACTATTTAAATAAATTAAATTAAAGGTCACATCTATATAATTTAAATGTCAAAACTATATAAATGAATCGAATAGATCTCCTGCACAAACAAAGTTATAGCTTCTATATTTGATACAATAGTTCCAACAATCATAAAATGTTGATGGGAAATATGATACCTGTTCCTATGTTGATATTTAGAAGATGGACATTGGAAGAATCTATGTGAATTCCATCTGTGTTGGGGCTATCACCAAGGTCCTTAATAGCCAATCCCTTTGGGGAGAACATTGTTACATCCATCCATGCTAATATGGAAATGCTTGTTGTTAATGGAAGTAATATCTTTCAACATTGTATTCGCAATGCTTGCTAACCGTAAAGACTCGTCATTACCATTAAACAATATCAAAATCACGCTCTCTCGTAAAATTGTAAAATGCACGGGTGATGTAGCATGATCGTGGCCTACCATGCCACTTGTGGGCTTAAGCATGCACAAAACGATATATTTGAAGAACAAGAGTGCTCATTTGATTCTCGTGATGAGTACACTAGAAGAATTTTTTTGAGGTAAGACACCAAATGTGGCACACTACACGATCTTTGGTTCATCATTTTATTTTCATGTGTCCAAGGATACACAAAAAATATAGAACCAATAAGAGAGTTGGGCATATTTTCTGGTACATTGATACACCTCATAACTATCGAGTATACCTTCCATATCAAATGATGATAGTGGCTCGTAGATATGTGAATTTCGATGAAGAGAAGGCCATTAGATTTTCCCTTAAGTGGGAGCTTCGGTGTGCATGATTATGAGGATATTTTAGCTACAAAGGAAGAACCTCAGGGATGTTATGGAGTAGCCACAAGTAGAGGACCGAAGAGTGGAATAACTCACTCATTCGAGAGACATCCGGAGATAGAAGGAAGTGCACAGGTGAGAGTTGATAAATTGATGCATGATGCTAGAGAGAATGTGGGAGCACCCACATCGGAGTGAAGGAATAGGAAGTCACTAGATCGATCCACTGGTACATGGATTTGAAGAGAGACATTAGTAGAGACTAGGCCATCATAAGTCGTTGAAGCATTGCAACATCCCAGTATGGGTTGATGGCATGGTAGAAAGAAATATGGTTACATGATCGAGAACGTTGCTTTGGAAGGGGTCCCAAGGTGAGAGGAAAAGTAAGTGGTAGGTTCCTCTTGACTCTCCTCTCTCTCACATCTCAGCTTCACCTTTGTTTCTCTCTGTGCTCCCTCTCCATTATCATGGGATTAGCAGAGTTATTATAAGGAGGTTCATCAGGAACTTCTCATAGATTGCTTATCCAATTACATCATTGTAGAGGAAAGGTAAGAAGTTTGATTGGACAGAGGAGTGTGAGGCTATTTTTGAGAAACTTAAGTAGTTGTTGACACATGCTCCAGTGTGAAATATTGCAGATGCAGACAAGGAGTTTCTAGTGTGTACAGATGCATAGAATATATAACTTGGTTGAGTCCTTATGCAGGATGGACATGTGGTATGCTATGAGTCGTGAAAACTAAATGAGGACGAGCAAAACTACCTGACACATGATATTGAGCTAGAAGCGATCATACATGCACTGAAGATGTGGAAGCACTATATTCTTGGCAGGAGGTTTGCACTGATGAGTGATCATATCGAGTTGAGGTGCTTGTTTGACTAGACGAATATTAACGCTAGGTAGGCCATATGGTTGGCCACGATTAGTGAGTTTGAATTCGAGATCAGGTACATCAAGGGAAAGGAGAATGGGTTGTAGATGCTCTTAGAAGGCGGGTACAGGAAAATCACATAGTAACTATGAGATCCTATGGGACAAACTTACAGGATAGGATCTTGTAGGCAGGTCAGTTGGATCATAGGTATATGGAGATTATGCACAGGTTGCAGTAGAGTACATGTACAATTGTTGTTACAGATACATGTACAATTATATATGTTGTTACAAGTACATGTATGGGTACAGGTACATGTGGTATTACAGGTACAGGTAGTGGTAGAGGTGTAGGTGTATAGGATTTGGACTACCATCTCACAGTAAATGGATTGGTTAGATTTAGAGACAAGATATATATACCAGACATCAGTGAGCTCAAGAAGGTGACCTTGAGGGAGTTTCATGAGAAACCATATTCAGGTCACCCAGGCTACCATAAGACTTTGATTGTAGTGAATATATTCTATTATTTGTTGAATATAGAGAAGGATGTAATAGAGTTTGTAGTCGGATGTTTGGATTTTCAAAAGGTTAAGGCAGAGTGTAAACATATAGGTGGACTACTACAACCAATTGCGATTCCAAAGTGGAAATGGGAGTTCATTTCCATGGATTTCATTACAAGGTTGCCGAGGAAAGTTAGAAAAAATTATTCCATCATGGTTGTTGTGTACATGTTGACAAAGGCTATACATTTCATTCCAGTGAAGAATAAAAACTCAGTTAGTGATGTAGTATAGGTGTTTATCAGAGACATAGTTAGATTGCATGGTGTTACGAGGAATATTTTGCCCGACAAGGATGTAAAGTTCACTTCCAGGTTTTTTAAGGAGTTGTTTGTAGGTTTGGGCACTGAGTTTTCCTTCAGCACGACTTATCATCTGCAGACAGATGGACATATTGAGAGGGTCAACAAGATATTGGAGGATGTATTGAGGATGTATGTGATGCATCCGGTATACAAGTGGGAAGAGTATCTTCCACTGGTAGAGTTCTCCTGCAACATGGGTATCAAGAGTCATTGAGGATGAATCCATTTAATTCATTGTATGGTTGGAGTTGCAACACTCCTTTCAGTTGGAGTGATCTAGTTAACATGGTATTGATTGGACCAGATATGTTGGTAGAAATAGAACAGGAAATGCAGTTGATCAAGAAGAACTTGAAAGAAATGCGGGATAGGCAGAAGAGTTACACAGAAAAGAAGATGTTGTTCAAGGAGTTTTAGGTTGGGGATCAGGTGTACTTGTGTATCAAGTGCAAGAAGAGCTCCTTGTGGATTGGATCATGTGCCAAGTTGGCACCAAGGTTTTGTGGACCATTCAAGATCATTGAGAGTATCAGACCAGTCGCCTATTGACTTGCACAGCCTTCCATAATGAAAGTCCGTGATTATTTTCATATATCATTGCTTAAGAAATATGTTAAAGACTTTGATCATGTTATTTATTGGTCTATATTGCAGGTGGATCTAGAAGGAGAGTTCCAGTCGAAACCGTAGTGCCTTTTGTAGAACAATAAGCTCATGCTCTGGAATCAAGCAAGCGAGCAAGTTAAAGTGCAATGGAAGTACTTCGGGCTTGATGAAGCTACATGGTAGATGGAAGATTAGATCTGGGCTATGTATCCTTCTTTTTTTTCCAGTTGAGGAAAATAAGCTTTGGTGTGATGTTGGTATATGTTTTGATGATGTTTGGATGTATGTTTTGATGTGATGTTTAGGTATATGTACTTATATGTATATGGATGTAAATACCGCCATGAGATATGTTATAAATATCCAATAAGAGGTATGGTGTGATGTTATTATAGTATTTATGTTGTTATGATGTCACGAAGGTTTGATTTTTAGAAGGGTTATCATTGTAAATATTGCATCAAGATATGTTATAAAGCTCCATGGGAATTATGTTTTGTTTTCAACAGTGTTGTTGAGGTATATGTGTGATTGAATACTGAGGATGGTGTCCCCCAAGGGAGAGGATTTTGTAACAACCCTAGTGAAAATTCCATATAATAAAGATAAAATAATAACCACAGTTGATGGGACACATATTCCAAGTTGAATGTTGGGCAGAACATCCTAATGTGGGTGTTCATATGGTTTATTATGGCTAAGGAAATTGGCAAGGGAAATGGCTAAGGCATTAAAGAGGAAAAATTTATTTTTGGCACATTTATTTATGAAAATAATGGAAATTAGTAGAAAAGGGAGATGAAAGGTCACGTGTTGAATGTGAGGAGGAAATTGAAGGAATATAATGGAAAATTAAGAAAATAGAGGCATCATCTATAAAAATTATTCTGAGGATCAGTTGGTACCTTTTTTTAGTGAATTGTTGGAGCTCTCTCATTTCTCTCTCTCTCTCTCTCTCTCTCTCTCTCTCACTCATACTCTTGGATACTTGGAGTTTTCTTGGAGCACTCTTGGAGACTGTGGATACTTGGTTATTTGGAGAAAGAAGGAAAAGGAAGAGGAGGAAAGTGCAAGCGGAGATCGGGATAAGCAGCTACAACAAGATTTTATTGCAGGTACCAAGTTTCATGTATGTTTTCCTCACTAGTTTTAGCATACATGGTCTGTGCATGTGGATTTGCCTAGCCTTGCCATTTCTTGGATAGCCATGGTGTTGTGATTTTATTTCCATTAATTTTTTTTGGTTGTTTCTCATGATTCCCTTAGCTATTGGGTTGAGTTATTAGTTATTGGATCCTTGGTTGGACAAATTATCTGGAGCTCGACGGACATCTGTTGGGTTGAGTTACTAGTCATGGAGCCTTGTTTGGAAAAACACTCTGGAGCCCTAGGTGGGTTGAGTTACTAGTCTTGAATCCTTGGTTGGAAAAATTCTCTAGAGCCCGAAAACAAATGCGGTTGAGTTAGTAGTCCTAGGACCTTGGTTGGAACAAACACTCTGGAGCCCTGAAGCAGCTTGGATAGAGACCAATCTGTTATGGTTGTGATGTCTGATCGTGAGGTGGAATCACTAGTTTAGGGTTGAGGCTGTTTGACCTCTAGAATTCCTGGATTGATTTTGATTGATGTGTTTCATGAGATCCCACGTTCATGCTTGCAATATGGCACAGGATTTATTGGCTAAAGTGAGACTTGGATCAGCCAATCAATGGTCGGGTGAAACATGGAAGTTCTATCTCCAGTTGGTTTTTACATTCAGTAATGAAGAGCTCATTACCTTGGTATTTGGTATGAAAATGTAATGGTTTATATATGGATTTTTTTGATGTTGTATCCATTGTCTTTCTCTGGTTATTGTGTTGGTTATAAACATGTATTTTATCAGTGATGATGTATGGATATCTCCATGTTTTTACCTATAAATTAATACACAATGTACTTATGGTCAAATAAATTTTATTGCGTCTTATGATGTAGGGGAGCAATTCTTCTTAGCGAGTCGCAGATAAGTAAGAGATCCCCGTCACTTAAATCTTTTGTTTATACCTGTAGATGCAATGTTTGTGACATGTTTGACTAAATGCCCATCATGGATAGGAGGGGTCTAGATGAGTTCCTATTGATGTGATTTATTTCGTACATTTTTTTAATGTTATTTATCATCCACTAAGTTTTCATGAAGTTCTGGGCAGCGACCTGGGCTCTGGGCCAAAAATGGTGGCACAAATCGCGGAGTTGTAGGAACATAACTGACCAATTGGGGCCCTGCCTGCATGCTTTTCGTGTTGTGTTTGCAGCTATAGGCTCCCAACCTCTACCTTTCCTTGGAATGCCTGCACCTATGGTTCAAAAGGGTTAAAAATTTAGTCTCCCTCAGGGGTTAGGAGTCGGGAAGGTTGGGTTACCTCCTGGTATGTTGTTGATGTTGTGTAGGGTGTGTTAGTCTTGTTTTTATTGGTTCCACTTCCTTAAGGTCATCTATGAGGTTGAATCTCATATTAGTAGCTTCTCATCACATGTTTACCCCGGTTGTACAATTAATTGGGTAGATGTGGGAAGAGGGTGTTACAAAAGCATAATGTTTTATTCGTAAAACATGAAAAATAAATTCTAGAATGTGGCACACAACAAAAATACTTTGATTTATATTTTCATGAGGTAAAAAATACGTTCACCAGATAAAATGGAGACTTAAAAGCTGCTTTATTTTTATAGATATTTTTAACTCTTTGTGAAAACTGGTTTTTTATACAGCAACACAAGTTTTTCATGTGCCTACCTATTTTCTCTCCACGATTTTAACTCCAAACACACACATACCTCATACAAAACTAAAGGTCATTGCATATTTCAAACATACAAGTTTTATGTATTAATTCATCATAGGACAAATATTAAAACATAGGATGGGCACACATACAAAAAAACGTTTTTCTGAACTATCATATTTGCATAGTACATACTCCAGCTACACAATAAAACATGGTATTTACAGTTTACCAATTTTGCGTAGATTTTTACAAACACTTGAATACTTGATCTGATGCATGGATGGGAGATCTTGTACGCCAATTAAATAAAATATTTACTTCACATTCCTTCTACCATAAAACTAAATTTGCAATTCCATTTGTCATGTATTCGAGGAATGGCTTGAATTGTTAGATATTAAGTTTGGTAGGTGTGATTAATTCCAACATTAATTTATGAAAATAATTAAGAAATCCATAATTCGCCTCTCTAAAATCACATTCACCATGGTTGGTTGATGTCGGGAATCACAATAGGAGGAAAATCAAGAGATTTAACTAGTTCTGTGTTTCTCAAAGAAATAGCTGCATGTACATAATTTACCTCACTTGGAAAATATAATTCCTACTTGTCTTGGTTGTGATGTTTTATATGTACAAAAATATGTTCCTAGTGTTTAGGAGTTTGTTGAGGTCTAGTTGGTTAAGATATTCTCTCCAACCAGTTAGCCTCCTAGATTGGTATGTGGTTGAGATATTCACTCAACCTAGAGATTGTACATCCAAGATAGATTAGCTATCTCAATACATAGTTCCCTATAATTATATTGTATTATTATTTTGACGTGAATTGAATTTTGAGTGTCTTATGAAAATTTAGATTGGTATCAGCGTTATTGATGGTTATTGCTACTTAGTGTCATTGTGAAGAATGAGATGCATTGGATCATCGAGTGGAGATGTGTGTGAATCCAACCACATAATTGGGTCAGATCGGGTTCTGCAGTTTGGTACGGTGAGAATGGATCATTCTCAAGAATAATATAATTATCTAGAGGGTTCTCCAATGACATCATATCGTTCCCCAGAGGATTCTCCATCATAAGGATGAATATGATATGTAAAACAAAACCGAAGAGGAAGATAAGGAGTTGAGATTCAAGTACCAGAGGATGGGTGGCAGCATTAAGTCGTTTCTCTTGAGGGGAAGTGATGATCCTTTCTATATAACAGTAGTGAAACAACAAGACAATCAGGTTGTTGGACTCAGTCAAGAGAACGTGCCTTATTTGTCTAAGTAGAAGTGCCCAAGTCACATTTTTCTCAAGCACTTCATTGTTAATGGACTTGGCGATCTAATTTTTTTTAGAAATAAATCTGAGGTTTGGGAAAATATATGGTTCCTAATGTTGTAGGACATCCTTCTCCAAATGAGGGAAATTAGGAAACACCATTTGCAGGTGGCGTTTCTCATGGTAAGAGGAAATGTTCATATTATCAACAAAAACTTCACATTATAGCCACATCGTGGGGTTTTACGCTATTGCGACGCTATACAATACAACGTGAGATACTGTGCCAATTTGGTGGAGCCACCAAATTTGATGATATGTGTGAAGAAAATGACTAGATCTAAATGAATTTGATTCATTGGTTTTACAACCATTTATGTCAAGATTTTCTTAGATGTTGCAGCTTGTAAGCTGTGAATTTTTGTGGGTATGAGGATGTTATGTCATGGTAAGTCTTTGTCATTGAAGTGAAATTAGTCTAGCTAACTATTTTTAAGAATTAGTTTGTGTTGGAATTGGCCATTTAAATAATATAGAATTTTATTTGCATGACAAGGATAGAAAAATAGTGAAGATGACATGAGAAGATAGTGATTGGAGCATCTTCAGAGATTAAATGATGATGGACAAGCAGGTGAAAGTTTGTGTGAATTTGTGGAATAGGCTCACAATGATGGTATATTATGTGTCACATACATGAAGGGAAATTTTCGGGGAGAAATTTCGCAAATGAGCTATTTTTTGGACATTTTTTGAAAAAAAATTCACCAATTTTGTTGCAATTCACCTATTTTTTACATATCTATGATTAAATGGATGATATTCACCAAAAATTGACCAATTGTAATAGTAAATTACATTTTTATATCGAGAATTCACCTATGTTATGTATGTATGAATTTTCAAACAAGGATAGTGGCCTACAATACTATATCTAGAAAAATCAATAAATCCTTACAAAATACATTAATACATGTATTAGTAAGAAAGTTTATGATGTTTTGCAGTGGTTATTCAGAATTTTATAATATTTTTTAGCTGGAGTTGTGTCTACCCCCATGATGTTTGAGGTAATATTAAAGCCACTTTGTAAGTGCAGGTTTGTGGTCAGCCAAAAACCATTTTGGAAATTTAGGTTTGTGGTAAGCAAATAACCACTTGTGAGAGTGTAAGTGCAGATTTGTGGTAAGCTAGAAACCACTTTGTATTGTAGGTATGTCGTAAGTCAGAAAGCACAAAATTGACAGAGAATTGGACATGGATTTCTATAGCATGGTTTAGGGTTATCCGAGAAAGCCCTAGGCATGATTTACGATCATCGGGAAAAACTTTGAGCATGGTTTAGGGTAAGCTGGTAAAACCAAATGCATGATTAGGGGTAATATGAGAAAAGCCAAGTTGATAATGATGGAGGGCGACTTGTAGGTACAAGTACAAGTACACGAACTTAAATATAATAGTTGATTGAACCATGAAGGACATCCTAGTAGACTAGCAGTTGCAGTGGTTGGTACCCATGCATTCTCGTAGATGGTTTTTCCTTTATATGGACGTTGGCGTATTGTTTTTGATCATGTTTGTAAATACCAATACCACAAATAGACTTTGTTTATTGATATAGAGACAAGTATTCATTAAGGGGGGGACTTGGAAAATATAATTCCTACTTGTCTTAGTTGTGATGCTTTCTATGTACAATAATATGTTCCTAGTGTTTACGAGCTTGTTGAGCTCTAGTTGGTTGAGAGATCCTATCTAACTAGCTAGCTTCCTAGATTGGTGTGTGGTTGAGATATTCACTCAACCAAGAGATTGTACGTCTAAGATAGATTAGCTATCTTAGGACACAACTCCTATAATTTATATTGTATTTTTATTTTGATGTGAATTGAATTTTGAGTGTCCTATGCAAATTTGAATACCTCTCTTATGCCCTACACTAATTTGATGAAACAATTTGCAGGGAAATAAAGCAGGGTGTGCAATATTTAATATTTTTATGAGGAATATCATCTAGCAATGTACCTTTCTGAATTGTGTAAATGAAGTAACCATTTTTTTCCAAAATGGCAGAAGCCTACGAATTTTATATTAACATTATGAAAGCTCTTATGAATTTTAGGTAGTTTGATGAATTTCAGCATATGAATTATTTGACCTCGCCCATGTCCATAGCATCTCAAATATTCTGAGAATTCAAAAGTGATTCAATATCAGACATGAATTCTGTTAACATTATGAATGATTATGAGAATCCACAAGCGAGTTAAGATCAAGGATGAATTCTATTGACATTATGAGTGACATAGCCACGTTTTCTTAAATTTAACTACTTTAGCTTGTTTATAAAGTTGTGAAATAAAACAATTGGGTCTCTATATTCAATTAATGCAATGATATGTAAAGTTGTTAAACAAACCAACTATGATGCTATATCCAATTGGTTGTTGTGACAATGCAACGATATAATTTATATGGCTAGTAAACATAGATAGATAAGTTGAAACTATTTAAACGAATTAAATCAAGTTGGCATTCATTTAAATGAATAATAACTTAGAGTGTCGCAACCATATAATTTAAATATCAAAACTATTTAAATGTGAGCTAATAGCTTAGAGTTTCACAATAATACAATTTAAAATAATTTAAATATATTAATTTAAACATCAAAAATATTTAAATGAATTAAATTAAAAGTTTCAACTATATAATTTAAATATCAAAACTATTTAAATAAATTGAATTAAATTTACAATCATATAATTTAAATATTGAAACTCAATGCAAAATCCAATCATACAATTTAAAATAATTCAAATGTATTAATTTAAACATCAAAACTATTTAAATAAATTAAATTAAAGGTCACATCTATATAATTTAAATGTCAAAACTATATAAATGAATCGAATAGATCTCCTGCACAAACAAAGTTATAGCTTCTATATTTGATACAATAGTTCCAACAATCATAAAATGTTGATGGATAATATGATACCTGTTCCTATGTTGATATTTAGAAGATGGACATTGGAAGAATCTATGTGAATTCCATCTGTGTTGGGGCTATCACCAAGGTCCTTAATAGCCAATCCCTTTGGGAGAACATTGTTACATCCATCCATGCTAATATGGAAATACTTGTTGTTAATGGAAGTAATATGTTTCAACATTGTATTCGCAATGCTTGCCAACTGTAAAGATTGTCATCACCATTAAAAAATATCAAAATCACGCTCTCTCAGACAATTGAAAAATGCACGGGTGATGTAGCATGATCAGGGCCTACCATGCCACTTGTGGGCTGAAGCATGCACAAAACGATATATTTGAAGAATAAGAGTGCTCATTGGATTCTCAGGATGAGTACACTAGAAGAAGTTTTTTCAGGTAAGAAACCAAATGTGGCACACTTCAGGATCTTTGGTTCATCATTTTATTTTCATGTGTCCAAGGATACATGCAAAAATATAGAACCAATAACAGAGTTGGGCCTATTTTTGGAGTACATTGATACACCTCATAACTATCGAGTATACCTTCCATATCACATGATGATAGTGGCTCGTAGATATGTGAATTTTGATGAAGAGAAGGCCATTAGATGTTCCCTTAAGAAGGAGCTTCAGTTGCATTCATATGAGGAGATTTTAGCTACAAAGGAAGAACCTGAGGATGTTATGGAGTAGCCACAAGCAGATGACCAGAGAGTGGAAGAACCCACTCCTGCAAAGACATCCAGAGATAGAAGGAAGTGCACCGGTGAAGTTGATAAATTGATGCATGATGCTAGAGAGAATTTTGGAGCACCCACATCAGAGTGAAGGAATAGGAAGTCACTAGATCGGTACACTAGGTACATGGCTCTGATGAGAGATAGTGTAGAGACTAGGCCATCCTCAGTTGTTGAAGCATTGCAACAGCCAATATGGGTTGATGGCATGGTAGAGTAATATGGTTCCATTATCAGGAACAGTGCTTGGGAAGGGGTCCCAAGGCCAGAGGAAAAGTTAGTGGTAGGTTCCTCTTAACTCTCCTCTCCTCACATCTCAGCTTCACCTTTGTTTCTCTTTTTTCTCCCTCTCCATTACCAAGGGAGAGGTCCCATTCATGGAGAGGAGTGGAATGAGGCTCAGAAGACCACATGAATAATTGGGCCCAATCATGTACCTTTACAAATAAATTTCATGAAAATTCACCCATTGTTGTACAACATGACTTGTCTGACATTGAGGAGGAGTTGGCTGGGGAACAATCTACATTATTTGATTCAAAATTTTTGGTAGAGGTGGAGGATTGGATCCCTGACGTAGCAACACCAATATCTATATGCAATCAATATTTCCACACAATGCCATTAAATTGGCACCTCAGGAACTTGTTGGGAAAAATTTTCTTCGATCGTTGATTCTCTTATTGGCAGGAATCATGGATGTCCAACTATAGTGTTTAGAGGTGGCTCTGCTTAGGGATCATCGAAAAACCACCTCCTGCACAACTTGTACCAACTAGACGATAATATGATCTCTCTATTTCTTCAAATCCAAATCCACTATTAGTATGGTTAAATACTAATGCTTCTTATAGTTTTAGTATATGTTTTTGTCCACTTCTTTAATGGATACCAAAACTCCTAAAATTAATTTAATTTTCTATGTAATGCACATGTAAAACAATAACTCATCTTTTGACTTTTTTTACCTAACATACTGAGTCCTAGCTGATTTTCTAAGGATAGCTTCCACTTAGGAAGGCTAGAGTTGGTCATGGTATTGCTTCTCTCTC
Organism: Pinus albicaulis; assembly: GCA_034641835.2. Classification (NCBI taxonomy): domain Eukaryota; kingdom Viridiplantae; phylum Streptophyta; class Pinopsida; order Pinales; family Pinaceae; genus Pinus; species Pinus albicaulis. The sequence continues at coordinate 180,051 of JAXQQM020085250.1, forward strand.
TCTCTCTCTCTCTCTCTCTCTCTCTCTCTCTCTACATACACAAACATATAGTATCTAAATAAATTGACATCTGGGTTGGTCTCATACTTACATGACATGGGATTGATTCCAATCATTACCACTCTATCCTCTAGGTTTCTACATATGCCCCATCCAAAACCACATGTGAATCAAGGGGATTTGAACCTGAAACCTCCTCACAAATAAGACTTCATTTTCACAACTATATCTAATTGAGCTTCCCCTTAGGGACTCTTTATACATATATATTTAAATAATATAATGTTGTGAATTTACAAAAAAAAAAAATGTGTAATTTCTTAAAAAACAACTTTTTGAATTGAATGATTAAAAAAGAAATAAAAAGTTAAATATTCTTATTCTAAGAAAATATTTGAATGATGAAATGAGTTGATAGATTGCTAATAAAATTAAACTTTTTTACATAAAGTGAGTGAATTCTTGAGTTGTTCTTTGGTTTGTGCAATTTTAATTTGTTACAAATTATTTGATTTTCATATGGATAAGTATGTAACAAATGTATTTTCATTCAACAATGGAAATCATCATCCTAGTTCTAATTTGTTTATTTCAATTTCCATTCTATGTGGAATCACAATGGGGAGAAAATAGTTATGGGTGTTTGGAAATAATATTATGGTTTCAAAAACAAATTATAAATTTTACCATAGTGCCAAGATAAAGTTTATTTTCAACAATTTAGTTATCTTAATGATTCTTGGTAGTTTTGAAGTTTGAACCTACAAATTATTTCATCATCTTTACCAACTGTAACTTGTGAAATGAATTAAGGCAAGTCATAAAACACACAACGTTATATGAGTATAGTAAGTATATAATTAGCACAACATAGTTGGTTTAATAACTAATATTCACAATTCCAAAGGAATTGGCTCCATAGAATGATATATTTTTAGGGATGGGAAAGGTTTTGTTTCATTCTATGTTTTCATGGATATAGCAAAAAACACTTTTTGTATATAAAACTTTTGATAGAGAAGAGGGGAAGAATAATTATTATCATACTTTAATTTACTACAATAGTTTTTATCCATATTTTAGATTACAGGATAAGCTTAAATCACAAAAATTCTATGCAAATTTTAGATTGCTATATAGCTAATGCAACTTCCAACATTTTCAGCTTAACAAATCAAAGCCAGTTTAATCATTTTACACAAAACGTTTTTTTATTTATTTCCATAACTCTGTCTCACATTAAATTCAGGTTACTAGATAACATATGCAAAATCCATAGATTGCTAATCAAATTCAAATTCACATTGAATTTAGATTACTAGATAACTAATGTAAAAACCAACACACATTTCTAATGAGACTTGTTATTTAACCTTTAACAAATCAAATGGGGCTAGGTTTAAACATTTCCTATACAGACTTTAGATTGCAGGATAGCTAATGCAACTTCCAATATATTCACCATAACAAATAAAATCTACTTTAATCATTTTACACAAAATGATTTTTTATTTCCATAAGTGAGGTTCACATTAAATTTAGGTTACTAGATAACATATGCAAAAGCCATAGATATATAATGGAATCTAAATTCACATTGACTTCAAATTACTAGATAGCTAATGCAAAAACCAACACAGGTTTCTAATGAGACTTCCAACGTATTCAAGTTAGCATATAAAAAACATTCACCTTTAACAAATAGGAAGGGACTAGGTTTAAACATTTTTGCAATTTTACACACAAAAAATTAAGATAAGTTAAACAATTTAACCCAAAATTAAAGCTTTGTTATTCCATTAACTCGAAGTCACATTGAAATCAATACAAAATAGCTAATACAAAAACCAACATATTAAAGTTGGCATTTAGAACAAGCATTCAATTTTTAACAAACCAAAGAGGGCTTGACAGAATTAACTCCAAGTCCCTTGACATTTTTACAGAGAGATTGAGCTCCATTATTTTCGTAACTTAAATCCACATTTTCCATTTGGATACCCTCACATGGAAAGCTTTTACTGCATGCTAAATTAATAGTATCCTTTGTTGTTGAAGTTCCAGTTATATTTTTGTACAAGACATTACTAATCTACACATTTGTATTAGATTCTTGCACAAATACAATCATTATAAATAACAAAATAAATGACAAAATTTACAACCAATATTACCAAAAAAATAAAATACAAAAATGGAAAGTCAATCTCAATAATGAAGTAAGTTACAAATCTTAACAATAGTTTTTATATGATGTTTAAGTTCCATATAGAAAGTAAGTAAGAAAAAAGAAACTTATTAAACAACTTATAGTAATAAAATAAAGGAAAGGTGTTGAGATATGAGTAAAATGATGACTACCTTGGCTGTACACCTTGGGCAATAGTATTGGTCAATGATGATTGGATTCCCTACGTTGTTCATCTGTATGTTCTCAAATGTTATTCCCTTAGCAACACCTGTCCCTCCTGATATTGTTTTGATTCTAACTCCATTTTGAGTGCCAGTAAGAGAAGCTACATTTACAGTCACGTTGTTGACTCCGTTAAGAGAAGGATATTTGCTGAGGCTTCCAATACTAATAACAAAATCCAAGCCTTTTTTAGTGAAGTTAAGTGCATTGAATGATATTATCCTATTAAGAGTTTATCAAATTATTTTGAATGATCCTATCCTCTATCCCATTAAAATTTTATCAAATTATTTCACCTGATTCCATGGCCAGGTCCACAAGTAATCTGTTCAATGTAAAGATTGGAAGTTCCTTCTAAGACACCGATACAATCATCTCCTGCACAAACAAAGTTATAGCTTCTATATTTGATACAATAGTTCCAAAAATCATAAAATGTTGATGGGAAATACGATACCTGTTCCTATGTTGATATTTCGAAGATGGACATTGGAAGAATCTATGTGAATTCCATCTGTGTTGGGGCTATCAGCAGGAGCCTTAATAGTCAATCCCTCTGCAAGAACATTGTTACATCCATCCATACTGATATGGAAATGCTTGCTATTAATGGAAGTAATATCTTTCAACACTGTATTCACAGTGCCTGCCAACTATAAAGACTGTCATTACCATTAAACAATATCAAAATCACACTCTCTTAGACAATTGTAAAGACTATCATTACCATTAAACAATATCAAAAGCAAACTCTCCTAATCAAAGAATATCATTACCATTAAAAAATATCAAAAGCACACTCTCCTAATCATCCATTAAACAATATCAAAATCACACTCTCTCAGATAATTGTAAAGACTATCATTACCATTAAAAAATATCAAAAGCACACTCTCCTAATCATTCAACAAAATTAATGTGGGAGAAAATGGGTAGAGAAATTACCACAGGCCCGGAACACTGCAAAACACACAATGCATTCAATCAATATATGTTATGCAAATCACTAAGAAACAACTATATATGCTTTCCAAATCACTACTAAACAACTCTTGACCTCCATCGGTAAGAAGAAAATCTTGGTAATTTTATACATACTTGTTGATTATTTTGACACTTTCTCCACCAGGAGGCTCCTTGTCCATCCAAGGATCCCCCACCGTTCACTGTTAGACCAGTCACTTTGGAAAACTGCAACCAGTAGAGTTGATTTGTGGGCATTTCCGTTGGTGCAATGAGATCCCCAGTTATCTGTCAAAACACAACTCCAACAAAGCTCGATGCTCAAAACAAAGAAATAAGCTCCATGCTCAAAACAAGGAAATATATAAAACCTGAAATGACTAAGGAAGGAATCTTATCATTTTACCTGCACCATAATATTATCATTTTTACATGGTCCCGTAAAGTTAACAGGAGAAACCAAAAATTTCCCTTTTGGTATATAAACAGTAGAGGGTTTAGTAGAAGAACAGGCTTCATTCCAGGCTGCCAAAAATGCCTACACATAACAAACAAACAAAAAATTTAATTGCATATTTATCCCTATTTATTTCATTGATTTGAAGCTACCAAAATTGCCTACACATAACAAACAAACAACAAATTTAATTGTTGAAACCTGCATATTTATCCCTATTTCTTTCATTGATTTAATTTTCTCTCACCTTGCTATTATCATTGTTGCCATCAGCTTTTGCACCATATTGTTGAACATTATACATAACACTGGAATCCATTCTGTTTTCTAAATTGACATTCATTGAACTCACACTTGGAAACACAAAAGAAACATTGAAAATCACAACTAACAAGCTGAAAAAATGCTTCATTGTTAGAAGTCACAACTCCCCTTCAGCAATATGCACTAATCTTACTAATATGCTCGACCACTATTTTTCACAAAAATAGTAAGACGAAAGAATTTTGGAACTGGCCAATTTCCATGTAGTGATGGATATCATTCAGCCACCTATTCTATATATAGGATGACATTCTAGGAATACAGCTCATCTCTCATCTAATTTTTAATATTTTATATTTATGTCATATTAATGTATTCCATTAACATTGTATGAATATAAATCTTCTCAATTGTTTTTTAACCTTTTTATTAGTATTTCATTATTTTACTATTTTTAAGTTAATGTTATGATAATTTCAATTTTTTAAAATAATATTTTTATAATATTAATATTTATACAAGTAATATTTAAGTGATATTTTTTAGAAATTGTTTATATTCGGATCTAATTTGTCTATAATCCGATAGGGATTAATTGAATCACAAGTTCGATCATGAACTCTTCACAATCCAATGTTCCCACCACTTTTTAAGCGTGTTGAATCCATAGATGTAGTCAAAAACCAGTTTGAACAAAACAAAAAGTCACACTATTAATAATATTTTTACAATATTAATATTTATACAAGTAATATTTAAGTGATATTTTTTAGAAATTGTTTATATTCGGATCTAATTTGTCTATAATCTGATAGGGATTAATTGAATCACAAGTTCTATCCGTGAACTCTTCACAATCCAACGTTCCCACCACTTTTTAAGCGTGTTGAATCCATAGATGTAGTCAAAAACCAGTTTGAACAAAACAAAAATTCACACTTAAAGACTGCTCTGTATTTATAATATTATTATTTTTAATTTAACCATAAAGAAATTTGTAAGTTAATATTTTATATTTCATAAAAATAGTCCATAAATTAAGAATTTTTAATATATATTTTTAGTTTTTTAGTTATAATGTATTTGGTACCTAATTGTATCCATGAAGATGATATTATAGTAAATTTACTTTATAAAATTAATATTTTATATTAATATAATATTTTTTTATATTAATGCATTGCATCACTTTAGTTAATGTTGTTATAAATTTACCTTATAAAACTAAAATTATATTTTTATCATATTAATATTTTTTCATATTTTATTGTTTTTAAGTTAAGGAAAATATTCTTTTAATTTTACTATTTTTTAATTAATGTTATATAATTTCTTTATAATATATATATGTTTGTGTGTTTTTCAATTTATAGACGAAATGACTTTTTCTCAAAGCATTTTACGGTAAATTTTAATAAAAATCGAGGAGAGATTTTTAAAACTTGAGTTTAATGACTTTTTCTCAAAGCATTTTTCTTGTAAATTTTAATGAAAGTCCAGAGATTTTTCAAGACTTGAGTTTAATTTTAAAAACTTATAAATGAAATAACAATTTTCACCTGAATTTACCATAATCAAGTGATACGATTTCAAGCAAAAATGTGATTTTTTGTTATTTGAAATGCATTTTTGAATGCATAAATGGATTGAACACCGTGAAAACCCGTGGGCACTCGAATTATACATATTAACCAATTTAAACTCATTTAATATATATATATATATATATATATATATATATATATATATAAAAGTTGGGTTACTTTTTTTTCAAGTTAAGTTTTAAACAATATTTACTAGATATTTTTAAAAACTTTGAATTTAAGTTGTTTAATATAAACAAATTTAGTCTCCCAAGAGTTTTTCAGAGGAATAAATCTATATATACATTCAAAGCCTTATTTCAAACAACAAAAAATGAAAAAAAAAACCCATTTTATGATTAGCTATATTGTGCCATACATAAAAAGACACGTTTAATATTATTTTTATAAGTATACACAAAAAGATTAATATTTTAGTGTTTTATTTTATTAATTATGTTTTTTTTTTTTTAAATTTGTTTTTGAATTAATCCTCATTATAACTTGTAAATATAATTTAATGTCGACCCTTCCCACGTACTAGTATATTTAGTGAATAATTGTTAATGATTATTATTTTTCTTTTGAAATAATCATTTACCTAAATAATAACCTTTAAATTAAATTATTATTATTATCATTATTTTAAAGGCTAATCCAAGTAGTATCCCTCTCTCTCTCTCTCTCTCACACACACACATATCACGTTATAATAATATGTATATATGATCTCTATAGTATCATTAAGTAATGGAGTTGTCTTTAGTGGAACTTTTTGGAGTTTTAGGTCGATTGTGCAAGGTTACCCCATCAAACTTCTATTTTCAATAAATTCCTACCGGAATTTAGAGAAATTAAACCGAAAAAACTACCGTAAAAGCCTTCAAAAATTGGCACTATAGACTACTTGTTAAGTAATTCCCTTTAAAATACAACATTCTTAATATCATGTCTCCACTAGTTTAGTGAGGGGTAAAAAATATATGCAATTAACATCGCTCCACTAATTATGCATACACACATGTCTATTTCGGATTAGGTCTTCCAAAATTTTAATTTAAGTATAAAAAATTATTAGGTGGATGATATAGATTTAATCTCCATGGAATATGCTGGAATATTTATAGTAGTATTGAGAGATCAATGATTCAGATTTATCTCCAAGTTAGTTATACTCTTTTAATTAATTTATTTCAAATTATTTATTGAAAGAAAATTTCATATCAATACATGTCCCATTGGACATGTTTTATTAACAAGACATGGTATTGTAAAAAAAATTATTTACAAGTTAAAAAATTTTACAATAAAGTGGTGGTGAATCTTTATGCCTAAGAATATTGTTACATGTTTTGAAGATGTATACATGTTTAATTAATATATTAATTCTTATATGTTTTCACTTATGCACCGGCCCTTGTGTATTTCTTTTTCACTCTAGTTTTTCTTCTTAAGACAAGTGTATCATGTGGGATGCCCACATCCTAGGTATTTGTTAAATTCCATTCTATTCCTTAAATGATGTGTCTATTTATCTAAACCTTTGTTTCATTGGGTTTCTTGTTCCATGTCTAGTCGAATGGCTAATCGAAACAACATCATTCTTATATTTAGTCTCAATCCCTAACATACATCCAATGGACAATGTTCTTTACTATTTTGATGAATTTTGTTCTTTCAGGTCAAAACATATACTACTAAATATATAATCTGATGGATTGTGGCATATTAAAAATATTATTATTAATCTTCATTTAGGATAAATATGGAGAAGCATGTGTGAATAGGAATAGTCATTAGGCATCTTCGAAAATGAAAAAAAAGGTCATATCTCAATATATTAATATGTGGATCACAATAATAAAATTAATTTAAGCCTATAATTTATCAAGTTTTTTTAGTGGTATCAGAGCGTCGGTTATTTTAAATGACTCAATGACATTTCCTACTCATTGATTCCTTTTTTAATAGCTCTAGAATGTCGATCATTCATTTCATTTTGAATTCCAAGATATATGGCTATTAAAAATTATCTATTGTAAAAGTGTAGCTAGTTTCTAAATTGGGTTTTCATGATTGTTGGAGCATTTATCTCTCTTGTAATTAACCCTTCTCACTCCTTGAGTGAAACTAGTATTACTAGATGGAATTCATCCCTTGTCCATAAACCATACTAAATGCTATCATGCTTGTATGGAATGTTGGATGCAGGTCGTGAAAGGGTGTGTACTATTTGCAATTCATATCTCTAGTGACAAAAGTAAGGAAGCCAAAGATGCAGATATGTTGAACAAGTCTCCAGTTTTACAACAGTTTCAGGATTTGTTTCCAGCAGATATTTGAGAGTGCCACCACACAAGGAAGTAGACTTTTCTATTGAGTTGATGCCAGGGGAAACTCCAGCATCAAAGGCACCTTACAGGATGAGCACACCTGAGTTGATGGAATTAAATTTTAAGTTGAAGGAGATGCTTGGCAAAGGGTAAATTAGGACAAGTATATCGACATGGGGTGCACCAGTGTTGTTTGTGAAGAAGAAAGATTGCATTCTTAGATTGTGCATTGTCTACAAACAGTTGAAAAAAGTGACCATAAAGAGCAGGTACCCATTACCGAGGATTGAAGATTTGCTCGATCAGCTGAAGGGAGCAAGAGTGTTCTCTAAGACCTACTTGAGTTCGGGCTATCATCAGGTATGCATCAAAGAGCATGACATCTACAAGACCACATTCAGGACCAAGTACGGGCATTATGAGTTTCTTGTAGTTCCATTCAGTTTGAATAATGCCCCAACTAAATTTATGTGTTTGATGAATAGTGTGTTGCATCCTTATTTGGACAATTTTGTGATTGTGTTTATTGATGGCATATTAGTGTATTCTAAAAATGAGGAAGAACATGCCAAGCATTTTCCAACAGTACTGAGGTTTTTGAGAGAGCATCAATTGTATGCTAAGCTCAACAAATGCAGTTTCTTCTAGACTGATGTTCACTACTTGGGAAATGTTGTCTACATAGAGGGAACTGCAATAGATCCATAAAAGATAAGAGTCATCATCGAGTGGGTAACTCCTAAGAGTGTAGATGAGGTGAAATAATTCATGGGATTGGCAGGTTATTATAGGAGGTTCATCAGGAACTTCTCATAGATTGCTTATCCAATTACATCATTGTAGAGGAAAGGTAAGAAGTTTGATTGGACAGAGGAGTGTGAGGCTATTTTTGAGAAACTTAAGTAGTTGTTGACACATGCTCCAGTGTGAAATATTGCAGATGCAGACAAGGAGTTTCTAGTGTGTACAGATGCATAGAAGATATAACTTGGTTGAGTCCTTATGCAGGATGGACATGTGGTATGCTATGAGTCGTGAAAACTAAATGAGGACGAGCAAAACTACCTGACACATGATATTGAGCTAGAAGCGATCATACATGCACTGAAGATGTGGAAGCACTATATTCTTGGCAGGAGGTTTGCACTGATGAGTGATCATATCGAGTTGAGGTGCTTGTTTGACTAGACGAATATTAACGCTAGGTAGGCCATATGGTTGGCCACGATTAGTGAGTTTGAATTCGAGATCAGGTACATCAAGGGAAAGGAGAATGGGTTGTAGATGCTCTTAGAAGGCGGGTACAGGAGAATCACATAGTAACTATGAGATCCTATGGGACAAACTTACAGGATAGGATCTTGTAGGCAGGTCAGTTGGATCATAGGTATATGGAGATTATGCACAGGTTGTAGTAGAGTACATGTACAATTGTTGTTACAGATACATGTACAATTATATATGTTGTTACAAGTACATGTATGGGTACAGGTACATGTGGTAGTACAGGTACAGGTAGTGGTAGAGGTGCAGGTGTATAGGATTTGGAATACCATCTCACAGTAAATGGATTGGTTAGATTTAGAGACAAGATAGATATACCAGACATCAGTGAGCTCAAGAAGGTGACCTTGAGGGAGTTTCATGAGAAACCATATTCAGGTCACCCAGGCTACCATAAGACTTTGATTGTAGTGAATATATTCTATTATTCGTTGAATATAGAGAAGGATGTAGTAGAGTTTGTAGTCGGATGTTTGGATTTTCAGAAGGTTAAGGCAGAGTGTAAACATATAGGTGGACTACTACAACCAATTGCGATTCCAAAGTGGAAATGGGAGTTCATTTCCATGGATTTCATTACAGGGTTGCTGAGGACAGTTAGAAAAAATTATTCCATCATGGTTGTTGTGTACATGTTGACAAAGGTTATACATTTCATTCCAGTGAAGACTAAAAACTCAGTTAGTGATGTAGTACAGGTGTTTATCAGAGACATAGTTAGGTTGCATGGTGTTACAAGGAATATTGTGCCTGACAAGGATGTAAAGTTCACTTCCAAGTTTTGTAAGGATTTTTTTTTAGGTTTGGGCATTGAGTTTTCCTTCAGCACAACTTATCATTTGCAGACAGATGGACATACTGAGAGGGTCAACAAGATATTGGAGGATGTATTGAGGATGTATGTGATGCATCCGGTATACAAGTGGGAAGAGTATCTTCCACTGGTAGAGTTCTCCTGCAAAAATGGGTATCAAGAGTCATTGAGGATGAATCCATTTAATTCATTGTATGGTTGGAGTTGCAACACTCCTTTCAGTTGGAGTGATCTTGTTAAAATGGTATTGATTGGACCAGATATGTTGGTAGAAATAGAACATGAAATGCAGCTGATCAAGAAGAACTTGAAAGAAATGCGGGATAGGCAGAAGAGTTACGCAGAAAAGAAGATGTTGCTCAAGGAGTTTTAGGTTGGGGATCAGGTGTACTTGTGTATCAAGTGCAAGAAGAGCTCCTTGTGGATTGGATCATGTGCCAAGTTGGCACCAAGGTTTTGTGGACCCTTCAAGATCATTGAGAGTATCAGACCAGTCGCCTATTGACTTGCACTGCCTTCCATAATGAAAGTCCCTGATTATTTTCATATATCATTGCTTAAGAAATATGTTAAAGATTTTGATCATGTTATTTATTGGTCTATATTGAAGGTGGATCTAGAACGAGAGTTCCAGTCGAAACCGTAGTGCCTTTTGTAGAACAATAAGCTCATGCTCTGGAATCAAGAAAACGAGCAATTCAAAGTGCAATGGAAGTACTTCGGGCCTGATGAAGCTACATGGTAGATGATAGATTAGATCTGGGCTATGTATCCTTATTTTTTTTCCAGTTGAGGAAAAGAATCTTTGGTGTGATGTTGGTATATGTTTTGATGATGTTTGGATGTATGTTTTGACCTGATGTTTAGGTATATGTACTTATATGTGTATGGATGTAAATACCACCATGAGATATGTTATTAATATCCAATAAGAGGTATGGTGTGATGTCATTATAGTATTCATGTTGTTATGATGTCATAACGGTTTGATTTTTAGAAGGGTTATCATTGTAAATATTGCATCATGATATGTTATAAAGCTCCATCGGAATTATGTTTCATTTTCAACAGTGTTGTTGAGGTATATGTGTGATTGAACACCGAGGATGGTTTCCCCCAAGGCAGAGGATTTTGTAACAACCCTAGTGAAAATTCCATATAATAAAGCTAAAATAATAACCACAATTGATGGGACACATATTCCATGTTGAATTGGGCAGAACATCCTAGTGTGGGTGTTCATATGGTTTATTATGGCTAAGGAAATTGGCAAGGGAAATGGCTAAGGCATTAAAGAGGAAAAATTTATTTTTGGCACATTTATTTATCAAAATAATGGAAATTAGGAGAAAAGGGAGATGAAAGGTCACATGTTGCATGTGAGGAGGAAATTGAAGGCAAATAATGGAAAATTAAGAAAATAGAGGCCTCATCTATAAAAATTATTCTTAGGATCAGTCGGTACCTTTTTTCAGTGAATTGTTGGAGCTCTCTCATTTCTCTCTCTCTCTCTCTCTCTCTCTCTCTCTCTCTCTCATACTCTTGGATACTTGGAGTTTTCTTGGAGCACTCTTGGAGACGGTGGATACTTGGTGATTTGGAGAAAGAAGGAAAAGGAAGAGCAGGAAAGTGCAAGCGGAGATCAGGATAAGCAGCTACAACAAGATTTTATTGTAGGTACCAAGTTTCATTTATGTTTTCCTCACTATTTTTAGGATACATGGTATGTGCATGTGGATTTTCCTAGCCTTTCCATTTCTTGGATAGCCATGGTGTTGTGGTTTTATTTCCATTAATTTGTTTTGGTTGTTTCTCATGATTCCCTTAGCTATTGGGTTGAGTTATTAGTTATTGGATCCTTGGTTGGACAAATTCTCTGGAGCTCGACGGACATCTATTGGGTGGAGTTACTAGTCATGGAGCCTTGTTTGGAAAAACACTCTGGAGCCCTAGGTGGGTTGAGTTACTAGTCTTGAATCCTTGGTTGGAAAAATTCTCTAGAGCCCGAAAACAAATGCGGTTGAGTTAGTATTCCTAGGACCTTGGTTGGAACAAACACTCTGGAGCCCTGAAGCAGCTTGGATAGAGACCAATCTGTTATGGTTGTGATGTCTGATCGTGAGGTGGAATCACTAGTTTAGGGTTGAGGCTGTTTGACCTCTAGAATTCCTGGATTGATTTTGATTGATGTGTTTCATGAGATCCCACGTTCATGCTTGCAATATGGCACAGGATTTATTGGCTAAAGTGAGACTTGGATCAGCCAATCAATGGTCGGGTGAAACATGGAAGTTCTATCTCCAGTTGGTTTTTACATTCAGTAATGAAGAGCTCATTACCTTGGTATTTGGTATGAAAATGTAATGGTTTATATATGGATTTTTTTGATGTTGTATCCATTGTCTTTCTCTGGTTATTGTGTTGGTTATAAACATGTATTTTATCAGTGATGATGTATGGATATCTCCATGTTTTTACCTATAAATTAATACACAATGTACTTATGGTCAAATAAATTTTATTGCGTCTTATGATGTAGGGGAGCAATTCTTCTTAGCGAGTCGCAGATAAGTAAGAGATCCCCGTCACTTAAATCTTTTGTTTATACCTGTAGATGCAATGTTTGTGACATGTTTGACTAAATGCCTATCATGGATAGGAGGGGTCTAGATGAGTTCCTATTGATGTGATTTATTTCGTACATTTTTTTAATGTTATTTATCATCCACTAAGTTTTCATGAAGTTCTAGGCAGCGACCTGGGCTCTGGGCCAAAAATGGTGGCACAAATCACGGAGTTGTAGGAACATAACTGACCAATTGGGGCCCTGCCTGCATGCTTTTTGTGTTGTGTTTGTAGCTATAGGCTCCCAACTTCTACCTTTCCTTGGCATGCCTGCACCTATGGTTCAAAAGGGTTAAAAATTCAATCTCCCTCAAGGGTTAGGAGTCGGGAAGGTTGGGTTACCTCCTGGTATGTTGTTGATGTTGTGTAGGGTGTGTTAGTCTTGTTTTTATTGGTTCCACTTCCTTAAGGTCATCTAGGAGGTTGAATCTCATATTAGTAGCTTCTCATCACATGTTTACCCCGGTTTTAGAATTACTTGGGTAGATGTGGGAAGAGGGTGTTACAAAAGCATAATGTTTTTTTCGTAAAACATGAAAAATAATTTCTATAATGTGGCACACAACAAAAATACTTTGATTTATATTTTCATGAGGTAAAAGATACGTTCACCAGATAAAATGGAGACTTAAAAGCTGCTTTATTTTTATAGATATTTTTAACTCTTTGTTGAAACTACAGCAACACAAGTTTTTCATGTGCCTACCTATTTTCTCTCCACGATTTTAACTCCAAACACACACATACCTCACACAAAACTAAAGGTCATTGCATATTTCAAACATACAGGTTTTATGTATTAATTCATCATAGGACAAATATTAAAACATAGGACTGGCACACATACAAATTTTTTTTTCTTCTGAACTATCATATTTGCATAGTACATACTCCAGCTACACAATAAAACATGGTATTTACAATTTACCAATTCTACGTAGATTTTTACAAACACTTGAATACTTGATCTGATTCATGGATGGGAGATCTTGTATGCCAATTAAATAAAATATTTATTTCACATTCCTTCTACCATAAAAGTAAATTTGCAATTCGATTTGTCATGTATTCGAGGAATGGCTTGAATTGTTAGATATTAAGTTTGGTAGGTGTGATTAATTCCAACATTAATTTATGAAAATAATTAAGAAATCCATAATTTGCCTCTCTAAAATCACATTCACCATGGTTGGTTGATGTCAGGAATCACAATAGGAGGAAAATCAAGAGATTTAACTAGTTCTGTGTTTCTCAAAGAAATAGCTGCATGTACATAATTTACCTCACTTGGAAAATATAATTCCTACTTGTCTTGGTTGTGATGTTTGCTATGTACAAAAATATGTTCCTAGTGTTTAGGAGTTTGTTGAGGTCTAGTTGGTTAAGATATTCTCTCCAACTAGTTAGCCTCCTAGATTGGTATGTGGTTGAGATATTCACTCAACCTAGAGATTGTACATCCAAGATAGATTAGCTATCTCAATACATAGTTCCCTATAATTATATTGTATTATTATTTTGACGTGAATTGAATTTTGAGTGTCATATGAAAATTTAAATTGGTATCAGCATTATTGATGGTTATTGCTACTTAGTGCCATTGTGAAGAATGAGATGCATTGGATCATCGAGTGGAGATGTGTTTGAATCCAACCACATAATTGGGTCAGATCGGGTTTTGCAGTTTGGTATGGTGAGAATGGATCATTCTCAAGAATAATATAATTATCTAGAGGGTTCTCCAATGACATCATATCGTTCTCCAGAGGATTCTCCATCATAATGATGAATATGATAGGTAAAACAAAACCGAAGAGGAAGATAAGGAGTTGAGATTCAAGTACCAGAGGATGGGTGGCAGCATTAAGTCGTTTCTCTTGAGGGGAAGTGATGATCCTTTCTATATAACAGTAGTGAAACAACAAGACAATCAGGTTGTTGGACTCAGTTAAGAGAACGTTCCTTATTTGTCTAAGTAGAAGTGCCCAAGTCACATTTTTCTCAAGCACTTCATTGTTAATGGACTTGGCGATCTAATTTTTTTTAGAAATAACTCTGAGCTTTGGGAAAATATATGGTTCCTAATGATGTAGGACATCCTTCTCCAAATGAGGGAAATTAGGAAACACCATTTGCAGGTAGCGTTTCTCATGGTAAGAGGAAATGTTCATATTATCAACAAAAACTTCACATTATAGCCACATCGTGAGGTTTTACGCTATTGCGATGCTATACAATACAATGTGAGCTACTGTGCCAATTTGGTGGAGCCACCAAATTTGATGATATGTGTGAAGAAAATGACTAGATCTAAATGAATTTGATTCATTGGTTTTACAACCATTTATGTCAAGATTTTCTTAGATGTTGCAGCTTGTAAGTTGTGCATTTTTGTGGGTATGAGGATGTTATGTCATGGTAATTCTTTGTCATTGAAGTGAAATTAGTCTAGCTAACTATTGTTAAAAATTATTTTGTGTTGGAATTGGACACTACAAGATTTTTTTTCAGGTAAGACACCAAATGTGGCACACTACACGATCTTTGGTTCATCATTTTATTTTCATGTGTCCAAGGATACACAAAAAATATAGAACCAATAACAGAGTTGGGCATATTTTTGGGGTACATTGATACAGCTCATAACTATCGAGTATACCTTCCATATCACATGATGATAGTGGCTCGTAGATATGTGAATTTCGATGAAGAGAAGGCCATTAGATTTTCCCTTAAGAGGGAGCTTCAGTTGCATGCATATGAGGATATTTTAGCTACAAAGGAAGAACCTCAGGATGTTATGGAGTAGCCACAAGCAGAGGACCAGAGAGTGGAAGAACCCACTCATTCAGAGACATCCAGAGATAGAAGGAAGTGCACCAGTGAAGTTGATAAATTGATGCATGATGCTAGAGAGAATGTGGGAGCACCCACATCAGAGTGAAGGAATAGGAAGTCACTAGATCGGTCCACTGGGTACATGGATTTGACGAGAGACACTGTAGAGACTAGGCCATCCTCAGTTGTTGAAGCATTGCAACATCCAGTACGGGTTGATTGCATGGTAGAGGAATATGGTTATATTATCAGGAACAGTGCTTTGGAAGGGGTCCCAAGGTGAGAGGAAAAGTAAGTGGTAGGTTCCTCTTGAATCTCCTCTCCTCACATCTCAGCTTCACCTTTGTTTCTCTCTGTGCTCCCTCTCCATTATCAAGGGAGAGGTCCCATTCATGGAGAGGAGTGGAATGAGGCTCATAAGACCACATGAATACTTGGGCCAAAGCATGTACCTTTACAAATCAATTTTGTGAAAATGCACTCATTGTTGTTCAACATGACTTGTCTGACATTGAGGAGGAGTTGGCTAGGGAACAATCTACATTATTAGATTCAAACGTTTTGGTAGAGGTGGAGGATTGGATCGCTGAATTAGGAACACCAATATCCAGATGCAATCAATATTTCCACACAATGCCATTATACTGTCACCTTAGGAACTTGTTGAGAAAGTTTTTATTCGATCGTTGATTCTCTTACTGGCAGGAATCATGGATGTCCAACTATAGTGCTTTGAGGTGGCTCTGCTTAAGGATCATCTAGCAACCACCTCCCGCATGAATTGTACCAACTAGATGATAATATGATCTCTTTATGTCTTCAAATCCACTATTAGTATGGTTAAATACTAATGCTTCTTATAGTTTTAGTATTTGTTTTTGTCCACTTCTTTAATGGATACCAACACTTTTAAAATTAATTTAATTTTCTATGTAATTCACATGTAAAACAGTAACTTATCTTTTGATTTTTTTTTACCTAATATACTGATTCCTAGCTAATTTTCAAAGGATAGCTTCCACTTAGGAAGGCTAGAGTTGGTCATGGTATTTATTCTCAATTCTCTCCCTCTCTCTCTCTCTCTCTCTCTCTCTCTTCAGACACAAACATATAGTATCTAAATAAATCGACATCCTGGTTGGTCTCATACTTACATGACATGGGATTGATTCCAATCATTACCACTCTATCCTTTAGGTTTCTACATATGCCCCTTCCACAACCACAGGTGAATCAAGGGGATTTGAACCTGAAACCTCCTCACAAATAAGGCTTCATTTTCAAAACTATCTCTAATTTATCTTCCACTTAGGGACTCTTTATACATATATATTTACATAATATAATGTTGCGAATTTACAAAAAAAAAAAATGTATAATTATCTTAAAAAACAACTTTTTGAATTGAATGATTAAAAAATAAACAAAAAGTTAAATATTCTTATTCTAAGAAAATATTTGAATGATGAAATGAGTTGATAGATTGCTAATAAAATTAAACTTTTTTACATAAATAAGTGAGTGAATTCTTGAGTTTTCCTTTGGTTTGTGCAATTTTAATTTGTTACAAATTATTTGATTGTGATATGGATAAGTATGTAAAAAATGTATTTTCATTCAACAATTGAAAGCCTCATCCTAGTTCTAATTTGTTGATTTCAATTTCCATTCTATGTGGAATCACATTGGGGAGAAAATAATTATTGGTGTTTGGATATAATATTATGGTTTCAAAAAAAAATTAGAAATTTTACCGTAGTGCCAAGATAAAGTTTATTTTCAACAATTTAGTTATCTTAATGATTCTTGGTAGTTTTGAAGTTTGTACCTACAAATTATTTCATCATCTTTACATAATGTAACTTGTGAAATGAATTAAGGGAAGCCATAAAACACACAACGTTATAAGAGTATAGTAAGTATTTAATTAGCACAACATAGTTGGTTTAATAACTAATATTCACAATTCCAAAGGAATTGGCTCCATATAATGATATATTTTTAGGGATGGGAAAGGTTTTGTTTCATTCTATGTTTTCATGGATATAGCAAAAAACACTTTTTGTATATAAAACTTTTGATAGAGAAGAGGGGAAGAATAATTATTATCATACTTTAATTTACTACAATAGTTTTTATCCATATTTTAGATTACAGGATAAGCTTAAATCATAAAAATTCTATGCAAATTTTAGATTGCTATATAGCTAATGCAACTTCCAACATTTTCAGCTTAACAAATCAAAGCCAGTTTAATCATTTTACACAAAACGTTTATTTATTTATTTCCATAACTTTTTCTCACATTCAATTGAGGTTACTAGATAACATATGCAAAATCCATAGATTGCTAATCAAATTCAAATTCACATTGAATTTAGATTACTAGATAACTAATGTAAAAACCAACACACATTTCTAATGAGACTTGTTATTTAACTTTTAACAAATCAAATGGGGCTAGGTTTAAACACTTCCTATACAAAATTTAGATTGCACGATAGCTAATGCAACTTCCAATATATTCACTATAACAAATAAAATCTACTTTAATCATTTTACACAAAATGATTTTTTATTTCCATAAGTGAGGTTCACATTAAATTTAGGTTACTAGATAACATATGCAAAAGCCATAGATATATAATGGAATTTAAATTCACATTGACTTCAAATTACTAGATAGCTTATGCAAAAACCAACACAGGTTTCTAATCAGACTTCCAACATATTCAAGTTAGCATATAAAAAACATTCACCCTTTAACAAATAGGAAGGGACCAGGTTTAAACATTTTGGCAATTTTACACACAAAAAATTAAGATAAGTTAAACAATTTAACCCAAAATTAAAGCTTTGTTATTCCATTAACTCGAAGTCACATTGAAATCAATACAAAATAGCTAATACAAAAACCAACATATTAAAGTTGGCATTTAGAACAAGCATTCAATTTTTAACAAACCAAAGAGGGCTTGACAGAATTAACTCCAATTCCCTTGACATTTTTTCAGAAAGATTGAGCTCCATTATTTTCGTAAATTAAATCCACATTTTCCATTTGGATACCCCGACATGGAAAGCTTTTACTGCATGCTAAATTAATAGTATCCTTTGTTGTTGAAGTTCCAGTTATATTTTTGTACAAGACATTACTAATCTGCACATTCGTATTAGATTCCAGCACAAATACAATCATTATAAATAACAAAATAAATGACAAAATTTAAAGCCAATATTACCAAAAAAATAATATACAAAAATGGAAAGTCAATCTCAATAATGAAGTAAGTTACAAATCTTAACAATAGTTTTTATATGATGTTTAAGTTCCATATAGAAAGTAAGTAAGAAAAAAAAACTTATTAAACAACCTATAGTAATAAAATAAAGGAAAAGTGTTGAGATATGAGTAAAATGATGACTACCTTGGTTGTACACCTTGGGCAATAGTATTGGTCAATGATGATTGGATTCCCTACGTTGTTCATCTCTACGTTCTCAAATGTTATTCCCTTAGCAACACCTGTCCCTCCTGATATTGTTTTGATTCTAACTCCATTTTGAGTGCCAGTGAGAGAAGCTCCATTTACAGTCACGTTGTTGACTCCGTTAAGAGAAGGATATTTGCCGAGGCTTCCAATACTAATAACAAAATCCAAGCCTTTTTTAGTGAAGTTAAGTGCATTGAATGATATTATCCTATTAAGAGTTTATCAAATTATTTTGAATGATCCTATCCTCTATCCCATTAAAATTTTATCAAATTATTTCACTTGATTCCATGTCCAGGTCCACAAGTAATCTGTTCAATGTAAAGATTGGAAGTTCCTTCTAAGGCACCGATACAATCATCTCCTGCACAAACAAAGTTATAGCTTCTATATTTGATACAATAGTTCCAACAATCATAAAATGTTGATGGGAAATATGATACCCGTTCCTATGTTGATATTTCGAAGATGGACATTGGAAGAATCTATGTGAATTCCATCTGTGTTGGGGATATCACCAGGAACCTTAATATTCAATCCCTCTGCAAGAACGTTGTTACATCCATCCATACCAATACGGAAATGCTTTCTATTAATGGAAGTAATATCTTTCAACATTGTATTCACAGTGCCTGCCAACTGTAAAGACTGTCATTACCATTAAACAATATCAAAATCACACTCTCTTAGACAATTGTAAAGACTATCATTACCATTAAACAATATCAAAAGCAAACTCTCCTAATCAAAGAATATCCTTACCATTAAAAAATATCAAAATCACACTCTCCTAAACATCCATTAATAAATATCAAAATCACACTCTCTCAGATAATTGTAAAGACTATCATTACCATTAAACAATATCAAAAGCACACTCTCCTAATCATTCAACAAAATTAGTGTGGGAGAAAATGGGTAGAGAAATTACCACAGGCCCGAAACACTGCAAAACACACTATGCATTCAATCAATATATGTTATGCAAATCACTAAGAAACAACTATATATGCTTTCCAAATAACTACTAAACAACTCTTGACCTCCATCAATAAGAAGAAAATCTTGATAATTTTATACATACTTGTTGATTATTTTGACACTTGCTCCACCAGGAGGCTCCTTGTCCATCCAAGGATCCCCCACCTTTCACTGTTAGACCAGTCACTTTGGAAAACTGCAACCAGTAGAGTTGATTTGTGGGCATTTCCGTTGGTGTAATGAGATCCCCAGTTATCTGTCAAAACGCAACTTCAATAAAGCTCGATGCCCAAAACAAAGAAATAAGCTCGATGCTCAAAACAAGGAAATATATAAAACCTGAAATGACTAAGGAGGGAATTTTATGATTTTACCTGCACCATAATATTATCATTTTTACATGGTCCAGTAAAGTTAACAGGAGAAACCAAAAATTTCCCTTTTGGTATATAAACAGTAGAGGGTTTAGTAGAAGAACAAGCTTCATTCCAGGCTGCCAAAAATGCCTACATATAACAAACAAACAACAAATTTAATTATTGAAATTTGCATATTTATCCCTATTTCTTTCATTGATTTGAAGCTACCAAAAATGCCTACACATAACAAACAAACAACAAATTTAATTGTTGAAACCTGCATATTTATCCCTATTTCTTTCATTGATTTAAGTTTCTCTCACCTTGCTATTATCATTGTTGCCATCAGCTTTTGCACCATATTGTTGAACATTATACATAACACTAGAATCCATTCTGTTTTCTAAATTGACACTCATTGAACTCACACTTGGAAACACAAAAGAAACATTGAAAATCACAACTAACAAGCTGAAAAAATGCTTCATTGTTAGAAGTCACTACTCCCCTTCAGCAATATGCACTAATCTTACTAATATGCTCGACCACTATTTTTCACAAAAACAGTAAGACGGAAGAATTTTGGAACTGGCCAATTTCCATGTAGTGATAGATATCATTCAACCACCTATTCTATATATAGGATAGTATTCTAGGAGTACAACTCATCTCTCATCTAATTTTTAATATTTTATATTTATGTCATATTAATGTACTCCATTAGCATTGTATGAATATAAATCTTCTCAATTGTTTTTTAACCTTTTTATTAGTATTTCATTATTTTACTATTTTTAAGTTAATGTTATGATAATTTCAATTTTTTAAAATAATATTTTTATAATATTAATATTTATACAAGTAATATTTAAGTGATATTTTTTAGAAATTGTTTATATTTTAAGTGAATCACAAGTTCGATCGATGAACTCTTCACAATCCAATGTTCCCACCACTTTTTAAGCGTGTTGAATCCATAGATGTAGTCAAAAACCAGTTTGAACAAAACAAAAAGTCACACTATTAATAATATTTTTATAATATTAATATTTATACAAGTAATATTTAAGTGATATTTTTTAGAAATTGTTTATATTCGGATCTAATTTGTCTATAATCCCATAGGGATTAATTGAATCACAAGTTCTATCCGTGAACTCTTCACAATCCAACGTTCCCCACCAATTTTTAAGCGTGTTGAATCCATAGATGTAGTCAAAAACCAGTTTGAACAAAACACAAATTCACACTTAAAACTGCTCTGTATTTATAATATTATTATTTTTAATTTAACCATAAAGCAATTTGTAAGTTAATATTTTATATTTCATAAAAATAGTCCATAAATTAAGAATTTTTAATATATATTTTTAGTTTTTTAGTTATAATGTATTCTGGTACCTAATTGTATCCATGAAGATGATATTATAGTAAATTTACTTTATAAAATTAATATTTTATATTAATATAATATTTTTTTATATTAATGCATTGCATCACTTTTGTTAATGTTGTTATAAATTTAACTTATAAAATTAAAATTATATTTTTATCATATTAATATTTTTTCATATTTTATTGTTTTTAAGTTAAGGAAAATATTCTTTTAATTTTACTATTTTTAAATTAATGTTATATAATTTCTTTATAATATATATATGTTTGTGTGTTTTTCAATCTATAGACGAAATGACTTTTTCTCAAAGCATTTTACGGTAAATTTTAATAAAAATCGAGGAGAGATTTTTAAAACTTGAGTTTAATGACTTTTTCTCAAAGCATTTTTCTTGTAAATTTTAATGAAAGTCCAGAGATTTTTCAAGACTTGAGTTTAAGTTTAAAAACTTATAAATGAAATAACAATTTTCACCTGAATTTACCATAATCAAGTGATACGATTTCAAGCAAAAATGTGATTTTTCGTTATTTGAAATGCATTTTTGAATGCATAAATGGATTGAACACCGTGAAAACCCGTGGGCACTCGAATTATACAGATTAACCAATTTAAACTCATTTAATATATATATATATATAAAAGTTGGGTTTCTTTTTTTTCAAGTTAAGTTTTAAACAATATTTACTAGATATTTTTAAAAACTTTGAATTTAAGTTGTTTAATATAAACAAATTTAGTCTCCCAAGAGTTTTTCAGAGGAATAAATCTATATATACATTCAAAACCTTATTTCAAACAACAAAGAATGAAAAAAAAAACCCCATTTTATGATTAGCTATATTGTGCCATACATAAAAAGACACGTTTAATATTATTTTTATAAGTATACACAAAAAGATTAATATTTTAGTGTTTTATTTTATTAATTGTGTTTTTTTTTTTTTGAATTAATCCTCATTATAACTTGTAAATATAATTAAATGTCGACCCTTCCCACTTACTAGTATATTTAGTGAATAATTGTTAATGATTATTATTTTTCTTTTGAAATAATCATTTACCTAAATAATAACCTTTAAATTAAATTATTATTATTATCATTATTTTAAAGGCTAATCCAAGTAGTCTCCCTCTCTCTCTCTCTCTCACACACACACACATATCACATTATAATAATATGTATATATGATTTCTATAGTATCATTAAGTAATGGAGTTGTCTTTAGTGGAACTTTTTGGAGTTTTAGGTCGATTGTGCAAGGTTACCCATCAAACTTCTATTTTCAATAAATTCCTACCGGAATTTAGAGAAATTAAACCGAAAAAACTACCGTAAAAGCCTTCAAAAATTGGCACTATAGACTACTTGTTAAGTAATTCCCTTTAAAATACAACATTCATAATATCATGTCTCCACTAGTTTAGTGAGGGGTAAAAAATATATGCAATTAACATCGCTCCACTAATTATGCATACACACATGTCTATTTCAGATTAGGTCTTCCAAAATTTTAATTTAAGTATAAAAAATTATTAGGTGGATGATATAGATTTAATATCCATGGAATATGCTGGAATATTTATAGTAGTATTGAGAGATCAATGATTCAGATTTATCTCCAAGTTAGTTATACTCTTTTAATTAATTTATTTCAAATTATTTATTGAAAGAAAATTCATATCAATACATGTCACATTGGACATGTTTTATTAACAAGACATGGTATTGTAAAAAAAATTATTTACAAGTTAAAATTTTTTACAATAAAGTGGTGGTGAATCTTTATGCCTAAGAATATTGTTACATGTTTTTAAGATGTATATATGTTTAATTAATATATTAATTCTTATATGTTTGCACTTATGCAGCAGCCCTTGTGTATTTCTTTTTCACTCTAGTTTTTCTTCTTAAGACAAGTGTATTATGTGGGATGCCCACATCCTAGGTATTTGTTAAAGTCCATTCTATTCCTTAAATGATGTGTCTATTTATCTAAACCTTTGTTTCATTGGGTTTCTTGTTCCATGTCTAGTCGAATGGCTAATTGAAACAACATCATTCTTGATATTTAGTCTCAATCCCTAACATATATCCAATGGACAATGTTCTTTACTATTTTGATGAATTTTGTTCTTTCAGGTCAAAACATATACTACTAAATATATAATCTGATGGATTGTGGCATATTAAAAATATTATTATTAATCTTCATTTAGGATAAATATGGAGAAACATGTGTGAATAGGAATAGTCATTAGGCATCTTCGAAAATGAAAAAAAAAGTCATATCTCAATATATTAATATGTGGATCACAATAATAAAATTAATTTAAGCGTTTTTTTAGTGGTATCAGAGCGTCGGTTATTTTAAATGACTCAATGACATTTCCTACTCATTGATTCCTTTTTTAATAGCACTAGAATGTCGATCATTCATTTCCTTTTGAATTCCAAGATATATGGCTATTAAATATTATCTATTGTAAAAGTGTAGCTAGTTTCTAAATTGGGTTTTCATGATTGTTGGAGCATTTATCTCTCTTGTAATTAACCCTTCTCACTCCTTGAGTGAAACTAGTATTACTAGATGGAATTCATCCCTTGTCCATAAACCATACTAAATGCTATCATGCTTGTATGGAATGTTGGATGCATGTCGTGAAAGGGTGTGTACTATTTGCAATTCATATCTCTAGTGACAAAAGTAAGGAAGCCAAAGATGCAGATATGTTGAAGAGGTCTCCAGTTTTACAACAGTTTCAGGATTTGTTTCCAACAGATATTTGAGAGTGCCACCACACAGGGAAGTAGACTTTTTTATTGAGTTGATGCTAGGGGAAACTCCAACATCAAAGGCACCTTACAGGATGAGCACACCTAAGTTGATGGAATTAAAGTTTAAGTTGAAGGAGATGCTTGGCAAAGGGTACATTAGGACAAGTATATCGACATGGGGTGCACCAGTGTTGTTTGTGAAGAAGAAAGATTGCATTATTAGATTGTGCATTGTCTACAAACAGTTGAAAAAAGTGACCATAAAGAGCAGGTACCCATTACCGAGGATTGAAGATTTGCTCGATCAGCTGAAGGGAGCAAGAGTGTTCTCTAAGACCTACTTGAGTTCGGGCTATCATCAAGTATGCATCAAAGAGCATGACATCTACAAGACCACATTGAGGACCAAGTACGGGCATTATGAGTTTCTTGTAGTTCCATTCAGTTTTAATAATGCCCCAACTAAATTTATGTGTTTGATGAATAGTGTGTTGCATCCTTATTTGGACAATTTTGTGATTGTGTTTATTGCTGGCATATTAGTGTATTCTATAAATGAGGAAGAACATGCCAAGCATTTTCCAACAGTACTGAGGTTTTTGAGAGAGCATCAATTGTATGCTAAGCTCAAAAAATGCAGTTTCTTCCAGACTGATGTTCACTACTTGGGAAATGTTGTCTACATAGAGGGAACTGCAATAGATCCATAAAAGATAAGAGTCATCATCAATTGGGTAACTCCTAAGAGTGTAGATGAGGTGAAATAATTCATGGGATTGGCAGGTTATTACAAAAGGTTGATCAGGAACTTCTCATAGATTGCTTATCCAATTACATCATTGTAGAGGAAAGGTAAGAAGTTTGATTGGACAAAGGAGTGTGAGGCTAGTTTTGAGCAACTTAAGTAGTTGTTGACACATGCTCCAGTGTGAAATATTGCAGATGCAAACAAGGAGTTTGTAGTGTGTACAAATGCATAGAAGATAGAACTTGGTTGAGTCCTTATGTAGGATGGACATGTGGTATGCTATGAGTCGTGAAAACTAAATGAGGACGAGAAAAACTACCTGACACATGATATTGAGCTAGGAGCGATCATACATGCACTAAAGATGTGGAAGCACTATATTCTTGGTAGGAGGTTCGCACTGATGAGTGATCTCATCGAGTTGAGGTGCTTGTTTGACCAGACGAATCTGAACGCTAGGTAGGCTATATGGTTGGCCACGATTAGTGAGTTTGAATTCGAGATTAGGTACATCAAGGGAAAGGAGAACGGGTTGTAGATGCTTTTAGAAGGCGGGTACAGGAAAATCACATAGTAACTATGAGATCCTATGGGACAAACTTACAGGATAGGATCTTGTAGGCAGGTCAGTTAAATCATAGGTATATAGAGATTATGCATAGGTTGCAGTAGAGTACATGTACAATTGTTGTTATAGATACATGTACAAGTATATGTGTTGTTATAGGTACATGTATGGGTACAGGTACATAAGTTTGTATATGTGGTAGTACAAGTACATGTATAAGTGGCAGTACAGGTACATAAGTTTGTATATGTGGTAGTACAAGTACAGGTAGTGGTAGAGGTGCAGGTGTATAGGATTTGGACTGTCATCTCACAGTAAATGGATTGGTTAGATTTAGAGACAAGATATATATACCAGACATCAGTGAGCTCAAGAAGGTGACCTTGAGGGAGTTTCATGAGAAACCATATTCAGGTCACCCAGGCTACCATAAGACTTTGATTGTAGTGAATATATTCTATTATTCGTTGAATATAAATAAGGATGTAGTAGAGTTTGTAGTCGGATGTTTGGATTTTCAAAAGGTTAAGGCAGAGTGTAAACATATAGGTGGACTACAACAACCAATTGCGATTCCAAAGTGGAAATGGGAGTTCATTTCCATGGATTTCATTATAGGGTTGCCGAGGACAGTTAGAAAAAATTATTCCATCATGGTTGTTGTGTACATGTTGACAAAGGTTATACATTTCATTCCAGTGAAGACTAAAAACTCATTTAGTGATGTAGTACAGGTGTTTATCAGAGACATAGTTAGGTTGCATGGTGTTACAAGGAATATTGTGCCTGACAAGGATGTAAAGTTCACTTCCAAGTTTTGTAAGGATTTTTTTTTATGTTTGGGCACCGAGTTTTCCTTCAGCACAACTTATCATCCGCAGACAGATGGACATACTGAGAAGGTCAACAAGATATTGGAGGATGTATTGAGGATGTATGTGATGCATCCAGTATACAAGTGGGAAGAGTATCTTCCACTGGTAGAGTTCTCCTGCAAAAATGGGTATCAAGAGTCATTGAGGATGAATCCATTTAATTCATTATATGGTTGGAGTTGCAACACTCCTTTCAGTTGGAGTGATCCAGTTAACATGATATTGATTGGACCAGATATGTTGGTAGAAATAGAATATGAAATGCAGCTGATCAAGAAGAACTTGAAAGAAATGCAGGATAGGCAGAAGAGTTATGCAGAAAAGAAGATGTTGTTCAAGGAGTTTCAGGTTGGGGATCAGGTGTACTTGTGTATCAAGTGCAAGAAGAGCTCCTTGTGGATTGGATCATGTGCCAAGTTGGCACCAAGGTTTTGTGGACCCTTCATGATCATTGAGAGTATCAGTCGAGTCGCCTATTGACTTGCACTGCCTTCCATAATGAAAGTCCGTGATTATTTTCATATATCATTGCTTAAGAAATATGTTAAATATTTTGATCATGTTATTTATTGGTCTATATTGCAAGTGGATCTAGAAGGAGAGTTCCAGCCGAAATCGTAGTGCCTTTTGTAGAAAAATAAGCTCATGCTCTGGAATCAAGCAAGCGAGCAAGTTAAAGTGCAATGGAAGTACTTCGGGCCTGATGAAGCTACATGGTAGATGGAAGATTAGATCTGGGCTATGTATCCTTCTTTTTTTTCCAGTTGAGGAAAAGAAGCTTTGGTGTGATGTTGGTATATGTTTTGATGATGTTTGGATGTATGTGTTGATGTGATGTTTAGGTATATGTACTTATATGTATATGGATGTAAATACCGCCATAAGATATGTTATAAATATCCAATAAGAGGTATGGTGTGATGTTATTATAGTATTTATGTTGTTATGATGTCATGACGGTTTGATTTTTAGAAGGGTTATCATTGTAAATATTGCATCAAGATATGTTATAAAGCTCCATGGGAATTATGTTTTGTTTCTTACCGTTGCTGAGGTATATGTATGATTGAACATTGAGGATGGTGTCCCCCAAGGGAGAGGATTTTGTAACAACCCTAGTGAAAATTCCATATAATAAAGCTAAAATAATAACCACAGTTGATGGGACACATATTCCAAGTTGAATGTTGGGCAGAACATCCTAGTGTGGGTGTTCATATGGTTTATTATGGCTAAGGAAATTGGCAAGGGAAATGGCTAAGGCATTAAAGAGGAAAAATTTATTTTTGGCACATTTATTTATGAAAATAATGGAAATTAGGAGAAAAGGCAGATGAAAGGTCACATGTTGAATGTGAGGAGGAAATTGAAGGCAAATAATAGAAAATTAAGAAAATAGAGGCCTCATCTATAAAAATTATTCTGAGGATCAGTTGGTACCTTTTTTCAGTGAATTGTTGGAGCTCTCTCATTTCTCTCTCTCTCTCTCTCATTTCTCTCTCTCTCTCTCTCTCTCTCTCTCTCTCTCTCACTCATACTCTTGGATACTTGGAGTTTTCTTGGAGCACTCTTAGAGACTGTGGATACTTGGTTGTTTGGAGAAAGAAGGAAAAGGAAGAGGAGGAAAGTGCAAGCGAAGATCGGGATAAGCAGCTACAACAAGATTTTATTGCAGGTACCAAGTTTCATGTATGTTTTCCTCACTAGTTTTAGCATACATGGTCTGTGCATGTGGATTTGCCTAGCCTTGCCATTTCTTGGATAGACATGGTGTTGTGGTTCTATTTCCATTAATTTTTTTTGGTTGATTCTCATGATTCCCTTAGCTATTGGGTTGAGTTATTAGTATTGGATCCTTGGTTGGATAAATTCTCTGGAGCTCGACGGACATCTGTTGGGTTGAGTTACTAGTCATGGAGCCTTGTTTGGAAAAACACTCTGGAGCCCTAGGTGGGTTGAGTTACTAGTCTTGAATCCTTGGTTGGAAAAATTCTCTAGAGCCCGAAAACAAATGCGGTTGAGTTAGTATTCCTAGGACCTTGGTTGGAACAAACACTCTGGAGCCCTGAAGCAGCTTGGATAGAGACCAATCTGTTATGGTTGTGATGTCTGATCGTGAGGTGGAATCACTAGTTTAGGGTTGAGGCTGTTTGACCTCTAGAATTCCTGGATTGATTTTGATTGATGTGTTTCATGAGATCCCACGTTCATGCTTGCAATATGGCACAGGATTTATTGGCTAAAGTGAGACTTGGATCAGCCAATCAATGGTCGGGTGAAACATGGAAGTTCTATCTCCAGTTGGTTTTTACATTCAGTAATGAAGAGCTCATTACCTTGGTATTTGGTATGAAAATGTAATGGTTTATATATGGATTTTTTTGATGTCGTATCCATTGTCTTTCTGTGGTTATTGTGTTGGTTATAAACATGTATTTTATCAGTGATGATGTATGGATATCTCCATGTTTTTACCTATAAATTAATACACAATGTACTTATGGTCAAATAAATTTTATTGCATCTTATGATGTAGGGGAGCAATTCTTCTTAGCGAGTCGCAGATAAGTAGGAGATCCCCGTCACTTAAATCTTTTGTTTATACCTGTAGATGCAATGTTTGTGACATGTTTGACTAAATGCCTATCATGGATAGGAGGGGTCTAGATGAGTTCCTATTGATGTGATTTATTTCGTACATTTTTTTAATGTTATTTATCATCCACTAAGTTTTCATGAAGTTCTAGGCAGCGACCTGGGCTCTGGGCCAAAAATGGTGGCACAAATCACGGAGTTGTAGGAACATAACTGACCAATTGGGGCCCTGCCTGCATGCTTTTTGTGTTGTGTTTGTAGCTATAGGCTCCCAACTTCTACCTTTCCTTGGCATGCCTGCACCTATGGTTCAAAAGGGTTAAAAATTCAATCTCCCTCAAGGGTTAGGAGTCGGGAAGGTTGGGTTACCTCCTGGTATGTTGTTGATGTTGTGTAGGGTGTGTTAGTCTTGTTTTTATTGGTTCCACTTCCTTAAGGTCATCTAGGAGGTTGAATCTGATATTAGTAGCTTCTCATCACATGTTTACCCCGGTTGTACAATTACTTGCTTGATAAGAGTGTAAGGTTAAAAGTATATTGTTTATCTGTAAAACATGAAAAATAAATTTATATCACACACACAACAAAAATACTTTGATTTATATTTTCATGAGGTAAAAAATACGTTCACCAGATAAAATGGAGACTTAAAAGCTGCTTTATTTCTATATATATTTTTAACTCTTTGTGAAAACTGGTTTTTTTATACAGCAACACAAGTTTTTCATTTGCCTACCTATTTTCTCTCCACGATTTTAACTCCAAACACACACATACCTCATACAAAACTAAAGGTCATTCCATATTTCAAACATACAATTTTATGTATTAACTCATCATAGGAAAAATATTAAAACATAGGATGGGCACACATACAAAAAAATGTTTTTCTGAACTATCATATTTGCATAGTACATACTCTAGCTACACAATAAAACATGGTATTTACAGTTTACCAATTCTGCGTAGATTTTTACAAACACTTGAATACTTGATCTGATGCATGGATGGGAGATCTTGTACACCAATTAAATAAAATATTTACTTCACATTCCTTCTGCCATAAAACTAAATTTGCAATTCGATTTGTCATGTATTCGAGGAATGGCTTGAATTGTTAGATATTAAGTTTGGTAGGTGTGATTAATTCCAACATTAATTTATGAAAATAATTAAGAAATCCATAATTCGCCTCTCTAAAATCACATTCACCATGGTTGGTTGATGTCAGGAATCACAATAGGAGGAAAATCAAGAGATTTAGCTAGTTCTGTGTTTCTCAAAGAAATAGTTGCATGTACATAATTTACCTCACTTGGAAAATATAATTCCTACTTGTCTTGGTTGTGATGTTTTCTATGTACAAAAATATGTTCCTAGTGTTTAGGAGTTTGTTGAGGTCTAGTTGGTTAAGATATTCTCTCCAATTAGTTAGCCTCCTAGATTGGTATGTGGTTGAGATATTCACTCAACCTAGAGATTGTACATCCAAGATAGATTAGCTATCTCAATACATAGTTCCTGTTGACACCTAATCCTATGGGTTGGGTGTGGATATTTAATATTGTATAATAAATAATATTAGGAAATAAGGAAGGCCAAGAGTCATTGGGAGATGAATCCCAATAGCCTCACCTCCATGTATAAATAGATGTTCATTCTTCATTCAATAAACATTCTGATTTGCGGAGTTACCTCCTGGTTTGACATGGTATCAGAGCCAGTCCCACTATTTGCATTTTTTCCTGTGGTGTAACTCCCTCATTCCTTTTCTCAGTCAATTTTTATATATAGTTTTTGCTGCTCTATTAAAATTCTATACTGTTATTCTGCATTTTTTTTTATCTCTGCAATTTATGCACAACTCTGACATTTGCAGCTCCTGCAGCTCCTGAAGATTCTGCAATTCTGCAGTTCCTGAAACACTGCATATTGCAGCCCCTGCACACACCTGCAAATTCGGTTATTAAAGTCCTGCAACTTCTCTCTCACCTACCCAACGCACCTCACATTTCCCTCTCTCCAACGCTCTCTACCCCTCGACTACCCATCCCATACAAACACCTCTCCATCGCTCATCCCCGCGGCGTCCAATCTGCTACAACACTCCCTTATCCCTCCGGCTTAACGCCTGGCTACCACCGCCTACCCACGCACTTGACCCACCCTCATCAACCAATACCTCTCCACTCTACATGCTCCCTACCCATACGCTCCTCACTCACCTCTCTGCGTAGCAGCGCCCTCGACCACCATGTAAATCGCTGCATACCTAGCTACACCAAATCACTGCTATACCTGGCTACGCCATCATGTGAGCCCTCCTCTCTACACTCTGTGTTAACGTGAACCCTCCCCTCAAGCTATTCACTCATGCCTCCCCCTCTTGTATTTCACTACGCCCTCCCTATCGCTTCAATACACCCATGGTATTTCCACTTACTCCCCTCATAATATTAACAATGCCCCTCCTTTGTATACATCATTGTCATATAATACCACTTCATATTCAATGCTACGTGCATATTCAAGCACTCTGTCAAATTCTCCACTGTCTGCTTCTCCCACTGTCGAACGCACTGTCACTCATATCAACGTCCATTCAACATACTCATATACCCACCCACGACTCATATACCCGCCCATTTAACACAGATAGTTTAATATGTTGTTATAATACAATACGATGTCTTTCTAATATCGCTCCCTCCCACCATAATACCGCCCCTCCTCTTCCATGTTTGTATAATACGCAGTCTTATTTTATACCACCTCCATTTATATTCATACTTTTGCACCATATGTAATACCGTTCCGGCTTTACAACACACCATATCATATTACGTTCTGTCCGCCATATTGAATACTCCATATTACATCATTCACTCCATATTACGTTATGTCCTCCATTTATTCTCACTGTCATATTGAATACCGCCCCTCTGTCCCATTTAACTATACCGCCCCATTCATACATTCATAATACTGCCTCCCATTCACAATACAGTTTTCATATAAATTTTTTCTCCAAACAAAAAAAAATATATATATATTTTTTGTGCAGAATTCAGTATTTTTTAGCAGAGTTTTTGTCCTTTTAATTTGAGTATATTTTCCAGCAAAGAGTTTTTTTTTTGTTTTCTCTCCTTCAAAAGAATTTTTCCAGCAAAGCTTTTTTTTTCCTCCTTCAAAAGAAGATGACAGTCCCTTCATCTTCTGAAGAGGCTGCATACTTGGCACATAGAGAAAAGAGTCATGCTTCAGATTCATCCAGAGGAAGAAATGGCATAAAAGCAAGAGGAAGAAGAAACTTCAGAGAAAATGGGGGCAGACAATCTGACACACATTGGGAGAAAATTGAGCAGCAAAGAAATCAAGACAAAGGTAAAACTAATGACAAAGACAAAGGTAAAGCACCTGAATCCGCTCATTATGTTCTAGCACATTGTAACAATGGAGTAACTGAAGACCTATTTGATGTTTCATTTACTTCATGGATAGATGATTGGTTGCTAGATTCAGGAGCAACATGTCACATGACATTTAGAAAATATTTTTTTGAAGAATTCACTGAAAAAGTTGATGGAGCAGTATATTTCGCAGATAAATCCAAACTTAAGCAATCAAGGCTTGGCACAGTCAGGCTTAAACTGCCTGGTCTTCCAGATCATATCCTACATGAGGTTCTATACCTCCCTGAGTTGAGGAGAAACTTGCTATCCCTGGTCCAAATCCGCTAGCAAGGACACTCCATTCACTTGTTTGATGGCAAGGCAGAGGTCAGAAAAGCATTAGATCACTCACTTGTCATGGAGGGAATAGAAGAAGGGAGACTCTTGAAGCTGAAAGGTTCATTTGCTCATGCTCAAAAATTTGCATTCAGTTCACATCATGATGAAGGTACATTCCCATCAAGTCTTTTATGGCATGCTAGATTTGGACACTTAAACTATGAAAGCCTTCGTTTGTTGAAGAAAAATGGTGTTAATGGACTTCCTACAATTCCTAGAAAACCTAAGGAATGTGATGCTTGTATTCTAGGAAAGCATAGCAAACAGCCATTTCATGATTCACACTCCAGAGCACATAGAAAACTTGAGCTTGTTCATTCAGATTTATGTGGCCCTATGTCTGTTGCTTCTGCAAATGGAAAAAAATACATGATGACATTTATAGATGACTACACCAGAATGTGTTGGATTTACTTATTGAAGAACAAGTCTGATGCTTTTCAAACATTCAAGAATTTTCATGCATGGATTGAAAATGATGCACAAACTAATATTGGCTCTCTACGTACTGATAATGGAAAATAATACACTTCAAACGAATTTGAAAATTATCTTCATCAACATGGAATCAAACATCAAACAACTGTGCCATATAATCCCCAACAGAACGGTGTAGCTGAAAGAATGAACAAAACTATTTTAAATATGGTTCGCTCCATGTTATTTTTCAAGAATGTGAAATTGATGTTTTGGGCTGATGTAGTTCTATGTGCTGTTTACATAAAGAATAGGTGTCCTTCAAGTGCAATTAGAAACAAAACTCCTTTTAAAATGTGGCATGGCCACATTCCTTCGTAAAGCATTTTAGGGTCTTTGGTTCCACCTGTTATGCCTTGATACCCAAGGGTCAAAGGAACAAACTTGGTGCTAGAAGTAGAAAATGTATCTTCTTGGGGTACTCCAATACCTCCAAAGGATATCGTCTCTATGATGAAGAAAATAAGAAGTTTGTAATAGCAAGAGATGTCATATTCCTTGAATCTTCCAAGAGTGACAAGGTTGTTGAGCGACAACTTGATCGCTTGGATAGATTCACACATGCAAAGTCTTTCCAAGAATTTGATAATCAGATTCCACATCTTGAAGGGGGGATTCCGATATTGAATCAAACTGTGGAATCATGTCCTGAAGCACTCTCTCTCCCACATGAAGAAACAACCACGGATGACACATTGAATGATGTGATTGACAGAATTGGGAGATTGAATCTTGAATCAATCCCAACTCAGTCAAATGAGCAGCCTGGGCCATCTCAGAAAGGTCCTCCCAAATGGCTGACAAAGACACTAGAGAATGTTCATCCCGATGAGGTTGGAAAAACAGGAACAAGAAGTTCCACTAAACAAAACGAAGGTGATGTAGATAATTCTGATTCTCCTGTTGATATGGATATTGCTTATAACTGTGAATTGAGTTTGTCTACAGATCATGAACCAACTTCCTTCAAAGAAGCCGCTTCTCATGATGAATGGAAAGAAGCGATGCAAAAGGAGTATGATGCCCTGATAAAGAATGGCACTTGGAAGTTGGTTGATCCGCCTTTGGGAACAAAACCAATTGGCTGTAAGTGGGTCTACAAGAACAAGTATAAAGCAGATGGCTCACTTGACAAGCACAAGGCCAGGCTTGTGGCAAAAGGTTTTGCACAAAAATAAGGAATCGATTATGAAGAAACTTTTGCTCCCACAACAAAATGGACCACCATCCGGACTCTCTTTGCCCTAGCAGCTCAGAATGGATGGAAAGTCCATCAGATGGATGTAAAAACAACATTTTTGAATGGATATCTAAAGGAGAAAGTTTATATGTCCCAGCCAGAAGGATTTGTTGTAAAGGGTCAAGAAAACAAAGTTTGCAAGCTTATAAAATCCTTGTATGGCCTCAAGCAAGCACCACGAGCCTGGTATGAGAAATTAACCGAGCATCTTCTGAAACTTGAATTCAAACATTTTGATCTTGATGATGCAACTTTGTTTGTTAAGAAAGTTGGAAAAACAGTTGTATATCTTGTGGTATATGTAGATGATCTTTTGATAACAGGAAACAATGAGAGCTATATTGCATCCATGAAGAAAGAGTTGAAGAAAGGTTTTGAAATGACCGATTTGGGTCATGTTCATTACTATTTGGGTATTGAAGTAATTCAACATCCTAAATTCATATTTCTTTCTCAAAAGAAGTACATTGGAGATCTCTTGAACAAGTTTGGCATGGATGAATGTAATCCCTTAACCACTCCAATGGAACAAAACTTGAATCTCACATCTATTGAAGGGAAGGAATTTGAGGATGCAACTAAGTATAGACAGCTTATAGGAAGTCTTATCTACCTGACCACTACCAGGCCTGACATTTCATTTGCCGTTGGAATCCTCTCAAGGTTCATGTAAAAACCTTGTGAAGGACATTGGTCTGCTGCAAAAAGAGTGTTAAGGTAATTGAAGGGGAATCAAGACTTTGGACTCAAATATACACAGGTAGGTGACTTCAGCTTGATCGGATACTCTAATTCAGACTTTGATGGTGACAAAGAAACAGGGGTGTCTATTACAAGTTACACCATGAGTCTTGGATCAGGAGCTGTCTCATGGAGATCACGCAAACAGTTAGTTCCAACAGATTCCATGACCAAGGAAGAATATGTGGCAGCAGCTGAAGAAAAAAAGGAAATTGTCCGGCTCCGGAAAATCCTGGAATATTTGCAGATGAAACAAATGTATTCCACACCACTCATGATCGAAAACACTTCTGCAATAAAGTTGGCCAAGAACCCAAAGTTCCATGATCGAACAAAGCACATCAATACAAAATACCATCTAATTTGACATCATGTTCAGGCCAAAACCATCCATCTACATCACTGTTCCACAAATGAGCAAACCGTTGATATCTTCACCAAAGCACTTGGCAGAGAAAAGTTTGAAAAGTTCAGATTGATGCTTGGACTCACCAACATCCATTCGGATTAAAGGGGGGAATGTTGACACCTAATCCTATGGGTTGGGTGTGGATATTTGATATTGTATAATAAATAATATTAGGAAATAAGGAAGGCCAAGAGTCATTGGTAGATGAATCCCAATAGCCTCACCTCCATGTATAAATACATGTTCATTCTTCATTCAATAAACATTCTGATTTGCGGAGTTACCTCCTGGTTTGACAGTTCCCTATAATTATATTGTATTATTATTTTGACGAGAATTGAATTTTGAGTGTCTTATGAAAATTTATATTGGTATGAGCGTTACTGATGGTTATTGCTACTTAGTGCCATTGTGAAGAATGAGATGCATTGGATCATCGAGTGGAGATGTTTGTGAATCCAACCACATAATTGGGTCAGATCGAGTTTTGCAGTTTGGTACGGTGAGAATGGATCATTCTCAAGAATAATATAATTATCTAGAGGGTTCTCCAATGACATCATATCATTCTCTAGAGTAATCTCCATCAGAATGATGAATATGATAGGTAAAACAAAACCGAAGAGGAAGAGAAGGAGTTGAGATTCAAGTACCAGAGGATGGGTGGCAGCATTAAGTCGTTTCTCTTGAGGGGAAGTGATGATCCTTTCTATATAACAGTAGTGAAACAACAAGACAATCAGGTTGCTGGACTCAGTTAAGAGAACGTGCCTTATTTGTCTAAGTAGAAGTGCCCAAGTCACATTTTTCTCAAGCACTTCATTGTTAATGGACTTGGCGATCTAATTTTTTTTAGAAATAACTCTGAGCTTTGGGAAAATATATGGTTCCTAATGATGTAGGACATCCTTCTCCAAATGAGGGGAAATTAGGAAACACCATTTGCTGTGGTGTTTCTCTGCGAGTAAGAGGAAATGTTCATATTATCAAAAAAAACTTCACATTATAGCCACATCGTGGGGTTTTACGCTATTGCGACGCTATACAATACAATGTGAGATACTGTGCCAATTTGGTGGAGCCACCAAATTTGATGATATGTGTGAAGAAAATGACTAGATCTAAATGAATTTGATTTATTGGTTTTACAACCATTTATGTCAAGATTTTCTTAGATGTTGCAGCTTGTAAGTTGTGCATTTTTGTGGATATGAGGATGTTATGTCATGGTATGTATTTGTCATTGAAGTGAAATTAGTCTAGCTAACTATTGTTAAGAATTAGTTTGTGTTGGAATTGGCCATTTAAATAATATAGAATTTTATTTGCATGACAAGGATAGAAAAATAGTGAAGATGACATGAGAAGATAATGATTGGAGCATCTTCAGAGATTAAATGATGATGGAAAAGCAGGTGAAAGCTTGTGTAAATTTGTGGAATAGGCTCACAATGATGGTATATTATGTGTCACATACATGAAGGGAAATTTTCGAGGGGAAATTTCGCAAATGAGCTATTTTTTGGACATTTTTTGAAAACAAATTCACCAATTTTGTTAAAATTCACCTATTTTTTACATATCTATGATCAAATGGATGATATTCACCAAAAATTGGCCAATTGTAATAGTAAATTACATTTTTATATCGAGCATTCACCTATGTTATGTATGTATGAATTTTCAAACAAGGATAGTGGCCTACAATACTATATATAGAAAAATTAATAAATCCTTACAAAATACATTAATACATGTATTAGTAAGAAAGTTTATGATGTTTTGCAGTGGTTATTCAGAATTTTGTAATATTTTTTAGCTGGATTTGTGTCTACCCCCATGATGTTTGAGGTAATATTAAAGCCACTTTGTAAGTGCAGGTTTGTGGTCAGCCAAAAACCATTTTGGAAATGCAGGTTTGTGGTAAGATAATAACCACTTGTGAGAGTGTAAGTGAAGATTTGTGGTAAGCTAGAAACCACTTTGTATTGTAGGTATGTCGTAAGTCAGAAAGCACAAAATTGACAAAGAATTGGATATTAATTTCTATAGCATGGTTTAGGGTTATCCGAGAAAGCCCTAGGCATGATTTACGATCATCGGGAAAAACTTTGATCATGGTTTAGGGTAAGCTGGTAAAACCAAATGCATGATTAGGGGTAATATGAGAAAAACCAAGTTGATAATGATGGAGGGCGACTTGTAGGTATAGGTACAAGTACACGAACTTAAATATAATAGTTGATTGAACCATGTACACAAAGGAAATCCTAGAAGAATAGCAGTTGCAGTGGTTGGTACCCATGCATTCTCGTAGATGGTTTTTCCTTCATATGGACGTTGGCGTATTGCTTTTGATCATGTTTGTAAACACCAATACCACAAATAGACTTTGTTGATTGATATAGAGACAAGTAGTCATTAAGGGGGGTACTTGGAAAATATAATTCCTACTTGTCTTAGTTGTGATGCTTTCTATGTACAATAATATGTTCCTAGTGTTTACGAGCTTGTTGAGCTCTAGTTGGTTGAGAGATCCTATATTACTAGCTAGATTCCTAGATTGGTGTGTGGTTGAGATATTCAATCAACCAAGAGATTGTAAATCTAAGATAGATTAGCTATCTTAGGACACAACTCCTTGAATTTATATTGTATTATTATTTTGATGTGAATTGAATTTTGAGTGTCCTACGCAAATTTGAATACCTATCTTATGCCCTACACTACTTTGATGAAACAATTTGTAGGGAAATAAAGCAGGGTGTGCAATATTTGATATTTTTATGAGGAATATCATCTAGCAATGTACCTTTCTGAATTGTGTAAATGAAGTAACCATTTTTTTCCAAAATAGCAGAAGCCTACGAATTTTATATTAACATTATGAATGCTCTTATGAATTATAGGTAGTTTGATGAATTTCAGCATATGAATTATTTGACCTCGCCCATGTCCATAGCATCTCAAATATTCTGAGAATTCAAAAGTGATTCAAGATCAAACATGAATTCTGTTAAGATTATGAATGATTATGAGAATCCATAAGCGAGTTAAGATCAAGGATGAATTCTATTGACATTATGAGTGACATAGCCATGTTTTCTTAAATTTAACTACTTTAGCTTGTTTATAAAGTTGTGAAATAAACCAATTGGGTCTCTATATTCAATTAATGCAATAATATGTAAAGTTGTTAAACAAACCAACTATGATGCTATATCCAATTGGTTGTTGTGACAATGCAACGATATAATTTATATGGCTAGTAAACATAGATAGATAAGTTGAAACTATTTAAACGAATTAAATCAAGTTGGAATTCATTTAAATGAATAATAACTTAGAGTGTCACAACCATATAATTTAAATATCAAAACTATTTAAATGTGAGCTAATAGCTCAGAGTTTCACAATAATATAATTTAAAATAGTTTAAATATATTAATTTAAACATCAAAAATATTTAAATGAATTAAATTAAAAGTTTCAACTATATAATTTAAATATAAAAACTATTTAAATAAATTGAATTAAATTTACAATCATATAATTTAAATATTGAAACTCAATGCAAAATCCAATCATACAATTTAAAATAATTCAAATTTATTAATTTAAACATCAAAACTATTTAAATAAATTAAATTAAAGGTCACATCTATATAATTTAAATGTCAAAACTATATAAATGAATCGAATAGATCTCCTGCACAAACAAAGTTATAGCTTCTATATTTGATACAATAGTTCCAACAATCATAAAATGTTGATGGGAAATATGATACCTGTTCCTATGTTGATATTTAGAAGATGGACATTGGAAGAATCTATGTGAATTCCATTTGTGTTGGGGCTATCACCAAGGTCCTTAATAGCCAATCCCTTTGGGAGAACATTGTTACATCCATCCATGCGAATATGGAAATGCTTGTTGTTAATGGAAGTAATATGTTTCAACATTGTATTCGCAATGCTTGCCAACTGTAAAGATTGTCATTAACATTAAAAAATATCAAAATCACGCTCTCTCAGACAATTGTAAAATGCACGGGTGATGTAGCATGATCAGGGCCTACCATGCCACTTGTGGGTTGAAGCATGCACAAAACAATATATTTGAAGAACAAGAGTGCTCATTTGATTCTTAGGATGAGTACACTAGAAGAATTTTTTTCAGGTAAGACACCAAATGTGGCACACTACACGATCTTTGGTTCATCATTTTATTTTCATGTGTCCAAGGGTACACAAAAAATATAGAACCAATAACAGAGTTGGGCATATTTTTGGGTACATTGATACACCTCATAACTAGCGAGTATACCTTCCATATCACATGATGGTAGTGGCTCGTAGATATGTGACTTTCGATGAAGAGAAGGCCATTAGATTTTCCCTTAAGAGGGAGCTTCAGTTGCATGCATATGAGGATATTTTAGCTACAAAGGAAGAACCTCAGGATGTTATGGAGTAGCCACAAGCAGAGGACCAGAGAGTGGAAGAACCCACTCATTCAGAGACATCCAGAGATAGAAGGAAGTGCACCAGTGAAGTTGATAAATTGATGCATGATGCTAGAGAGAATGTGGGAGCACCCACATCAGAGTGAAGGAATACGAGGTCACTAGATATGTCCACTAGGTACATGGATTTGACGAGAGACACTGTAGAGACTAGGCCATCCTCAGTCGTTGAAGCATTGCAACATCCAGTATGGGTTGATGGCATGGTAGAGGAATATGGTTACATTATCAGGAACAGTGCTTTGGAAGGGGTCCCAAAGTGAGAGGAAAAGTAAGTGGTAGGTTCCTCTTGACTCTCCTCTCCTTCACATCTCGGCTTCACCTTTGTTTCTCCCTTTCGTGCTCCCTCTCCATTATCAAGGGAGAGGTCCCATTCATGGAGAGGAGGGAATGAGGCTCATAAGACCACATGAATACTTGGGCCAAAGCATGTACCTTTACAAATCAATTTCGTGAAAATGCACTCATTGTTGTTCAACATGACTTGTCCGACATTGAGGAGGAGTTGGCTAGGGAACAATCTACATTATTAGATTCAAACGTTTTGGTAGAGGTGGAGGATTGGATCGCCGACTTAGGAACACCAATATCCGTGATGAAATCAATATTTCCACACAATGCCATTATACCGGCACCTTAGGAACTCGCTGAGAAATAGTTTTAGTATGGTTAAATACCGATGCTTCTTATAGTTTTAGTATTTGTAGTCCACTTCTTTAATGGATACCAACACTTTTAAAATTAATTTAATTTTCTATGTAATTCACATGTAAAACAATAACTTATCTTTTGAATACCTAATATACTTATTCCTAGATAATTTTCAAAGGATAGCTTCCACTTAGGAAGGCTAGAGTTGGTCATGGTATTTATTCTCAATTCTCTCTCCCTCTCTCTCTCTCTCTCTCTCTCTTCATACACAAACATGTAGTATCTAAATAAATCGACATCCAGGTTGGTCTCATAATTACATGACATGGGATTGATTCCAACTCATTACCACTCTATCCTCTAGGTTTCTACATATGCCTCCTTCCCACAATCCATCGGTGAATAGAGGGGATTTGAACTCCGAAAACCTCCCTCAAAAAATAAGACTTCATTTTCACAACTATCTCTAATTGATCTTCCCCTTAGGGACTCTTTTTTATACATATATATTTACATAATATAATGTTGTGGAATCTACATGTATAATTATCTTAAAAAACAACTTTTTGAATTGAATGATTAAAAAATAATCAAAAAGTTAAATATTCTTATTCGAAGAAAATATTTGAATGATGAAATGAGTTGATAGATTAAGCCACAAAATTAAACTTTTTTACATAAATAAGTGAGTGAATTTCTTTGAGTTTTCCTTTGGTTTGTGCAATTTTAATTTGTTACAAATTATTTGATTGTGACATGCATAAGTATGTAACAAAATGTATTTTCATTCAACAACGGAAAGCCTCATCCTAGTTCTAATTTGTTGATTTCAATTTCCATTCTATGTGGAATCACAATGGGGAGAAAATAATTATGGGTGTTTGGAAATAATATTGTGGTTTCAAAAACAAATTAGAAATTTTACCGTAGTGCCAAGATAAAGTTTCTTTTCAACAATTTAGTTATCTTACGCATTCTTGGTAGTTTTGAAGTTTGTACCTACAAATTATTTCATCAT
Organism: Pinus albicaulis; assembly: GCA_034641835.2. Lineage (NCBI taxonomy): Eukaryota > Viridiplantae > Streptophyta > Pinopsida > Pinales > Pinaceae > Pinus > Pinus albicaulis. Next base: position 222,273 of record JAXQQM020085250.1, read on the forward strand.
ATTTACACAATGTAACTCTAGCAAATGAATTAAGGCAAGCCATAAACACACACAACGTTATATGAGCATAGTATAGTAGTTAATTAGCACAACATAGTTGGTTTAATAAACTAATATTCACAATTCCAGAGGAATTGGCTCCATATAATGATATATTTTTAGGGATGGGAAAGGTTTTGTTTCATTCTATGTTTTCATGGATATAGCAAAAATACTTTTTGTATATAAAACTTTCTGATAGAGAAGAGGGGAAGAATAATTGTTATCATACTTTAATTTACTACAATAGTTTTTATCCATATTTTAGATTACAAAGAGGATAAGCTTTAAATCAAATTCTACGCAAATTTTAGATTGCTATATAGCTAATGCAACTTCCAACATTTTCAAAGTCTTTAACAAATCAAAGCCAGCTTTAATCATTTTACACAACGTTTTTTTATTTATTTCCATAACTCTGTCTTCACATTAAATTGAGGTTACTAGATAACATATGCAAAATCGTATATTGCTAATCAAATTCAAATTCACATTGACTTTAGATTACTAGATAACTAATGTAAAAACCAACACACATTTCTAATGAGTCTTGTTATTTAACCTTTAACAAATCAAATGGGGCTAGGTCTAAAAATTTCCTATACAAACTTTAGATCGCACGATAGCTAATGAAAAATTCCAATATATTCACCATAACAAATAAAATCTACTTTAATAATTTTACACAAAATGATTTTTTATTTCCATAAGTGAGGTTCTACATTAAATTTAGGTTACTAGATAACATATGCAAAAGCCATAGATATATAATGGAATTCTAAATTCACATTGACTTTCAAATTACTAGATAGCTAATGAAAAAAACCAACACACGTTTCCTATTCAAGTTAGCATATAAAAACATTCACCCTTTAACAAATAGGAAGGGACTAGGTTTAAACATTTTGGCAATTTTACACACAAAAAATTAAGATAAGTTAAACAATTTAACCCAAAATTAAAGCTCGTTATTCCATTAACCTCGAAGTCACATTGAAATCAATAAAAATAGCTAATACAAAAACCAACATATTAAAGTTGGCATTTAGAACAAGCATTCAATTTTTAACAAACCAAAGAGGGCTCGACACAATTAACTCCAAGTCCCTCGACATTTTTACGTAAAGATTGAGGTCCATTATTTTCGTAACTTAAATCCACATTTTCCATTTGGATACCCCGACATGGAAAGATTTGTACTCGCAGGCTAAATTAATAGTATCCTTTGTTGTTGAAGTTCCGGCTTTATATTTTTGTACAAGACATTACTAATCTGCACATTCGTATTAGATTCCCGCACAAATACAACTGCAAGTATAAATAACAAAATAAATGACAAAATTTACAACCAATATTACCAAAAAAATAAGTAAGACTTATTAAACAATTTATAGTAATAAAATAAATGAAAGGTGTTGAGATATGAGTAAAATGATGACTACCTTGGTTGTACACACCTGGGGCACATAGTATTGGTCAATGATGATTGGACTTCTACTTTGTTCATCCGTATGTTCTCAAATTTTATTCCCTTAGCAACACTCCGTCCCTCCCCGATATTGTTTTGATTCTAACTCCATTTTGAGTGCCAGAGGAGAGAAGCTCCATTTACAAAACTGGCCACGTTGTTGACTCGTCATAAGAGAAGGATATTTGCCGAGGCTTCCAATACTAATAAAAGAATCCAAGCCTTTTTTAGTGAAGTTAAGTGCACCGAATGATATTATCCTATTAAGAGTTTATCAAATTATTTTGAATGATCCTATCCTCTATCCCATCAAAATTTTATCAAATTATTTCACCTCGATTCCATGGCCAGTGTCCACAAGTAACTGGCTCAATGTAAAGATTGGAAGTTCCTTCAGCATTGGAAGTTCCTTCTAAGACACCGATACACTCATCTCCCGCACAAAAAAAGTTATAGCTTCTATATTTGATACAATAGTTCCAACAATCATAAAATGTTGATGGGAAATATGATACCTGCCCCTATGTTGATATTTCGAAGATGGACATCGGAGGAATCTATGTGAATTCCATCCGTGTTGGGGCTATCACCAGGAGCCTTAATAGTCAATCCCTCCGCAAGAACATTGTTACATCCATCCATACTAATATGGAAATGCTTGCTATTAATGGAAGTAATATCTTTCAACACCGACTCGTCATTACCATTAAAACAATATCAAAATCACACTCTCTTAGACAATTGTAAAGACTATCATTACCATTAAACAATATCAAAAGCAAATTCTCCCAATCAAAGAATATCATTACCATTAAAAAATATCAAAAGCACACTCTCCTAATCATCCATTAAACAATATCAAAATCACACTCTCTCGCATAATTGTAAAGACTATCATTACCATTAAACAATATCAAAAGCACACTATCCTAATCATTCAATAAAATTAATGTGGGAGAAAATGGGTAGAGAAATTTCGACAGTCTCGAACACCGCAAAACACACAATGCATTCAATCAATATATGTTATGCAAATCACTAAGAAACAACTATATATGCTTTCCAAATCACTACTAAAAACAACTTCGACCTCCATCAAGTAAGAAGAAAATCTTCGATAATTTTATACATACTTGCTGATTATTTTGACACTTGCTCCACCGTCAGAGGCCTCCTTGTCCATCCAAGGATCCCCCACCGTTCTGACCGTTAGGACCGACTACTTTGGAACTCGCAACCGCAGAGTTGATTTGTGGGCACTTTCCGCCGGTGCAATGAGATCGCCATCTCGTCAAAACACAACTTCAATAAAGTCTCGATGCTCAAAACAAAGAAAACAAGCTCGATGTAAGTTCTCAAAACAAGGAAATATATAAAACCCTGAAAATGACTAAGGAAGGAATTTTATCATTTTACTTGCACCATAATATTATCATTTTTACATGGTCCCGTGTGTCGACATGAGAAACCAAAATTTTCCTTTTGGTATATAGGGCAACGTAGAGGGTTTAGTAGAAGAACAAAGCTTCATTCCAGGCCGTCAAAAATGCTCTACACCTAACAAACAAACAAAAAATTTAATTGTTGAAACCTCGCATATTTATCCCTATTTCTTTCATCGATTTGAAGCTACCAAAATGCCTACACATAACAAACAAACATCAACTTTAATTTTTGAAACCCGCATATTTATCCCTATTTCTCTCATTGATTTAAGTTTCTCTTCGCCAAAAATGCCTACACGTAACAAACAAACAACAAATTTAATTGTTGAAACCTCGCATATTTATCCCTATTTCTTTCATCGATTTGAAGCTACCAAAAATGCCTACACATAACAAACAAACAACAAATTTAATTTTTGAAACCCGCATATTTATCCCTATTTCTCTCATTGATTTAAGTTTCTCTCACCTTGCTATTATCATTGTTGCGATCGAGCTTTTTGCACCATATTGTCGAACATTATACATAACACCGGAATCCATTCGTTTTCTAAATTGACACTCATCGAACTCACACTTTGGAAACACAAAAGAAACATTGAAAATCACAACTAAAAAGATGAAAAATGCCTCACCGTTAGAAGTCACAACTCCCCTTCAAAGATTATGCACTAATCTTACAAATATGCTCCACCACTATTTTTCACAAAAACAAAGTAGCTATTTAAGAATTTTGAACCGGAAAATTTCCATGTAGTGATGGATAATTACATTCAGCCACACCTATTCTATATATAGGATAACATTCTAGGAATACAACTCATCTCTCATTTAATTTTTAATATTTTATATTTATGTCACATTAATGTATTCCATTAACATTGTATGAATATAAATCTTCTCAATTGTTTTTTTAACCTTTTTATTAGTATTTCATTATTTTACTATTTTTAAGTCATGTTATGATAATTTCAATTTTTTTTAAATAATATTTTTATAACATTAATATTTATACAAGTAATATTTAAGTGATATTTTTTAGAAATTGTTTATATTCGGATCTAATTTGTCTATAATCCGATAGGGATTAGTTGAATCACAAGTTCGATCGAAGCGTAACTCTTCACAATCCAACGCTCCCACCACTTTTTAAGCATGTCGAATCCATAGATGTAGTCAAAAACTCAGTTTGAAACATAAACAAAAAGCCACACTATTAATAATATTTTTATAATATTAATATTTATACAAGTAATATTTAAGTGATATTTTTTAGAAATTGTTTATATTCGGATCTAATTTGTTGAATCCATAGATGTAGTCAAAAACAAGTTTTGAACAAAACAAAAAGTCACACTATTAATAATATTTTTACAATATTAATATTTATACAAGTAATATTTAAGTGATATTTTTTAGAAATTGTTTATATTCGGATCTAATTTGTCTATAATCTGATAGGGATTAATTGAATCACAAGTTCTATCCGTGAACTCTTCACAATCCAACGTTCCCACCACTTTTTAAGCGTGTTGAATCCATAGATGTAGTCAAAAACCAGTTTGAACAAAACAAAAATTCACACTTAAAGACTGCTCTGTATTTATAATATTATTATTTTTAATTTAACCATAAAGAAATTTGTAAGTTAATATTTTATATTTCATAAAAATAGTCCATAAATTAAGAATTTTTAATATATATTTTTAGTTTTTTAGTTATAATGTATTTGGTACCTAATTGTATCCATGAAGATGATATTATAGTAAATTTACTTTATAAAATTAATATTTTATATTAATATAATATTTTTTTATATTAATGCATTGCATCACTTTAGTTAATGTTGTTATAAATTTACCTTATAAAACTAAAATTATATTTTTATCATATTAATATTTTTTCATATTTTATTGTTTTTAAGTTAAGGAAAATATTCTTTTAATTTTACTATTTTTTAATTAATGTTATATAATTTCTTTATAATATATATATGTTTGTGTGTTTTTCAATTTATAGACTGAAATGACTTTTTCTCAAAGCATTTTACCGTAAATTTTAATAAAAATCGAGGAGAGATTTTTAAAACTTGAGTTTAATGACTTTTTCTCAAAGCATTTTTCTTGTAAATTTTAATGAAAGTCCAGAGATTTTTCAAGACTTGAGTTTAATTTTAAAAACTTATAAATGAAATAACAATTTTCACCTGAATTTACCATAATCAAGTGATACGATTTCAAGCAAAAATGTGATTTTTTGTTATTTGAAATGCATTTTTGAATGCATAAATGGATTGAACACCGTGAAAACCCGTGGGCACTCGAATTATACATATTAACCAATTTAAACTCATTTAATATATATATATATATATATATATATAAAAGTTGGGTTACTTTTTTTTCAAGTTAAGTTTTAAACAATATTTACTAGATATTTTTAAAAACTTTGAATTTAAGTTGTTTAATATAAACAAATTTAGTCTCCCAAGAGTTTTTCAGAGGAATAAATCTATATATACATTCAAAGCCTTATTTCAAACAACAAAAAATGAAAAAAAAAACCCATTTTATGATTAGCTATATTGTGCCATACATAAAAAGACACGTTTAATATTATTTTTATAAGTATACACAAAAAGATTAATATTTTAGTGTTTTATTTTATTAATTATGTTTTTTTTTTTAAATTTTTTTTTGAATTAATCCTCATTATAACTTGTAAATATAATTTAATGTCGACCCTTCCCACGTACTAGTATATTTAGTGAATAATTGTTAATGATTATTATTTTTCTTTTGAAATAATCATTTACCTAAATAATAACCTTTAAATTAAATTATTATTATTATCATTATTTTAAAGGCTAATCCAAGTAGTATCCCTCTCTCTCTCTCTCTCACACACACACACATATCACGTTATAATAATATGTATATATGATCTCTATAGTATCATTAAGTAATGGAGTTGTCTTTAGTGGAACTTTTTGGAGTTTTAGGTCGATTGTGCAAGGTTACCCCATCAAACTTCTATTTTCAATAAATTCCTACCGGAATTTAGAGAAATTAAACCGAAAAAACTACCGTAAAAGCCTTCAAAAATTGGCACTATAGACTACTTGTTAAGTAATTCCCTTTAAAATACAACATTCTTAATATCATGTCTCCACTAGTTTAGTGAGGGGTAAAAAATATATGCAATTAACATCGCTCCACTAATTATGCATACACACATGTCTATTTCGGATTAGGTCTTCCAAAATTTTAATTTAAGTATAAAAAATTATTAGGTGGATGATATAGATTTAATCTCCATGGAATATGCTGGAATATTTATAGTAGTATTGAGAGATCAATGATTCAGATTTATCTCCAAGTTAGTTATACTCTTTTAATTAATTTATTTCAAATTATTTATTGAAAGAAAATTTCATATCAATACATGTCCCATTGGACATGTTTTATTAACAAGACATGGTATTGTAAAAAAAATTATTTACAAGTTAAAAATTTTTACAATAAAGTGGTGGTGAATCTTTATGCCTAAGAATATTGTTACATGTTTTGAAGATGTATACATGTTTAATTAATATATTAATTCTTATATGTTTTCACTTATGCACCGGCCCTTGTGTATTTCTTTTTCACTCTAGTTTTTCTTCTTAAGACAAGTGTATCATGTGGGATGCCCACATCCTAGGTATTTGTTAAATTCCATTCTATTCCTTAAATGATGTGTCTATTTATCTAAACCTTTGTTTCATTGGGTTTCTTGTTCCATGTCTAGTCGAATGTCTAATCGAAACAACATCATTCTTATATTTAGTCTCAATCCCTAACATACATCCAATGGACAATGTTCTTTACTTGTTTGATGAATTTTGTTCTTTCAGGTCAAAACATATACTACTAAATATATAATCTGATGGATTGTGGCATATTAAAAATATTATTATTAATCTTCATTTAGGATAAATATGGAGAAGCATGTGTGAATAGGAATAGTCATTAGGCATCTTCGAAAATGAAAAAAAAGGTCATATCTCAATATATTAATATGTGGATCACAATAATAAAATTAATTTAAGCCTACGTTTTTTTAGTGGTATTAGAGCGTTGGTTATTTTAAATGACTCAATGACATTTCCTACTCATTGATTCCTTTTTTAATAGCTCTAGAATGTCGATCATTCGTTTCCTTTTGAATTCCAAGATATATGGCTATTAAAAATTATCTATTGTAAAAGTGTAGCTAGTTTCTAAATTGGGTTTTCATGATTGTTGGAGCATTTATCTCTCTTGTAATTAACCCTTCTCACTCCTTGAGTGAAACTAGTATTACTAGATGGAATTCATCCCTTGTCCATAAACCATACTAAATGCTATCATGCTTGTATGGAATGTTGGATGCATGTCGTGGAAGGGTGTGTACTATTTGCAATTTATATCTCTAGTGAAAAAAGTAAGGAAGCCAAGGATGCAGATATGTTGAACAGGTCTCCAATTTTACAACAGTTTCAGGATTTTTTTCCAGTAGATATTTGAGAGTGCCACCGCACAGGGAAGTAGACTTTTCTATTGAGTTGATGCCAAGGGCAACTCCAGCATCAAAGGCACCTTACAGGATGAGCACACCTGAGTTGATGGAATTAAAGTTTAAGTTGAAGGAGATGCTTGACAAAGGGTACATTAGGACAAGTATATCGACATGGGGTGCACCAGTGTTGTTTGTGAAGAAGAAAGATTGCATTCTTAGATTGTGCATTGTCTACAAACAGTTGAAAAAAGTGACCATAAAGAGAAGGTACCCATTACCGAGGATTGAAGATTTGTTCGATCAGTTGAAGGGAGCAAGAGTTTTCTCTAAGACCTACTTGAGTTCGGGCTATCATCAAGTATGCATCAAAGAGCATGACATCTACAAGACCACATTCAGGACCAAGTACGAGCATTATGAGTTTCTTGTAGTTCCATTCAGTTTGAATAATGCCCCAACTAAATTTATGTGTTTGATGAATAGTGTGTTGCATCCTTATTTGGAAAATTTTGTGATTGTGTTTACTGATGGCATATTAGTGTATTCTAAAAATGAGGAAGAACATGCCAAGCATTTTCCAATAGTACTGAGGTTTTTGAGAGAGCATCAATTGTATGCTAAGCTCAAAAAATGCAGTTTCTTCCAGACTGATGTTCACTACTTGGGAAATGTTGTCTACAAAGAGGGAACTACAATACATCCATAAAAGATAAGAGTCATCATCAATTGGGTAACTCCTAAGAGTGTAGATGAGGTGAAATAATTCATGGGATTGGCAGGTTATTACAAAAGGTTGATCAGGAACTTCTCATAGATTGCTTATCCAATTACATCATTGTAGAGGAAAGGTAAGAAGTTTGATTGGACAAAGGAGTGTGAGGCTAGTTTTGAGCAACTTAAGTAGTTGTTGACACATGCTCCAGTGTGAAATATTGCAGATGCAAACAAGGAGTTTGTAGTGTGTACAAATGCATAGAAGATAGAACTTGGTTGAGTCCTTATGTAGGATGGACATGTGGTATGCTATGAGTCGTGAAAACTAAATGAGGACGAGAAAAACTACCTGACACATGATATTGAGCTAGGAGCGATCATACATGCACTAAAGATGTGGAAGCACTATATTCTTGGTAGGAGGTTCGCACTGATGAGTGATCTCATCGAGTTGAGGTGCTTGTTTGACCAGACGAATCTGAACGCTAGGTAGGCTATATGGTTGGCCACGATTAGTGAGTTTGAATTCGAGATTAGGTACATCAAGGGAAAGGAGAACGGGTTGTAGATGCTTTTAGAAGGCGGGTACAGGAAAATCACATAGTAACTATGAGATCCTATGGGACAAACTTACAGGATAGGATCTTGTAGGCAGGTCAGTTAAATCATAGGTATATAGAGATTATGCATAGGTTGCAGTAGAGTACATGTACAATTGTTGTTACAGATACATGTACAATTATAAATGTTGTTACAAGTACATGTATGGGTACAGGTACATAAGTTTGTATATGTGGTAGTACAGGTACATGTATAGGTGGCAGTACAGGTACATGTGGTAGTACAGGTACAGGTAGTGGTAGAGGTGCAGGTGTATAGGATTTGGACTACCATCTCACAGTAAATGGATTCGTTAGATTTAGAGACAAGATATATATACCAGACATCAGTGAGGTCAAGAAGGTGACCTTGAGGGAGTTTCATGAGAAACCATATTCAGGTCACCCAGGCTACCATAAGACTTTGATTGTAGTGAATATATTCTATTATTCGTTGAATATAAATAAGGATGTAGTAGAGTTTGTAGTCGGATGTTTGGATTTTCAAAAGGTTAAGGCAGAGTGTAAACATATAGGTGGACTACAACAACCAATTGCGATTCCAAAGTGGAAATGGGAGTTCATTTCCATGGATTTCATTATAGGGTTGCCGAGGACAGTTAGAAAAAATTATTCCATCATGGTTGTTGTGTACATGTTGACAAAGGTTATACATTTCATTCCAGTGAAGACTAAAAACTCATTTAGTGATGTAGTACAGGTGTTTATCAGAGACATAGTTAGGTTGCATGGTGTTACAAGGAATATTGTGCCTGACAAGGATGTAAAGTTCACTTCCAAGTTTTGTAAGGATTTTTTTTTATGTTTGGGCACCGAGTTTTCCTTCAGCACAACTTATCATCCGCAGACAGATGGACATACTGAGAAGGTCAACAAGATATTGGAGGATGTATTGAGGATGTATGTGATGCATCCAGTATACAAGTGGGAAGAGTATCTTCCACTGGTAGAGTTCTCCTGCAAAAATGGGTATCAAGAGTCATTGAGGATGAATCCACGAATTCATCGTATGGTTGGAGTTGCAACACTCTTCGCTGAGTGATCTTGTTAAAAGGTATTTATTGGACCGTACATGTTGGTAGAAATAGAACATGAAATGCGACCATCAAGAAGAACTTGAAAGAAACAAAGTGGATAGGCAGAGTTACGAAAAAAGAAGATGTCGTCAAGTATTCAAGTTGGGGACTGTGTGTACTTGCACCAAGTGCAAGAAGAGCCTTGTGATTGACCAATATGGCCAAGTTGGCACCAAGGTTTTGTGGACCCTTCAAGATCATTGAGAGTATCAGACCAGTCACCTATTGACTTGCACTACCATAATGAAAGTTCGTGATTATTTTCATATATCATTGCTTAAGAAATATGTTAAATACTTTGATCATGTTATTTATTGGTCTATATTGCAAGTGGATCTAGAAGGAGAGTTCCAGTAGAAACCGTAGTGCCTTTTGTAGAACAATAAGCTCATGCTCTGGAATCAAGCAAGCGAGCAAGTTAAAGTGCAATGGAAGTACTTCGGGCTTGATGAAGCTACATGGTAGATGGAAGATTAGATCTGGGCTATGTATCCTTCTTTTTTTTCCGCCTGAGGAAAATAAGCTTTGGTGTGATGTTGGTATATGTTTTGATGATGTTTTGATGTATGTTTTGATGTGATGTTTAGGTATATGTACTTATATGTATATGGATGTAAATACCGCCATGAGATATGTTATAAATATCCAATAAGAGGTATGGTGTGATGTTATTATAGTATTTATGTTGTTATGATGTCATTACTGGCTTGATTTTTTAGAAGGGTTATCATTGTAAATATTGCATCAAGATATGTTATAAAGCTCCATGAATTATGTTTTGTTTTCAATGTTGTTGTTGAGGTATATGTGTGATTGAATATCGAGGATGGTGTCCCCCAAGGGAGAGGATTTTGTAACAACCCTCAGTGAAAATTCCATATAATAAAGATAAAATAATAACCACAATGCTTGATGGGACACATATTCCAGTTGAATGTTGAAGTGAAAACATCCCATGTGGGTGTTCACATGGTTTATTATGGCTAAGGAAATTGTGCAAGGAAATGGCTATGCATTAAAGAGGAAAAATTTTATTTTTGGCACATTTATTTATGAAAATAATGGAAATTAGGAGAAAAGGGAGATGAAAGGTCACGTGTTGAAATGTGAGGAGGAAATTGAAGATAAATAATGGAAAACTAAGAAAATAGAGGCATAATCATGATAAAAATTATTTCCGAGGACCGGGTCTAGTACCTTTTTTTAGTGAATTGTTGGAGCTCTCTCATTTCTCTCTCTCTCTCTCTCTCTCTCTCTCTCTCTCTCTCACTCATACTCTTGGATACTTGGAGTTTTCTTGGAGCACTCTTGGAGACTGTGGATACTTGGTTATTTGGAGAAAGAAGGAAAAGGAAGAGGAGGAAAGTGCAAGCGGAGATCGGGATAAATAGCTACAATAAGATTTTATTGCAGGTACCAAGTTTCATGTATGTTTTCTCACTAGTTTTAGCATACATGGTCCTGCATGGCATGAGGATTTGCTCAGCCTTTGCCATTTCTCGGATAGCCATGGTGTTGTGGTTTTTATTTCCATTAATTTTTTTTGGTTGTTTCTCATGATTCCCTTAGCTATTGGGGTTGAGTTATTAGTTATTGGATCCTTGGTTGGACAAATTATCTGGAGCTCGATCGACATCCCGCTGAGGTTGAGTTACTAGTCATGGAGCCTTGTTTGGTAAAAACACCATGGAGCCCTAGGTGGGTTGAGTTACTAGTCTTGAATCCTTGGTTGGAAAAAATTCTCTATAGCCCTGAAAACAAATGCGGTTGAGTTAGTATTCCTAGGACCTTGGTTGGAACAAACACTCGGAGTCCCCCATCGGGTACCTTGGATAGAGACCAATCCGTTATGGTTGTGATGTCCGATCGTGAGGTGGAATCACTAGTTTAGGGTATGAGGCTGTTTGACCTCTAGAATTCTCGGATTGATTTTTACATTGATGTGTTTCAGTGAGATCCCACGTTCATGCTTACGTGAAATATGGCACTGGGAGTTATTGGCTACGGTGAGACTTGGATCAGCCAATCAATGGTCGTGTGAAACATGGAAGTCCTATCTCCAGTTGGTTTTTACATTCGGTAATGAAGAGCTCATTACCTTGGTATTTGGTAAAGTGAAATGCAATAGTTTATATATGGATTTTATTCATGTTGTATCCATTGTCTTTTCTCTCGGTTATGTGTTAGTTATAAACATGTATTTTATCGGTGATGATGTATGGATATCTCCATGTTTTTACTGTATAAATTAATACACAATGTACTTATGGTCAAATAAATTTTATAGCATCTTATGATGTAGGGGAGCAATTCTTCTTAGCGAGTCGCTCAGATAAGTAAGAGATCCCTCAGTCACTTAAATCTTTTGTTTATACCGCTAGATGCAATGTTTGTGACATGTTTCGACTAAATGCCCATCATGGATAGGGAGGGGTCTACATGAGTTCCTATTGATGTGATTTATTTCGTACATTTTTTTAATGTTATTTATCATCCACTAAGTTTTCATGAAGTTCTCGAGGCGCGACCGGGCTCGGGGCCAAAAATGGTGGCACAAATCGCGGGAGTTGTAGGAACATAAATCGACTAATCTGGGCTCCGCTCGCATGCTTTTTCGTGTGTGTGTTTGCAGCCATAGGCTCCCAACCTCTACCTTTCCTTGGAATGCCCATTTCCTATGGTTCAAAAGGGTTAAAAAATTTAGTCTCCTCTCGGGGGTTAGAGTCCCTGGGAAGGTTGGGTTACCTCTGGTATGTTGTTGATGTTGTGTAGGGTGTGTTAGCCTTGTTTTTATTGGTTCCACTTCCTTAAGGTCATCTAGGAGGTTGAATCTCATATTAGTAGCTTCTCATCACATGTTTACCCTGTTGTACAATTACTTGGGTAGATGTGGGAAGAGGGTGTTACAAAAGCATAATGCTTTTATTCGTAAAACATGAAAAATAAATTCTAGAATGTGGCACACAACAAAAATACTTTGATTTATATTTTCATGAGGTAAAAAAATACGTTCACCGTGATAAAATGGAGACTTAAAAGCCGCTTATTTTTTTATAGATATTTTTAACTTTTGTGAAAAACCGTTTTTTTATACTACAATACAAGTTTTTCATGTGCCTACCTATTTTCTCTCCACGATTTTAACTCCAAACACACACATACTCATCACAAAACTAAAAGGTCATTGCATATTTCAAACATACAAGTTTTATGTATTAATTCATCACAGGACAAATATTAAAAACACAGGATGGGCACATATACAAAAAAACGTTTTTCCGAACTATCATATTTGCATAGTACACACTCAGACTACACAATAAAACATGGTATTTACAGCTACTAATTTCTGATAGATTTTTACAAACACTTGAATACTTGATCGATGCATGGATGGGAGATCTGTATGCGCCAATTAAATAAAAATATTTACTTCACATTCCTTCTATCTACAAAACTAAATTTGCAATTCAATTTGTCATGTATTCGAGAATGGCTTGAATTGCATGGATATCAAGTTTTGGTAGGTGTGATTAATTCCAACATTAATTTATGAAAATAATTAAGAAATCTATAGTATCGCCCTCTAAAATCACATTCACCATGGTTGGTTGATGTCAGAATCACAATAGGAGGAAAATCAAGAGATTTAACTAGTTTCTCGTGTTTCTCAAAGAAATAAGTTTGCAGTACATAATTTACCCTCACTTGGAAAATATAATTCCCTACTTGTCTTGGTTGTGATGTTTTATATGTGCAAAAATATGTTCTAGTGTTTAGGAGTTTGTTGAGGTCTAGTTGGTTAAGATATTCTCTCCAACCTGGCTAGCCTCCTAGATTGGTATGTGGTTGAGATATTCACTCAACCCAGAGATTGCTACATCCAAGATAGATTAGCTATCTCAATACATAGTTCCCTATGATACATATTGTATTATTATTTTGATGTGAATTGAATTTTGAGTGTCTTATGAAAATTTAGATTGGTACTGCCGTTATTGATGGTTATTGCTACTTAGTGCCACTGTGAAGAATGAGATGCACTTAGATCATTTCGAGTGAGATGTGTGTGAATCCAACCCGCATAATCGGTCGGGACTGTTCGTTTGCATACTGTGAGAATGGATCATTCTCGAAGAACAATATAATTATCTAGAGTGGTTCTCCAATGACATCATATCTGTCTCGCAGGATTCTCCATCACAATGATGAATATGATAGTAAAACAAAACCGAAGAGGAAGATAAGGAGTTGAGATTCAAGTACCGTAGGATGGGTGGCGCATTAAGTCGTTTCTCTTGAGGGAAGTGATGATCCTTTCTATATAACGGTAGTGAAACAACAAGACAATCAAAGTTGTTGACCTCAGCCAGAGAACGTGCCTTATTTGTCAAAGTAGAAGTGCCCAAGTCACATTTTTTCTCAAGCACTTCATTGTTAATGGACTTGGCGATCTAATAGAAATAAACCGAGCTTTGGGAAAATATATGGTTCCTAATGTTGTAGGACATCCTTCTCCAAATGAGGAAATTAGGAAACACCATCTTTGCGAGTGGCGTTTCTCATGGTAAGAGGAAATGTTCATATTATCAACAAAAACTTCACATTATAGCCACATCGTGAGTTTTACGTACGTGTACCATACAATACAACGTGAGATACCGTGCCAATTTGGTGGAGCCACCAAATTTGATGACGTGTGAAGAAAAATGACTAGATCTAAATGAATTTGATTCATTGGGTTTTACAACCATATATATGTCAAGATTTTCTTAGAGTGTTGCAGCTTGTAAGTCGTGGAATGTGGCTATGAGGATGTTAAGTGTCATGGTAAGTCTTTGTCATTGAAGTGAAATTAGTCTAGCTAACTATTTTTAAGAATTAGTTTGTGTGGAAAGTTGGCCATTTAAATAATATAGAATTTTATTTGCATGACAAGGATAGAAAAATAGTGAAGATGACATGAGAAGATAGTGATTAGAGCATCTTCGAGATTAAATGATGATGAAAAGCAGTGAAAGTTTGTGTGAATTTGTGGAATAGGCTCACAATGATGGTATATTATGTGTCACATACATGAAGGAAATTTCTCGTGGGGAGAAATTTCGCAAAATGAGCTATTTTTTGGACATTTTTTGAAAAAAATTCACCAATTTTGTTGAAATTCACCTATTTTTTACATATCTATGATTAAATGGATGATATTCACCAAAAATTGACCAATTGTAATAGTAAATTACATTTTTATATCGAGAATTCACCTATATTATGTATGTATGAATTTTCAAACAAGGATAGTGCTACAATACATATATAGAAAAATCAATAAATCCTTACAAAATACATTAATACATGTATTAGTGAAAGTTTAAGATGTTTTGCGAGTGGTTATTCAAATTTTATAATATTTTTTAAAAGCTGGGAGTTATGTCTACCCCCATGATGTTTGAGGTAATATTAAAGCCACTTTTGTAAAGGGCAGCGTTTGTGGTCACCAAAAACCATTTTGGAAATTTAGGTTCGTGGTAAGGAACAATCACTTGTGAGAGTGTAAAGTGCATAGATTGTGTGGTAAGCTAGAAACCACTTTGTATTGTAGGTATGTCGAAGTAAGTCTAAAGCACAAAATTGAGTGAAAGTTGGACATGGATTTCTATAGCATGGTTTAGGGTTATCCAGAAAGCCCTAGGCATGATTTACGATCACCTGGAAAAAACTTTCTGATACATAGTGTTTAGGCAAGTAATAAAACCAAATGCATGATTAGGGGGTAATATGAGAAAAGCCAAGTTGATAATGATGTGAGGGCGACTCGTAGGTACAAGTACAAGTACACGGAAACTTAAATATAATAGTTGATTGAACCATGTACATGAAAGGACATCCTAAGTACTACGCACATACAGTGGTTGGTACCCTATGCATTTCCTCGTAGATGGTTTTTCTTTATATATGGACGTTGCTGTATTGTTTTTGGATCATGTTTGTAAATACCAATACCACAAATAGACTTTGCTGATTGATATAGGAGACAAGTATGTCATTAAGACTTGGAAAATATAATTCCTACTTGTCTTAGTTGTGATGCTTTCATGTACAATAATATGTTCTCAGTGTTTAGCGTAGCCTGTTGAGCCTCTAGTTGCGTTGAGAGATCCTATTCAGCTAGCTTCCAGATTGGTGTGTGTTGAGATATTCACTCAACCAAGAGATTGTACGTCTAAGACAGATTAGCTATCTCAGGGACACAACCCTATAATTTATATCGTATTTTTATTTTGATGTGAATTGAATTTTGAGTGTCCTGATGTCAAAATTTGAATACCTCTCTTATGCCCTACACTAATTTGATGAAACAATTTGGCAGAAATAAAGTCGTGTGGTGTGCAATATTTAATATTTTTATGAGGAATATCATCTCAGCAAATGTACCTTTCCGAATTGTGTAAATGAAAGCAACCATTTTTTCCAAAATGTGAAAGCCTACTAACTTTATATTAACATTATGAAAGCTCTTATGAATTTTAGGTAGTTTGATGAATTTCTGACGATATGAATTATTTTGACCTCGCCCATGTCCACATAGCATCTCGTAAATATTCCGAGAATTCAAAAGTGATTCAACATCGGCACACGAATTTCCGAAGGTATACATTATGAATGATTATGAGAATCCACAACGGAGTTAAGGTCGAGGATGAATTTACCATAATCGAGTGATACGATTTCAAGCAAAATGTGATTTTTATTATTTAAAATACATTTTTAGTCTGTAAATGGATTGAACACCGTGAAAACCCATGAGCACTCGAATTATACGATTAACCAATTTCAACTCATTTAATATATATATATATATATATATATATATATATATATATATATATATATATATATATATATATAATTTGGAGTTTCTTTTTTTTTCCAGGATAGTTTTAAACTTAATATTTACTAGATATTTTTAAAAACTTTGAATTAGGGTGTTTAATATGAACAAATTTAGTCTCCCAAGAAGAGAGTTTTCGAGAGGAATAAATCTATATATACATTCAAAACCTTATTTCAAACAACAAAAAATGAAAAAAAAACCCATTTTTATGATTAGCTATATTATGCCATACATAAAAGACGTTTAATATTATTTTTATAAGTATACACAGATTAATGTTTTAATGTTTTATTTTATTAATTATGTTTTTTTTTTAAATTTGTTTTTGAATTAATCCTCATTATGCTTGTAAATATAATTTAATGTCATTTAGTTCCATATTAGTATATTTAGTGAATAATTGTTAATGATTATTATTTTCTTTTGAAATAATCATTTACCTAAATAATAACCTTTAATTAAATTATTATTATTATCATTATTTTAAAGGCTAATCCAGAAGTAATTCTCTCTCTCTCTCTCTCTCTCACACGCACACATATATCACGTTATCAACAATAATATATATGATTTCTATAGTATCAATTACAGTAATGGAGTTGTCTTTGTTGAGACTTTTGGAGTTTTAGGTCGATTGTGCAAGGTTACCCCATCAAACTTCTATTTTCAATAAATTCCTACCGGAATTTAGAGAAATGCTTGAAAAAATAGTAAAGCCTTCAAAAATTGGCACTATAGACTGCCATTAAATAATTCACTTTAAAATACAACATTCATATATATAGGTAGTTTAGTGAGGGTAAAAAATATGCAATTAACATTGCTCCACTAATTATGCATACACACATGTCTATTTTAGTTGATCTTCTAATTTTAATTTAAGTATAAAAATTATTAGGTGGATGATATAATTTAATCTCAAGTGAATATCTTTAGGATATTTATAGTAGTATTGAGATCAATGATTGATTTATCTCCACGTTAGTTATACTCTTTAATTAATTTATTTCAAATTATTTATTGAAAATTTATATCAATACATGCTCCAATGGACATGTTTTATTAACAAGACATGGTATTGTAAAAAAAATTATTTACAAAGTTAAAAAAATTTTACAATAAAGTAGTGGTGAATCTTTATGTCTAAGAATATTGTTACATGTTTTGAAGATGTATATATGTTTAATTAATATATTAATTCTTATATGTTTCATATGCACCGACCCTTGTGTATTTCTTTCACTCTAGTTTTTCTTCTTAAGACAGTGTATCATATTGGGATGCCCACATCTGGGTAATTTGTTAAAGTCCATTCTATTCCTTAAATGATGTGTATTTATCTAAACCTTTATTTCATTGGGTTCTGTTCCATGTCTAGTCGAATGGCTAATCGAAACAACATCATTCTTGATATTTAGTCTCAATCCCTAACATACCTCCGATGGACAATGTTCTTTACTATTTTGATGAATTTTGTTCTTTCGGGTCAAAACATATACTACTAAATATATAATCGATGGATAATTGTATTAAAAATATTATTATTAATCTTCATTTAGGATAAATATGGAAAGCATGTGTGAATAGGAATAATTAATTAGGCATCTTGAAAAATGAAAAAAAAGGTCATATCTCAATATATTAATATGTGGATCACAATAATAAAATTAATTTAAGCCTATAATTTATCAAGTTTTTTTTAATGGTATCGAGCGTCGGTTATTTTAAATAGCTCAATGACATTCCTACTCATTGATTTCTTTTTAATAGCTCTAGAATGTAGATCACATTCATTTCCTTTTGAATTCAAAGATATATGGCTATTAAAAATTATCTATTGTAAAAGTATGTAGTTTCTAAATTAAGGTTTTCATGATTGTTGGACCATTTATCTCTCTTGTAAATTAACCTTCTCACTCCTTGGTCATTAGTATTACTAGATGGAATTCATCCCTTATAAATACTTTTCAAATGCTATCATGCTTGTATGGAATGTTGGATGCGGGTCGTGAAAGGGTGTGTACTATTTGCAATTCATATCTCTAGTGACAAAGTAAAGGAAGCCAAAGATGCGGATATGTTGAGCAGGTCTCCATTTTTTACAACGGTTGCCGGGATTTGTTTCGGCGGATATTTGAGAGTGCCACCACATAAGGAAGTAGACTTTCTATTGAGTTGATGCCGGGGGCAACTCGGCATCAAAGGCACCTTACGGGATAGAACTGCAGGTTAGTGAATTAAATTTTAAGTTGGAAGGAGATGCTTGGAAAAGGGTAAATTCGGACAAGTATATCGACATGGGGTGCACCGGTGTTGTTGTGAAGAAGGTGCATTCTTAAGATTATTGTTATACAAGCCGATTAAGAAAAAGTATTCATAAGAACGGTACCCATTACGAAGTTGAAGATTTGCTCGATGTTGAAGGGAGACAAGAGTGTTCTCTAAGACCTACTTGAGTTCGGGCTATCATCGGTATCATCAAAGAGAATGACATCTGAGATACATTCGGGACCAAGTACGGGCATTATGAGTTTCTTGCTGGTTCCATTCGGTTGAATAATGCCCCAACTAAATTTATGTGTTTGATGAATAGTGTGTTGCATCCTTATTTGGACAATTTTGTGATTGTGTTTATTGATGGCATATTAGTGTATTCTAAAAATGAGGAAGAACATGCCAAGAATTTTCCATGATGTGAGGTTTTTGAGAGAGCATCAATTGTATGCTAAGCTCAACAAATGTTTGATTTCTTCTAGGCCAGTGTTCACTACTTGGGAAATGTTGTCTACGTAGAGGGCACAATAGATCACATAAAGGATAGAGTCATCATCGAGTGGGTAACTCCTAAGAGTGTAGATGAGGTGAAATAATTCATGGGATTGGTAGGTTATTACGGGGGAGGTTCATCGGGAACTTCTCATAGATTGCTTATCCAATTACATCATTGTAGAGGAAGGTAAAGTTTGATTGGACGAGAGGAGTGTGAGGCTAGTTTTGAGGAAACTTAAGTAGTTGTTGACACATGCTCCCGGTGTGAAATGTGCAAATGCGGACAAGGAGTTTGTAGTGTGCTCTGGTCATAGAAGATAGAACATGGTTGAGTCCTTATGCGGGATGGACATGTGGTATGCTATGGTCGTGAAAACTAAATGTGGACAAGCAAAACTGCGACACATGATATTGAGCTAGAAGCGATCATACATGCGAAGATGTGGAAGCACTATATTCTTGGCATGATTTTTTTGCCTTTGATGAGTGATCACATCGAGTTGAGGTGCTTGTTTTAGTGACAGATACGAACGCTAGGTAGGCTATATGGTTGGCCACGATTAGTGAGTTTAGACCGAGATCAAGTACATCGAGAAGGAGAACGGGTTGTAGATGCTCTTAGAAGGCGAGATGCAGAGAAATCACATAATGCTTATGAGATCCTATAGGACAAACTTACGGATAGGATCTTGTAGGCGAGTCAGGTTGGATCATGAACATATGGAGATTATGCACGGGTTGCGGTAGAGTACATGTACAATTGTTGTTCTGAGATACATGCACAATTATATATGTTACAAGTACATGTATGGAGTACGGAGTACATGTGGTAGTACGGGTACGGGTAGTGGTAGAGGTGCGGGTGTATAGGATTTGGACTACCATCTCATAGTAAATGGATTGGTTAGATTTAGGAACAAGATATATATACCGGACATCGAGTGAGCTCAAGAAGACCATGGGGAACAGCGAAACCATATTCGGTCACCCGGGCTACCATAAGATTTTGATTGTTGTGAATATATTCTATTATTTGTTGAATATAGAGAAGGATGTAGTAGAGTTTGTAGTCGGATGTTTGGATTTTGAGAAGAGTTAAAGGCGGAGTGTAAACATATAGGTAGACTACTACAACCAATTCTCGATTCAAAGTGGAAATGGGAGTTCATTTCCATGGACTCTCGTGGGGTTCTTTGAGGACGATTCAAAATTATTCCATCATGGTTGTTGTGTACATTTGACAAAGGTTATACATTTCATTCGATTGAAGACTAAAAACTCGAGTTAGTGATGTAGTACACGTGTTTATCGAGACATAGTTAGGTTGCATGGTGTTACAAAGAGGAATATTGTGCACGACGAGATGTAAAGTTCACTTCCAAGAGTTTGTAAGGATTTTTTTTTTAGGTTAGACGCAGGAGTTTTCATCGGCACAGCTTATCATTTGCGGACATATGGACATGCGGGGTCAACAAGATGTGGAGGATGAGGATGTATGTGATACACTCAGGTATACGAGTGGGAAGAGTATCTTCACGGTATGAGTTCTCTACGCAAAAATGGGTATCAAGAGTCATTGGGAATGAATCCATTTAATTCGTTATGGTTGGAGTTACAACCTCTTTCGGTTGGGTGATCTAGTTAACATGGTATTGATTGGACCGGATTATATTGGTAAAATAGAACGAAATGCGGCGATCAGAGAACTTGAAAAATGTCGGATGGCAGAAGGATGTGAAAAGGAAATGTTGTTCGAGGTTTAGGTTGGGGATCGGGTGTACTTGTGTATCAAGTAAGAAGAACTCCTTGTGGATTGGATCATGTGCCAGAGTTGGCACAAAGTTTTATGGACCCTTCAAGATCATTGAGAACATCGGACAGTCCTTCTATTGACTTACACGCCTTCCATAATGAAATCATGATTATTTACCTACATATATCATTGCTTAAGAAATATTATTAAAGACTTTGATCATATTATTTATTAGGTCTATATTGCAGGTGGATCTAGAAGGAGAGTTCCAATCGAAATTGTAGTGCCTTTTGTAGAACAATAAGCTCATGCTCTGGAATCAAGCAAGCGAGCAAGTTAAAGTGCAATGGAAGTACTTCGGGCTTGATGAAGCTACATGGTAGATGGAAGATTAGATTCTCAGGATGAGTACACTAGAAGAATTTTTTTCATGTAAGACACCAAATGTGGCACACTACACGATCTTTGGTTCATCATTTTATTTTCATGTGTCCAAGGATACACAAAAAATATAGAACCAATAACAGAGTTGGGCATATTTTTGGGGTACATTGATACACCTCATAACTATCGAGTATACCTTCCATATCAAATGATTATAGTGGCTCGTAGATATGTGAATTTCGATGAAGAGAAGGCCATTAGATTTTCCCTTAAGTGGGAGCTTCAGTTGCATGCTTATGAGGATATTTTAGCTACAAAGGAAGAACCTCGGGATGTTATGGAGTAGCCACAAGAAGAGGACCAGAGAGTGGAAGAACCCACTCATTCAGAGACATCCAGAGATAGAAGGAAGTGCATCAGTGAAGTTGATAAATTGATGCATGATGCTAGAGATAACGTGGGAGCACCCACATCAGAGTGAAGGAATAGGAAGTCACTAGATCGGTCCACTGGGTACATGGATTTGACGAGAGACACTGTAGAGACTAGGCCATCCTCAGTCGTTGAAGCATTGCAACATCCAGTATGGGTTGATGGCATGGTAGAGGAATATGGTTACATTATCAGGAACAGTGCTTTGGAAGGGGTCCCAAGGTGAGAGGAAAAGTAAGTGGTAGGTTCCTCTTGACTCTCCTCTCCTCACATCTCAGCTTCACCTTTGTTTCTCTCTGTGCTCCCTCTCCATTATCAAGGGAGAGGTCCCATTCATGGAGAGGAGTGGAATGAGGCTCATAAGACCACATGAATACTTGGGCCAAAGCATGTACCTTTACAAATCAATTTCGTGAAAATGCACTCATTGTTGTTCAACATGACTTGTCTGACATTGAGGAGGAGTTGGCTAGGGAACAATCTACATTATTAGATTCAAACGTTTTGGTAGAGGTGGAGGATTGGATCGCTGACTTAGGAACACCAATATCCAGATGCAATCAATATTTCCACACAATGCCATTATACTGGCACCTTAGGAACTTGTTGAGAAAGTTTTTATTCGATCGTTGATTCTCTTACTGGAAGGAATCATGGATGTCCAACTATAGTGTTTAGAGGTGGCTCTGCTTAGGGATCATCTAACAACCACCTCCCGCACGAAATGTACCAACTAGATGATAATATGATCTGTTTATGTCTTCAAATCCACTATTAGCATGGTTAAATACTAATGCTTCTTATAGTTTTAGTATTTGTTTTTGTCCACTTCTTTAATGGATACCAACACTTTTAAAATTAATTTAATTTTCTATGTAATTCACATGTAAAAAAATAACTTATCTTTTGAATTTTTTTTACCTAATATACTGATTCCTAGCTAATTTTCAAAGGATAGCTTCCACTTAGGAAGGCTAGAGTTGGTCATGGTATTTATTCTCAATTCTCTTCCTCTCTCTCTCTCTCTCTTCATACACAAACATATAGCATCTAAATAAATTGACATCCTGGTTGGTCTCATACTTACATGACATGGGATTGATTCCAATCATTACCACTCTATCCTCTAGGTTTCTACATATGCCCCTTCCACAACCACAGGTGAATCAAGGGGATTTGAACCTGAAACCTCCTCACAAATAAGACTTCATTTTCACAACTATCTCTAATTTATCTTCCACTTAGGGACTCTTTATACATATATATTTACATAATATAATGTTGTGAATTTACAAAAAAAAAAAGTATAATTATCTTAAAAAACAACTTTTTGAATCGAATGATTGAAAAGTAAACAAAAAGTTAAATATTCTTATTCTAAGAAAATATTTGAATGATGAAATGAGTTGATAGATTGCTAATAAACTTTTTTACATAAATAAGTGAGTGAATTCTTAGGTTTTCCTTTGGTTTGTGCAATTTTAATTTGTTACAAATTATTTGATTGTGATATGGATAAGTATGTAACAAATGTTTTTTCATTCAACAATGGAAAGCCTCATCCTAGTTCTAATTTGTTGATTTCAATTTCCATTCTATGTGGAATCACATTGGGGAGAAAATAATTATGGGTGTTTGGAAATAATATTATGGTTTCAAAAACAAATTAGAAATTTTACGGTAGTGCCAAGATAAAGTTTCTTTTCAAAAATTTAGTTATCTTAATGATTCTTGGTAGTTTTGAAGTTTGTACCTACAAATTATTTCATCATCTTTCTTTACTATTTTTTAATTAATGTTATATAATTTCTTTATAATATATATATGTTTGTGTATTTTTCAATTTATAGACGAAATGACTTTTTCTCAAAGCATTTTACCGTAAATTTTAATAAAAATCGAGGAGAGATTTTTAAAACTTGAGTTTAATGACTTTTTCTCAAAGCATTTTTCTTGTAAATTTTAATGAAAGTCCAGAGATTTTTCAAGACTTGAGTTTAAGTTTAAAATCTTATAAATGAAATAACAATTTTCACCTGAATTTACCATAATCAAGTGATACGATTTCAAGCAAAAATGTGATTTTTTGTTATTTGAAATGCATTTTTGAATGCATAAATGGATTGAACACCGTGAAAACCCGTGGGCACTCGAATTATTCAGATTAACCAATTTAAACTCATTTAATATATATATAAGTTGGGTTTCTTTTTTTTTCACGTTAAGTTTTAAACAATATTTACTAGATATTTTTAAAAACTTTGAATTTAAGTTGTTTAATATAAACAAATTTAGTCTCCCAAGAGTTTTTCAGAGGAATAAATCTATATATACATTCAAAACCTTATTTCAAACAACAAAAAATGAAAAAAAAACCCATTTTATGATTAGCTATATTGTGCCATATATAAAAAGACACGTTTAATATTATTTTTATAAGTATACATAAAAAGATTAATATTTTAGTGTTTTATTTTATTAATTATGTTTTTTTTTTAAATTTGTTTTTGAATTAATCCTCATTATAACTTGTAAATATAATTTAATGTCGACCCTTCCCACTTACTAGTATATTTAGTGAATAATTGTTAATGATTATTATTTTTCTTTTGAAATAATCATTTACCTAAATAATAACCTTTAAATTAAATTATTATTATTATCATTATTTTAAAGGCTAATCCAAGTAGTCTCCCTCTCTCTCTCTCTCACACACACACACATATATCACATTATAATAATATGTATATATGATTTCTATAGTATCATTAAGTAATGGAGTTGTCTTTAGTGGAACTTTTTGGAGTTTTAGGTCGATTGTGCAAGGTTACCCCATCAAACTTCTATTTTCAAGAAATTCCTACCGGAATTTAGAGAAATTAAACCGAAAAAACTACCATAAAAGCCTTCAAAAATTGGCACTATAGACTACTTGTTAAATAATTCCCTTTAAAATACAACATTCATAATATCATGTCTCCACTAGTTTAGTGAGGGGTAAAAAATATATGCAATTAACATCGCTCCACTAATTATGCATACACACATGTCTATTTCAGATTAGGTCTTCCAAAATTTTAATTTAAGTATAAAAAATTATTAGGTGGATGATATAGATTTAATCTCCATGGAATATGCTGGAATATTTATAGTAGTATTGAGAGATCAATGATTCAGATTTATCTCCAAGTTAGTTATACTCTTTTAATTAATTTATTTCAAATTATTTATTGAAAGAAAATTTCATATCAATACATGTCACATTGGACATGTTTTATTAACAAGACATGGTATTGTAAAAAGAATTATTTACAAGTTAAAAAATTTTACAATAAAGTGGTGGTGAATCTTTATGCCTAAGAATATTGTTACATGTTTTGAAGATGTATATATGTTTAATTAATATATTAATTCTTATATGTTTGCACTTATGCACCGGCCCTTGTGTATTTCTTTTTCACTCTAGTTTTTCTTCTTAAGACAAGTGTATCATGTGGGATGCCCACATCCTAGGTATTTGTTAAAGTCCATTCTATTCCTTAAATGATGTGTCTATTTATCTAAACCTTTGTTTCATTGGGTTTCTTGTTCCATGTCTAGTCGAATGGCTAATCGAAACAACATCATTCTTGATATTTAGTCTCAATCCCTAACATACATCCAATGGAGAATGTTCTTTACTATTTTGATGAATTTTGTTCTTTCAGGTCAAAACATATACTACTAAATATATAATCTGATGGATTGTGGCATATTAAAAATATTATTATTAATCTTCATTTAGGATAAATATGGAGAAGCATGTGTGAATAGGAATAGTCATTAGGCATCTTCGAAAATGAAAAAAAAGGTCATATCTCAATATATTAATATGTGGATCACAATAATAAAATTAATTTAAGCCTATAATTTATCAAGTTTTTTTAGTGGTATCAGAGCGTCGGTTATTTTAAATGACTCAATGACATTTCCTACTCATTGATTCCTTTTTTAATAGCTCTAGAATGTCGATCATTCATTTCCTTTTGAATTCCAAGATATATGGCTATTAAAAATTATCTATTGTAAAAGTGTAGCTAGTTTCTAAATTGGGTTTTCATGATTGTTGGAGCATTTATCTCTCTTGTAATTAACCCTTCTCACTCCTTGAGTGAAACTAGTATTACTAGATGGAATTCATCCCTTGTCCATAAACCATACTAAATGCTATCATGCTTGTATGGAATGTTGGATGCATGTCGTGAAAGGGTGTGTACTATTTGCAATTCATATCTCTAGTGACAAAAGTAAGGAAGCCAAAGATGCAGATATGTTGAACAGGTCTCCAGTTTTACAACAGTTTCAGGATTTGTTTCCAGCAGATATTTGAGAGTGCC
Organism: Pinus albicaulis; assembly: GCA_034641835.2. Classification (NCBI taxonomy): domain Eukaryota; kingdom Viridiplantae; phylum Streptophyta; class Pinopsida; order Pinales; family Pinaceae; genus Pinus; species Pinus albicaulis. The sequence continues at coordinate 248,780 of JAXQQM020085250.1, forward strand.
ACCACACAGGGAAGTAGACTTTTCTATTGAGTTGATTCCAGGGGAAACTCCAACATCAAAGGCACCTTACAGGATGAGCACACCTGAGTTGATGGAATTAAATTGTAAGTTGAAGGAGATGCTTGGCAAAGGGTACATTAGGACAAGTATATCGACATGGGGTGCACCAGTGTTGTTTGTGAAGAAGAAATATTGCATTCTTAGATTGTGCATTGTCTACAAACAGTTGAAAAAAGTGACCATAAAGAGCAGGTACCCATTACCGAGCATTGAAGATTTGATCGATCAGCTGAAGGGAGCAAGAGTGTTCTCTAAGACCTACTTGAGTTCGGGCTATCATCAAGTATGCATCAAAGAGCATGACATCTACAAGACCACATTGAGGACCAAGTACGGGCATTATGAGTTTCTTGTAGTTCCATTCAGTTTTAATAATGCCCCAACTAAATTTATGTGTTTGATGAATAGTGTGTTGCATCCTTATTTGGACAATTTTGTGATTGTGTTTATTGCTGGCATATTAGTGTATTCTATAAATGAGGAAGAACATGCCAAGCATTTTCCAACAGTACTGAGGTTTTTGAGAGAGCATCAATTGTATGCTAAGCTCAAAAAATGCAGTTTCTTCCAGACTGATGTTCACTACTTGGGAAATGTTGTCTACATAGAGGGAACTGCAATAGATCCATAAAAGATAAGAGTCATCATCAATTGGGTAACTCCTAAGAGTGTAGATGAGGTGAAATAATTCATGGGATTGGCAGGTTATTACAAAAGGTTGATCAGGAACTTCTCATAGATTGCTTATCCAATTACATCATTGTAGAGGAAAGGTAAGAAGTTTGATTGGACAAAGGAGTGTGAGGCTAGTTTTGAGCAACTTAAGTAGTTGTTGACACATGCTCCAGTGTGAAATATTGCAGATGCAAACAAGGAGTTTGTAGTGTGTACAAATGCATAGAAGATAGAACTTGGTTGAGTCCTTATGTAGGATGGACATGTGGTATGCTATGAGTCGTGAAAACTAAATGAGGACGAGAAAAACTACCTGACACATGATATTGAGCTAGGAGCGATCATACATGCACTAAAGATGTGGAAGCACTATATTCTTGGTAGGAGGTTCGCACTGATGAGTGATCTCATCGAGTTGAGGTGCTTGTTTGACCAGACGAATCTGAACGCTAGGTAGGCTATATGGTTGGCCACGATTAGTGAGTTTGAATTCGAGATTAGGTACATCAAGGGAAAGGAGAACGGGTTGTAGATGCTTTTAGAAGGCGGGTACAGGAAAATCACATAGTAACTATGAGATCCTATGGGACAAACTTACAGGATAGGATCTTGTAGGCAGGTCAGTTAAATCATAGGTATATAGAGATTATGCATAGGTTGCAGTAGAGTACATGTACAATTGTTGTTACAGATACATGTACAATTATAAATGTTGTTACAAGTACATGTATGGGTACAGGTACATAAGTTTGTATATGTTGTAGTACAGGTACATGTATAGGTGGCAGTACAGGTACATGTGGTAGTACAGGTACAGGTAGTGGTAGAGGTGCAGGTGTATAGGATTTGGACTACCATCTCACAGTAAATGGATTCGTTAGATTTAGAGACAAGATATATATACCAGACATCAGTGAGGTCAAGAAGGTGACCTTGAGGGAGTTTCATGAGAAACCATATTCAGGTCACCCAGGCTACCATAAGACTTTGATTGTAGTGAATATATTCTATTATTCGTTGAATATAAATAAGGATGTAGTAGAGTTTGTAGTCGGATGTTTGGATTTTCAAAAGGTTAAGGCAGAGTGTAAACATATAGGTGGACTACAACAACCAATTGCGATTCCAAAGTGGAAATGGGAGTTCATTTCCATGGATTTCATTATAGGGTTGCCGAGGACAGTTAGAAAAAATTATTCCATCATGGTTGTTGTGTACATGTTGACAAAGGTTATACATTTCATTCCAGTGAAGACTAAAAACTCATTTAGTGATGTAGTACAGGTGTTTATCAGAGACATAGTTAGGTTGCATGGTGTTACAAGGAATATTGTGCCTGACAAGGATGTAAAGTTCACTTCCAAGTTTTGTAAGGATTTTTTTTTATGTTTGGGCACCGAGTTTTCCTTCAGCACAACTTATCATCCGCAGACAGATGGACATACTGAGAAGGTCAACAAGATATTGGAGGATGTATTGAGGATGTATGTGATGCATCCGGTATACAAGTGGGAAGAGTATCTTCCACTGGTAGAGTTCTCCTGCAAAAATGGGTATCAAGAGTCATTGAGGATGAATCCATTTAATTCATTGTATGGTTGGAGTTGCAACACTCCTTTCAGTTGGAGTGATCTAGTTAACATGGTATTGATTGGACCAGATATGTTGGTAGAAATAGAACAGGAAATGCAGCTGATCAAGAAGAACTTGAAAGAAATGCAGGATAGGCAGAAGAGTTACGCAGAAAAGAAGATGTTGTTCAAGGAGTTTTAGGTTGGGGATCAGGTGTACTTGTGTATATGTGCCAAGTTGGCACCAAGGTTTTGTGGACCCTTCAAGATCATTGAGAGTATCAGACCAATCGCCTATTGACTTGCACTGCCTTCCATAATGAAATTCCGTGCTTATTTTCATATATCATTGCTTAAGAAATATGTTAAAGACTTTGATCATGTTATTTATTGGTCTATATTGCAGGCGGATCTAGAAGGAGAGTTTCATTCGAAACCGTAGTGCCTTTTGTAGAACAATAAGCTCATGCTCTGGAATCAAGCAAGCGAGCAAGTTAAAGTGCAATGGAAGTACTTCAGGCTTGATGAAGCTACATGGTAGATGGAAGATTAGATCTGGGGTAATATGAAACTCAAGGTTGAGTTTCCTCTCGGAAAACTCACTAGGTTAGATGTGTCAAGAATTATAATCTGAACAATGTTTGCATGTGGACTTCCATGACCATGACACTGGGAAAAGATTCAAGAGTTCTGTTATAAAGTGTCACTGTATGTGCTTATGTAAAAAAATATGTTTTTCAAAATAAAATCTATATGGTTTATATTGTACACGGATTCCTGTGTGTTTCTTCCTTTAAAGCTTAACCTTGAACTATTTTTTAAGCTTTAATTTATGTAAAAAAACACGTGTTTCAAAATAAACTCTACATGGTTTCTATTGTACACAGTTTCTTGTGTGTTTCTTGCTTTCAAGCTTAACCTTGAATTGTTTCTTAAGCTTTAATTTAAAGAAAATTGGTGGCAAATTATCATCAATTACTATTAGCCTCTCTTTCATAAACAATTATAAATCAAAAGTTAATTAAATTAATTAAATATTGAAAACTAGGATTTTATGCCTAATTTTCTAGATTATGTTACTTCCTCTTAATTAGGAGTTATTTTAGGCCTACCTAACTTAGCTCTTAGATTAGTGTGTGTGGTTGAGATATTTTCTCAACCAAGTTCTCCAAGATAGACACACTATCCTGAGACAACTTCCTCATCTTTTTATTTGTATTATAACATTATTTGAATAATGAAGAATATGTGAGGACAAACTTTTTCTCCAGTTCTATGTCTTTGGTATTTTTATAGTATATTTATGTGTGTTTAGTTAATTTTCTACATGTGGTATCAGAGCTCAATCATATGGGAGCTGCGTGAATTAATGTAGAGGTCTTCAATTTGGATGAGATCAGCGATATGAAGGTCTGAAGGTATGAAGCGTTGAAGGTCGTGCCTTGTGCCTTCTGAGAATCGATCTGAGTGTAGAACTAAGAGGTCATCTGTGCAACGATGTTGAGCCAACCATCCTTCTTTATCCATATAGTGTGGTTGGAGGGAAAATAATGAATCACAATGTATTCGGTATGCTGCAAATTATTTAAGCTAAAGTATAGAGGTGTAGAACTGTGACTGTGAACGTGGAGAGGGTTCGCTCGAGGGTTGAGAAGCAGAGTTCGAATTGTGGGTGAATGAGTTAGATACAATGGACATATTTATCTGTTTGCATTCTTCTGCTCGGATCTGGATTGTTACGTTTATCGAATAGAAATTGAGCCAACAGTGAATGGAAGTATTTTACTGCGTTTCTCCATCAGCAGGAGATCTCGCCTGCATCATCTATTAGGGGAGGTCCGACCCAGTAAAGAAACGCACACTCACGAGCTGTGACCGACACTTACAGTGGTGCAACGTAAGGATTTAATTGTAGTTTCTGTTGTCGTTGTGTTGTGTTCGTACCTGCGTTTTTTGTGTCGCTGGGTTTGTTACCCATTAGCAGTGTTCCTGATCTTCCATCACTATGTGGCATCACAAATTTAATTGGTATTTTTTTCTACGTGTTTTTTTTTCTACTACTGATCTGGAAGCGTTATTTTGTGACAACTCTCCTGAATGACACTGATCCCAACCAATTGTGGAATTTTGTGAGCATGGACTGTGTTTGGTGCAGTGTTTGGTGCGGTCCAACAAGCTCATGTGTTTGGGTGCAGAACAAAGTAGCTAACGCTGGAGGAGGCTCGATCCCTGGTCGATTGGATCTAAGAGAAGCTCGATATCTCTGCCACCGCTTTCACTCTAGTTTTTTTATCATGTGTTTGGAATCCTTTGCAGCACCATTTTTTCTATGAAAATCAACAGATCAAAAACCCGCACATCCTATCCTTTGATGTTGGTAGTCATGGCACCCATTTCGATAGTTTTCTGCAATAGAATTGTTGACAGTGTGTGAAATTTTCCATACTGAAGAAGAGTAAGTGGGGTATTGTTCAGGCCAAGAATGTCGACATAAAAATGCAAAAATTATTTTGGAGGCTTGAGGTAAGAATAAATAAAAATGATTTACAATACATATTACTCCATGTTCTAGAACAATAAAAAAAATCGAACTCCATTACAATCCCAGCAGGAAAATTCGAAAATCCAATTCTCTACATTCATTTCATCTCTTTTCCTCAGCGTTTAACCTCGCTCCAATGTTTTTCCCTCTCCTCCTTTGCATGTTGCCTAATGGTGCGGTGAAAGTATACATTTTGAAAGGTTCCTGTCATGTTATTTATAAAGTAAAATTTACATTGAGAAATAATGGTACAGTAAGACCACTCGTTAATCCATTGGTGATGAAGGTATGCCATTTAATGGTATTACATACACCTTATATGTTTCATGCGGATACATATAAAGCGCACACAAAATCATAAGTGGTAGGATAGTGATCTGAATGGAAATATATGTAATGCTATGCAAAGTATCCATTCTGATATAGTTTAGTGTGTAAAGTGTTTTGCATGAATTGCAGGTTAAACAATGTAATTTTGGTTATGTATTTGAGTTTTCAGTGTGAGTATGAGTTAAGTAAATTCATTGTTTAATATATCATAGCAGAAATACACAACATGTAAATTTCACCATCACATAACACAACAAATTGTTGAGGCAATTCACCCCTCCTGGGCTACATCTGTCGGTCCAAGGCTCCCCAATAGCATGTCCTTACTCTATTAATTTGCTCAAAATGGTTACATAGGTAAAAATATGCCTCAATAGAAAAAACCAGCTGTAAATTCAGCTTCAGAAGATAGAAAATAGCTAGAAATGGCTTTTGTTTGACACTAAACAGTGAAATATTACCCAATACATTGCCTTCTCCATGATGGCACTGATGGCTCCTTCATCTTCCTTGAAGAAAAATATGTTGTAGATCACCTCTGTTTGACCTGAAACCTATTTCAAATTGCTCATAATGCTCAATAAACCCAAAATTGACTAAAATTTCATCTTGTTTGGTTGAAAATTGAGAAAGTTATGACCAAAACAAATTTTTTCCCAGTGTCACTAGAAAACCTCCTCCAAAACTGGAGGAACTCTAGTTAACTCCTTCAAAATAGGAGTTCTCGCCAAAAATGGTGGCATGCTCCAAATCTGTCGGATCTGTCAGTGGTGGCATTAAATGTCAGTTGGGTCGCGTTCACATGTGGTCTCCGTAGATTAACTGCTGGATAAGTCGTGGGTTATATGTCCCAACCTCCGCATTAAATGTAACTAAGTGGTTGGCCACATGGCCCTCTAAACCGCGCGGTTATGGTTTAAAGGCCGCGCCTCTGGTCATCACTGCTGGTCACATGAGTGTCGGGGCTAGCTATGAGGGCTCGCCCTTTTAAAAATCTCTGTCGATGCAGGCTTAAGCCCGTGGTTCTTAGCTCGAAGTCACATTGCGACGGGGCTGGCTCCTAAACTTATCCGCCCAACTCATCAACGCCGACCCAACTCATCATTTATTGTCTGCCCGACTCACCAAAAAGACGTCCTAGATGGGCCGGTCGAGTTCCTCTGCCCGAGTAGTCCGGTCAGGGGTACAAGACCCATGAACTTCATATTTTGGTGCCATTTCACCCTTTGGCCTGGGACCACATCGCAGCCTCCGGGTAGGCCACATGGCGCCCTTTGATAGGCCCTTATATATAAATAAAAAATTAACTTTTCCACTTTATTTTTTTTCAAAAATAGCATAGTCATTTTAATCAAAAAGTCTTGTTTTGGAGTTCATTGGACGATTTCAAACCTCAATAACTTTCACATACGACCTCAGTTTTGAGAACCGTTCACGGTGCCAGAATTGAAGCAACGAGACCTTTCTGTTCATTTAGATTACAACCATTTTTTAGCACTTCCATTTTTGAGCAATTTTTTAACTTGGACATGATCTCCTGATCACACCTCCCCATTGGGAAGCTTTTGGTCCCCAAAAGCTCTCTGGACTACAGAAACTGAAGATGAGGAGCCTGATTCTCCACTCTTCCAACCTTGATCCACTAAAATCTCCCTGATTTCATTAAATTGAGCTTCTTATAAAAAGACATATTCTTCCTTGAATTTGTTGACCGACTGTTGCTAACTTTGACTGTGTCATGATGAATTTTTTTGAAATTTGCAGAAGAACAACTGAAATTTGCAGAAAAAATAATGTTCCTACAATGGTCTACCTTGAAAGGAAACTGAAAATAAGATTCACCTTGCCAACTATCCTTATGGAATTTTTTTTCCGAATGAGCCATGTACTTGTGTCGATTCCCGACCAAGTTTTCTCGCAATAGTACTCTTTCATTCTGAAACCAGCAATGATCATTGCTGAAATTTGTGTTGTATTTGCTTGCATGCTTCACCCTCTCTTGTATTTTTGCACCACTTTGCACCGACACTCTATTTTCTACACCGATCGACACCAAAGACATTTGCTGCAACTTCTTGTCATATTCTTCCAAAGACGACCTGCTTTCAGACTAAAACATCTCATCATTTACATCAGAAATAACATGAAAAGGATTATGTACAAATTATTTTTTCTTAATCATCAGCAAAGTAAAATTTTTACTTGCATTGACAAGCCTTTTCAACTGCCCTTCATTCACTAAAGAAGATTCTAGCTTTTTTCGATGTGCTCTCACAATAAACTCCTTCCCATCCTTGATTAAATGGTACTTGTTCTCATGGCGATGGAAGATCGCTTTCCTGTCATATAAGTAAGGACGGCCCAACACCACACCCGTAATGTCAAGCTGTACCACATCTAATTCAACCATGTCAATATAATGAGCTTTTATGGCGAAGCGCAACATGCACTTCCTTGAAACTTGTAAATTTTCATCCTTGCAAATCCAACCAAGAGGATAAGGTTTAGGATGTGGAATGGTTTCAAGATTCAACTTCTTGACTAAGTCTTCTGATATGAGGTTCGCTTGTGACCCACTGTCAAATAGTGTGTCTATCTTTGTGTGTTTTGAAATGATCCTCACATGAAACAACTCAATCCTCCTCTCCTCATTTGGAGCTTCTATGTGATAGTTTGAAATGCTAGAACTGGGATTTGTTTCATTTAAAATCTCTTTCCTCTTTATGTTCTTTAGTGCCATAGCTATGATTTTAGTTTCATCTCCTGATTAAAACCCTAAGTCTTGTTCAGCTATTGTAACCGTCTTGCCTTTCTCTTTGGCCTTACCTTTGGTTTTGAATTTTTCTGGTTTCAACTCTGGATGAAGTTTCCAGCAATGGTCTTCATCATGGCTTGTTTTCGAACAGTTTTTACAAAATAATTTCCCTTCTCTTTCCTAGAGTCTGCATTTCTCTTTCTCCCTTTGCCTTTAAATTCACTATCCTCATTCCCATCAAAATATTGTTTACCTCTAGCCTCTAAATGTGTGGCTTGGACACAAACCTCGTCTAGACTAGTAGGATTGAACATAAGGATAGTATGTATAATATAGTTGTGTAAACCACCTATATATTTCAGCAAAGTTTCTTGGCTATGCAAATCAATTCCTAGTAAAAGAGCTCTTCGTCTAAACTCTTGGGTGTCTTGTACATTTTGTCCCTTAAGTTGTCTAAAATTTTTCCAATTCATGATAGCCTTTTGTAAATGAGCTAATGGATAAAATTTATTTTTAATTGTAGTAATAACACTACAAGAAAAAAGGACATTGGTGAGAGTCATGCCTGTGACAAACCTTTAAGGCCCGTCACCATTGTCACATATGGTGACGGTCCTTAAAAAATTGTCATTGTAAGTGTATATAGTGATGGTCCTTTAAGGTTTGTCACCAAAGCCATTTTCAATGACACTTTTGGTGAGGGTCGTTAAAGGTCCATCACTAATTCTCTCTTTGGTGACACTTCTAGTGACAAACTTTTAATGACCCTCACCAATGCTCTTTTTGTTACTTTTGGTGACGATCATAAAATGTTCGTCACCATTGATCATTCAAATGATTTTTTGATGATGCTATATGCATGTTAATACATTTTTTTTCAAAAGGTAATGATTTAAGGCCATTATTGTGGAGTATTTTTTATGATATTTCCAAGGCCATAGTGGTTAGAATCAATCAATTTTTTAAGAAGTAATTAGTGTGTCTCATTTCCCTCAAGTAATCACTAGTCGAATAGAGTTTTCCTATGAGTCAACACATGATTCATATCTATTAAGTTTATTATCTATCAAATTCCCTTTAGATAAAGTTCCGCTAGTGTGTGTAGGAAATATATTATTTAATACATAATCAAGCTCTGACAATTCTATTAATGAGAAAGACCTAACACTCCTCAAAAATTTGGGCACACCTTAAATTAATGATTTGTCACACACTAACATTTCTTAGCACCTAGCATGTCTTGGAACATATTTGTACCTAGAATATCTTGTCCTGAAATTGACGCCCAATCACATGGTAGCATGTGATACCACAACATGGAACTCTCCTAGCATGTGTTGGCATGCATGTAGTCCCTAGCATGCCTTGGAACACCTTGGTTGAATGCATTGACATACATTAGCACTTGGCACACAATGCCACTTGACATGTATTAGGACCTATTATTAGTGTGACTAGCATGCCCCTTTTGAAAAATATAAAGTCCTGACTTATTAACCCTCTTATGTGTTCATTTACTTACATTTTAGCTTGGTTCTTCCTTTTTTTGCCTAGACACTTCTTGACACATATTGACATACCCTGGCACCCTACACATCCTTAGTACCTGGCATGTATTGGTATATCTTGGCACTATTTGGCACATATAATTAGCACACCCTGGAACTCCCTAGAAAAATTTGGCACTTCTTTACATGCCTTGATATTCCCTAGCATGCCTTACCAATGCTTAGCATACCTTGTCACTCCCTCCTTGGCATGACAGCTAGCACTCATTAACACTAGTCCCTAGCACACGTTCCTCATATTCATTAGATTCCATGAATTTTGACCTAGTGCTCCCTTAATGTTTTGTCCTAGTACTCCTTAACACTCCTCAACCTGCATTAGCACTCTCTAGCACACCTTAGCACTCTTCAACATGTCATTCCACTTCATAGCATGCATAACACTCCCTGACACATATTGGCACTTGGTACGTGTTGGCGCTTGGAAAGTCTTAGCATGTATGGAACACGTTGAGATTAATTGCTATGATTTGGCGTGGTTTAATATTAAATTTATTTGAGATAAAATTTTGGAAAGTAGATGAGAAGAAACAAAGGAAGACTTGGCACTTAGAATGCACTAAGACTTTGCACTTGGCACCTATTGGCGCCTAGTGTTGGTTTTCCAAGCATGCCCCTCTTAGAAAAGGTATTTATGACTTATTAACCCTATTATGTGTTCATTTCCTTGTATTTTAACTTGTTTTTCCATTTTTTTGCCTTGATAGTCCCTAGCACGCATTGACACACCCTTGCACATCTTGGCATGCCTTGTCACTTGGCACATCTTATCATGTTTGACATGCCTTCGCACTATCTGGCACATCTTAGCATTCCCTAGCATGCCTTGGCACTCATGTCCTCGCAGCTAGCCTTTACATTTTTTCACGACTTGGGAACCCAATCAAGTCCTTGGATACTGCGGTTCATGTGAAAATATTGGCCTGCTTCAACCACAACAACCTGACCAATTACACCTACTACAAGTAGATTGTGCCTTGTTCACCTAATAACTGCCTATGACTCATATTATGCCACTCATGTCCAAGCTCAACTTGTCCCACTTAACTATTTACCAAGATAAGGATCACATGATCTAGCCATGTCCATAAAACAACTAAGCAACATAGCTTACACAGGCAATATTTCAGATGTATGTTCAGTTCATATAAATAATAGAACATTAACTGAGAGTTTGCAAGAACCACAAGATTCACAAGGCACACAAGATTAAGCTGACAGAAGCTGAGTGCCCCAAAAATTATACACAAAAATGTACAATATGCAATTATCTAGAATAGTTTAAAACATGAGCATGTAGCCAAAGTGTGCCACATCTCATATAAAAAAATAACTAAAGGCAAAACAATGTTGTGCCTAGCACAAAGTGATCTCCCTTTGTCTAAAACTGCTATGTCGAGCCCCTTATAACAACCGTAGGCTTGCCTCTTGTAAATCCTATTCTAAAATCCTCCTAACACACTTCATCCTTAACACACTTGAATTCACTAACACTCCCTATCACACACTCTTATTTGTTCCTTTCCATGCATTTTGACCTATTTATCCCTTGATATGCCCTAACACTCCCTAAAACTCTAGTTCAACATTCATTGACATTGTCTGACAGGTGTTAGCATGCCTTTTCATTCCTTGGCATGCCCTGACCCTCCCTAGCTATCATGCCCTCACAACTACCCTTACTTAATTTTCAACTTGGGAACTGACACAAGCCCTCGCTTGAATACAAGAGCTTGACCAAGTTATATTTACTACAACTAGACTATGTTGTTGAATTGTGTAGCTTTGGAGGTACTTCACAAGCCTAGTGAGATGGATTTGTGTGAGTTTTGTCACAAAAGGCTTTTTGGGAATAAAATCCAAGCAAAGGGATTTTGGACCCAAGACAGGGTTTAAAATTTAAAATAAAAATAAAAAGGAAAATTAATATTTCCTAAGGTGTAAGTTGATAAAACCCGTAAGTTCTAGAGGGTTTCTAAGAGGTCTAGGAAAAACTATTTAAGGAGTCCTTAGGATGAAGGAAATAACTTCAAGTGAGAAGGAGCTCATTTGATCAAGGGGGCGAAGAGAGATGTAGTCCTAAAGATGCCATAATCATTATCATGTCTAGCATTCATTAATATGCCTCAGTATTTTTTGGCATGGTTTAATATCAAAGTTATTTGAGATCAGTTACTGGAAATTAGAAGAGAAGTAATAGAGGATGATTTGGCACTTAGAATGCACTAACACTTGGCACTTGACACTCATTTTCACCTAGTGTTGGTGTGCATAACATGCCCCTCTTGGAAAATGTAAATTGATGACTTATTAACCCTATGATGTGTTCATTTCCTTGTATTTTGACTTGTTTCTCCTTTTTTTTTCCTTGATAGTCCCTGGCATGTATTGTCACATTATTGCAGATCTTGGCATGCCTTAGCACTTGCCACATCTTAGCATATTTGGAATGCATTTGAACTATCTGGCACATGTTAGCATTCCCTAGCATGCCTTGGCACTCATGCCCTCACAAATAGACTTACATTTTTTCACGACTTGGGAACCCAATCAAGTCCTTAGCTACTCTAGTTCACGTGACATTGGTCTGCTTCAATCATAGCAACTTGATCAATTGCACCTACTACAAGTAGATTGTGCCTTGTTCACCTAAGAACTTCCTATACCTCATCTTAGGCCAGTCATGTCCAAGCTGAAATTTTCCCACTTAAGAACTTACCAAGACAAGGATCACATCTAGCCATGGCCATAAAAAAACTAAGAAACATAGATTACATAGGCAATATTTCACATGTATGTCTAGTTCATATAAACAGTATAGCATTAACTAAGAGTTTGCAAGAACCAGAAGATACACAAGGCACACAAGATATAGGTTGGCACAAGTTGAGTTTCCCAAAACTTATACGTAACAATGTACAATATGGAATTGTCTAAAATATTTTAAAACATGAGAATTTTGCCAAAGTGTGCCACATGTCATATAAAAATAACAGATAAAGGAAAAATAGTGTTGTGCCCAACACAAAGTCTCCCTTTGTTTAAAACTTATTTGTCGAGCCCCTTATCGCAATCGTGGGCTAGCCTCTTACAAATCCTATTATGAACTTTTTCTAACACACTTCATCCTTGGCACACTTGAATTCACTAACACTCCTTGGAACACACTCTTATTTGTTCATTTCCATGCATTTTGACCTAGTTCTCCCTTGTGATGCCTCGACACTCCTTAACACTCCTCAACATGCATTGACATTTGTCCAGCATGTGTTAGCATGCATTTTCATTAATCCTTGGCATGCCATAACCCTTCCTAGTTATCATGCCCTCACAACTACCCTTACTTGATTTTCAACTTGGGAACCCAACCAAGTCCTCGCTTGACTATAGGAGCTTGACCAAGTTATGATTATTACAACTAGACTATGTTGTTCAATTGTGTAGCTTGGGAGGTACTCCACAAGCCTAGTGAGATGGGTTTGTGTGAGTTTGACCACAAAATTTTTTGTGGGAAAATAACCCAAGCGAAGGGGCCTTGGACCTGAGATGAGGTTTAAAATATAAAAGAAAATTAAACAAAAAAAAAATATTTCCTAAGGTATAAGTAGATAAATTTCATAATTTCTAGAGAGTTCTTAAGAGGCCTAGCTAGGAAAATCTATTTAAGGAGGCCTTAGTATGAAGGAAATAACATCAATTGAGAAGGAGCTCATTTTATGAAGGAGGCTATGAGAGATGTAGTCTTGAGGTAGGACGAATTAGAGGGCTGAGTAAGCATTGCTAAAGGGAGGCCATGATCATCCACCAAGAGTAAGATCATCATGTGAGGGTTCACAAGAATTTCACATACCTTAATGGGTTCGATATAGAAAGTAGGATGGCATATTGTTGGTTCTCTTAGGGCAGATAAATCTCAAGAGAGACGACTCATGAGAATTTGGGCATGTGATTTTAGTCGTGTTTCTGTGTGAAGTCCACATCAAATTTTGAAATAGTAGAGAGGGTTGAGACCCTACCTTGTGGTGGTTACTAGGTTGCAAGTTCTATGATAAATACCAACACAAATGGAGGAGGGTATGCACTATAATTTAGGGCCAGAATAGAAGTAGTCACAGGTGTAATATTGACTGAGGTAATCGTAGTTTGAGGGTCATAGAGATCTAAATTTGAGGTCAAGATTCAGTCAAATAAATGACCAGAATCTATGGATCCATATGAGCTAGGCCGAGTCTCTTATGGAGGAAAGAATTGTGTTTTTTGCTATGGGTGGATATGGTTTGTTCTAAAGAAATTATAATAGAATTATAATTCCCTATTTAGGGAGGTTTCCTAGCATGTTCAATCCATAAGGTATGCCATTAATATTGTGACAAATATGCATAGAAGAAGAGTGGTTGTGACCCTTAGAGAGAGGTTTATCTCTATAATATATACCACAAATTTGGAAGATGGTTTGCAGAAGTATGTGTGGAGATAGAAAATCCAAAGGAAGGTGGAACCTGAGTAGAAGATGGAGTAGAAGAAATGTGCCATATGAGGAATGGATTGACATGAAGAGGAGTTGATTATGTTGGACTATCCATAGAGTTTTGGACAGAGATCTAAAGAAGCCTATAAACAGTTAGTCAATGGACTGTTAATGGATGTGACCCTAGTTCAGTCATCTACAAATTGTTAGAAGGATGATACGATGAGTAGTATAGATTTTTTCATTGATTGGACAACAAAGAAATTGGTACACAAGAATAGTGATTTTGAGAGGACTCAAATCACTATTAAGTGGCATATTTGAAGATCCCTAGAGGAGGGCAGTGTTGTGGGCACTAGATCGGTATTTTTTTTTACTGTGTTTGGGAAAATTGATGGTAGTCCAAGTAAAATTGGAGGATTTTTAGGTGACTATCAAGGAAGACCTCTAAGTCCTATACTTGTCAAGGAAAACAAGACTAGTAGAAATGTAGGTGTATTGGGCTTAAGGACGTGGAAAATTTGAAGGACTAAAGTAGCAGTCAAGTGGTCTAGCCAACTAGCCCTAGTTCATTGTAATGTAGAGTATTGTGTCATTGAGAAGAAGGGAAACCTCCATATCCATAGGCTCGCTCATCTTGGAGCGAGCAGTATGGAAAAAAGCCGGGAAGACCAAAGAGTTGTTCACAACAGAGTTGTGAACAACTAATCGAAAACCTTAAGTGTTGCAGACCTTAAAGGAAAAAAAGAGGTAGATAGAGGGAAAAGTTTTTTGAGCCGAGTTAAATAACATAAAGGAGTTGAGTTAATTGATATAGGAAGGTTGAGGAGTTGCATAATGGGAGGAAAGAGGACTTTCCAGATGTGTTCAAGACATGTGGATTGAAAGGGCTATGTGTGTCCACCATCAAAAATTGGGTCAAGTGTTGTCTCGTTCAAGGTATATTGGTTTTCAAAGGACTAACACCAAGCCCTAGTTATATTCCTTGTATCAGTGTGATTGTAAAGGGCCATCATCCCCGGTACGAGAGCTCTAGCCTATTCTATTACAATTTTTAATTTAACGAAGAAAGGTTTGAAAAAGTTAAAAAATTTCATGTGCATTGATTGATTCCTTGACGTGTGTAGATTTCATTGTGCAAAGTTGATGTGTTGTGGCACTTGAGAGTGTGTTTGCATCAAAGATTCAAATACCAAACCCAAATTCTCATGTGTCATGTAAATTCAACATATTCCTTGTTCACCTAAGAACTACATGTAACTCACCTTAGACTACTCATGTCCAATCTCAATTGATCCCACTTAACAAGTTACCAAGACAAGGCTCATCACATCCAACTATGGTCGTAAAACAAATAAGAAACATAGTTTACATCTTGACATGCCATAACACTTGACATGTCTTAAATGCCTTGGAATTATTTGGCATGTCTTAGCATCCCCTACATTCCTTTACATGATTTTACACTCCCTAACACACCGTAGCACTTCCTCTGACACACCTTAGTTGTTTAACATACCTTGACATTGCCTCGCATATAACCTTGTCACTCCCTCCTTAACACACCTAGAACTCATTGAAACTCCCTATCACACACTCTTATTTGTTCATTTCCATGCATTTTGATCTAGTGACACTCCCTAGCATGAATTGGCACACCCTAACACTTGGCACATCTTGGCATGCCACCCTAGCACTCTAGCATTCATTGGTACTACTCTAGAAAACCTTTTCACTCTCTCCTTAGCACACCTAGAGCTCATTGAAACTCCCAAATCACAAACCCTTATTCACTCATTTCCATGCATTTTTACCTAGTGCTCCCTTGTGTTTCCATAGCATTCCTGAACACTTCTTGGCACATGTTGGTACATCCTAATGCCTAGGACATCTTGGCATGTCACATTGACCTCTAGCATGCCTTAAAACTGCCTAGCATACATTGTCACTCCCTCCTTAGCACACATGGAAGTCACTGACAATTCCAATCACAAACTCTTATTTGTTCATTTCCATGCATTTTGACGTAGTGATCCCTTGTGTTTCCCCTCGGCACTCCTAGTTAACACTTCCTTGCATGCGTTGGCACATCTTGGTTGCATCTCGCCCTAGCACTCTATCATTCCTTATCACTCGCCAATAATTCCTTGACAGTCCTCCTTATCACACATGGAACTCGTTGAAACTCCTTGTCACACACTCTTATTCATTCATTTCCATGCATTATGACACAATGCTCCCTTTTGTTTCTCTAGCACTCCCCTAACGAGTCCCTTGGCACACATTGGCACACCCCGAAACTTGGCACATCTTGGCATGCTTTCCTAGCACTCTATCATGCCTTGTAATTGCCTCGACATACCTTTTAACTCCCTCCTTAGCACACCTAAAACTTTCTAACACTCCCTCCTTAACACATGGCATGTCTTGGCATTCTTGGCATGCCTTGGCACTCTCTGGCACATATTAGCACACCATGAAACTCCTTGAAATGCCATAGAATTCCCTAGTATGCCTTGTCACTCCCCCCTTGCCACATCCGACACTCGTCGACACCCCCCAACACACCCTCTTATTCATTCATTTCCATTATTTTTCACTCGATGATTTATGTTTGATTGGGTGCATGTCTAGAAAGAGTTCGTTTAAGATAATAAAAAAATGATCGCACCATTACCGACATAAGTAATTGAGAGATTATACATGAATGACATTAGAAAACTACATAATAGTTTTTTAAGAATGAAATTTTTATGGTTTTTTTTATGGTGTGAGAATGGTAAGAAGTGAGTGGTCAATAAGGTGTGTGAATGCTTAGAATACCTTCTCACTCCCTCCTTGGCATGACAACTATCACTCATTTCCACTCCCCTAACACACCCCATATTCATTCATTTACATGTATTTTGACCTAGTGCTACCTTGTGTTGTCCCAAGTACTCTTTAACACTCCTCAACATGCATTGGCGCTCTCTACTTAGCACTCTTCGACATGCTCCCCGCCGCTTCATAACATGCATAACACTCCTTGACACACATTGACACTTGGTACATGTTAGCACTTGGAAAGTCTTAGCATGTCCGACATGCATTCATGAGATGACTTGGTAAGCTTGGGCATGGTTTAAGATTAAAGCTATTTGAGATCAATTATTGGAATGTAGATGAGAAGCAATAGAGGAATATTTGGCACGTATAATGCACTAACACTTGGCACTTGGAACCTATTCGCACCTAGTGTTGGTGTGCGTAGCATGTCCCCCATGAAAAAGTTAAATTGATGACTTATTAACCCTCTTTTGTTTTCACCTCTTTGTAGTTGAACTTGTTTCTCCGTTTGTATCCTTGACTGTCCCTGACACACATTGTCACACCCTTCCACATATTGGCATGCCTTAACACTTGGAACATCTTAGCATGTTTGACATGCCTTCGCAATATATGTCACATATTAGCATTCCCAATCACGACTTGGCACTCATGCCCTCACAACGCCTTACTTGGGAAACTTACATTCCCTAGAACGCCTTGACACTCCCTAGTTGTCACACCCTAATAGATAGCCTTACTTTTTTTTGTAACTTGGGAACCCAACCAAGTCATTAGAAAAACAATGTTGTGCCCAACCCAAAGTCTCCCTTTATCCGAAATTAATCTTTCCACACCTTATCACCACCATAGACTACCCTCTTGCAATTCTTATTCCGAACTTCTCCTAAAACACTTCATCCTTGGGACACTGGAATTCACTAAAACTCCTTGGCACACACTCTTATTCGTTCATTACCAAGCATTTTGACCTAATTCTCCATTTCCCCTAGAACTCTCTAACACTCCTCAACATGCATTGACATTTTCTCGCCATGTGTTAGCACACCTTTTCATTCCTTGGCATGCCTTGGCACTCCTTAGCTATCATGCCCTCACAACTACCCTCACCTTTTTTTAGACTTGGGAATCCAACCAATTCATTCCTTGACTATAATAGCTTGACAAAGTTACAATTAATACAACTATACTATGCCTTGTTCACCCAAGAACTTCTGTGGAACTCCCTAACTCTCCTTGGAACACATTGGCACACCCCGACACTCGACACATCTTGGCATGTCGTACCGACACTCTAACATTCCTTGGAACTACCTATCATACCTTGTCACTCCCTCCTTATCACACCTATAACTCACTAACACTCCTTGTCACACACTCTTATTCATTTCCCTACATTTGAAACTAGTGCTCCCTTGACTTTCCATGGCACTCCATAACACTCCCCGACATGCGGTGGCACACCTTATAACCCGGCACATATTGGCATGTTTCCCCGATCTCTAGCATAACTTGTCACTCCATCCTTAGCACACCAGAACTCGTCGACACTTCCCGTCACAAACTATTATTTGTTCATTTTCATGCACTAAGTTTAACTAGTGCTCCCTTGTGTTTCCACGACACTCCCTAACACTTCCTAGCACATGTTGGCACACCCCGGGCAAATCGAAACATCTTGGTCGCATGCCACCCCGACACTCTAGAATGACTTAGCACGATCTGAACACCTTGCCACTCTCTCCTTAGCACACCTTGAACTCGTTGGCACTCGCCGTCACACACTCTTATTGTTTCATTTCCATGCATTTTAACCTAGTGCTCCCTTGTGTTTCTCTATCACTCCCCTAACACTCCTTAGCAAGCATTGGCATAGCCTAGCACTTGACACATCTTGGTATGCTTCCCTAAGACTCTAGCATGTCTTGGAACTACATAACATACCTTGTCACTCCCTCCTTAGCACACCTAGAACTCGTTAACACTTCATTTCCATGCATTTGAAACTATTTCTCCCTTGTGTTTCCCTAGCACTTGGACCTAAAACTCCCTAGCATGCGTTTGCACCACACCTTAGCACCTAACACATCTTGGTATGCCTTAACGAGCTGCCTTGTCTTGGCATGCCTAACATGCCTTGGAATTGTCTAGCATGTTTTATTATTTCTTGGCATTTTCTAGCACACCTTAGCACTCCCTAGGTGTCATGCCCTCATAGATAGCCTTACTTTTTTTTGCAACTTGGGAACCCAACCAAGTCATTGGCAAAACAATGTTGTGCCCTACCCAAAGTCTCCCTTTATCTGAAATTTCTTTGACCAACCCCTTATTGTAACCATAGGCTTCCCTCCTACAAGTCCTATTATGACCTTCTTCTAACACACTTTTTCCTTGAAACACCTGGAATTCATTGGGAATCCTTGGCACACACTCTTACTTGTTCATTTCCATGCATTTTCACCTAGTTCTCCCTTGTGATTCCCTAGAACTCCCTAACACTCTTCATCATAAAACACCAAGGAAAACTTAGCATGTGTAGGGATGCCTCTTGTTTCAAAAATTACAACATGCAACCTTTACAACTATTTGGGTTTGACTCCCAAGCTGAGAGGGAGCAAATTTTTTTTTAATGAAGGTAGATATGTATCATCATCCAAGCTCTGCAGACTCACGTATATAACCATATTTAAAGCTCGTCCAAAACATGTTTTGGCAATAAAGAATTGAATTTGGTGATAGTGTGGGTTTTCTTTAAAATATATAAATTGAATTGACATTAAGAATAACCATATTGAAACCTCGTGGAGAACTTGTTTTGCAATAAAGAATTGAATTTGGTCATAGAATAAGATTTAAAATTGTTTACGATTGAATAAAAATGTGTTTTCCTTATACATAAGGTAATAACTTAACTCATCAATAAACAAAAGCATCTTGCAATAGTGAAAGTCCACACCTTAATACAAAAAATATTTTATTTTTTTTAATTGCATTACACATAGTTAAACAATATTGAGGTTTATTTTTTAAGATAATCATTGCTTTGAAAGTTTGATAAGGAAGAATGGCACATAACATTCCTCCAAGAGGACAAGGAGACATGAGATCTACATCGAAGGCTTTGGGTGATTTCCTTCCCTTGTTTCATCCATGTTTATCATCCTTAAGTCCTCACAAAATTTAGAATTACTCAAAAGAGAATTTCAATCTCTAAAGTTTGAACATGCCAAAAATTGATTTGTTTCCAACCCATTTTTTACAGTTGAACATCATGCATCATTGAGTGCAACCGTCATGCTTCATATGGGATGGGACCAGTTAGGTATGAACACCTTGAAAAAACATAAATGGAACTCGTGCACTAAGGCTTGGTTGGACCAACATATAGCACAACAAATTTCATCTCAATTTTTGCAATGTTAGAACGAAAATTGAATTGCTCCCACAACCGACATTTGTCTTGGCATTCCTAGTTAACAAACAAAACATCCTCACATGCTAGCTAAATAATAGTGAGCAACCGAGTTGCACTCAAAAATGCATTGAGCATAGAAGCAACATAGAAATTAGCTTAGAGTCTTCATATGAATCCAGGGGCACTTTGAGGCATCCAAGAGCATCGTCCTTAACATTGTACTAGCATTCATCCATTTGTGTAACTATAACATTAGGCTATATCGTATATCCAATGCACACAAAGACTAGGGCCAACGAGTTTCTCATGATCCACGAAGATACCAATGATCAGGTTTGAGGAATTAACATTTAGTTCATAACAACCTAACTCTCCATGAGGATGATCCAAGTTCTCTTTAATGAAAAGTCAATGTAGAAGCAAAAATTTCAGAGATTTTTTTTGTTGTATACTAAAGGAAGAATAACATGGACCAAGCTTTATAATCCAAAAAAAAATCTTACTAGATGGAGATGGCATAAGCGCTAATAGGAAATTTCAGAAAAGGTCAAAAGAAGGTTTGAAAGTGTTTTAAAGCATGTCTCGGATAAAGACCATATTTCAAAGGGTTGAAGGTCTCAAAAGTCAATAACAAAAGTCAAGCTAAATCCTCGAATTCACAAATTTGAAAGACAATCACAGGGGAAAATTACTTCAAAGGGCCAAAGGAAAATGTTCATCAAGGTAAAAAATACTTAGTAATGATCTCAAGAAGAAGTCAAGACGAAATTTGATATATGAAGTTCGTCTAAAGTTTGGTAGAATGTTGAAGTATCAAAGACACTTTCTATTACACATATTGATGATAATGTTGGAAGGTCAAGTTCTTCCTCAACATTGAAGTTTTGTAATCTAAAGTGGCATTGTTCAAGCATAAGTCTCCTTCTTCCTAAATAACATCCAAAAGACGAGTTTTAGAGGGCAAATATAATTTGGATTTTTTCTTAAACTTCACTACAAATTGTAGAATGATAATATCACAGAGATATAATAGCATCACTAACACTTGGATGTCACGAGAGGTAAGAATGCCTTAGACCTTGCATTGATCACTTCAGGGTGCATTATACACAAGGCTATTGGAGTCCCAAATTTGCACTTATCGGAGCCTCAAATTCACATTGATTTCATAGAGAGTGGGAGCCTTAGGTTTGCAATTTTTTTCATATGGAATTTAGAGCTATAGGTAGCTCATATAACATAGATAGATATGAGATTTGTCCGACATGAAATTAACATAGAGGTTCACATATATAAGTCCCACATATGAGCTCGCATACCTATGTCACAACTTTGTTTTCAAGTGTTACTACAAGTTCAACCTTCAGATATAGACCATAAAGATACTTTGAATTCCAAGAGACTTCTTCGATTTGCTCCTTTACTTGGTTTGAATGCTCAAAAGATACTCTTATCAAATCATCATTCTCTTCAAATGTCTTGGAGAAATGTGCTTCATGGCTTCGGGTCTACAAGGGTTCAAACAGTTAGGTTCCTTAGGATTGCACTTATAACGGAGATATGGTGCCTCAAGTGAGCTTGCATGAGCCACTATAGGACTTGGTCTAAAAAAAATACAAAGATGTAATGCTATAGGGAGATTTGGAACAAACTTTTCTTTAACCACAGTAGGGTTACCTTAGTCCGTTTGTTACACATACTCTCCATATTTTGATCCCTCCACAATTGTGATCACAAAACTACCCATTTGGGTTAGGCTCCAAAATTTTCCAACCCATCTATGACATTCTTCAATTTTTTATAGGTATTGGAAAAACCTTGGGTAATTTTATAACAACATATCCCTCGCTGAGCCCGAGTGTGGAATATTCACCTATGGTATGATTTGCGTAGAGCTCAACATCAACAAAAGATTTCCTAAAAAAAATTAATTTAAAAAATAAGTGATTTTCACTGACCCAACAAGCTGGAATATGAGAACACCGCTTTTCGATGATAACTTTTCCATCAAACAGGGTCATCTTCAAAACTCTTGTTCTAAAAACCAGTCAAATGGAAGCCCAAATCTAAAGCATGGAATCCATGTAGCCTACCTCATCAAGAGAGGGGGATTCCACTTCCCCAGCATCAAGAATATGATGAGTCCGATGATGAAATGCTCCCATTGGACGAGGCCCAAAATTCAAATCTCCAAAATCCTCATGAAGGAGGTCAAGAGATCCAAGTTTTGTCACCTAGAAGAGAAGAACTTAGTAGCAATATTTTGATGGGTGCCATGAAGCGTGCCCATGAATCAACCTCCTTAGACTACGACAAGGATGCCTCCTTAGACCTGACGAACAATCTTAAGGTAGCTTTGGTAGCCAAACCTCTAGAAGGTTGGACCAAAGTGGCAAAGATGAAAGGAAAGAAAGAATGTAGTGGTGATCAACGCCAAGCTGTGAGATTCCAATGTCTCGGTTTTTTAATTTCCTATATGTGCTATGGACTTTGTTTCATAGCCATCTTTACGCCTATTCTGTCTATAGCCATCGTTAGGTCGATTCTATCATACAACCATAATATACTATCAATGTAAATAAAAAAAACAACAATGTAACATTAATATTAATATAATATTTTTTAAACTAAAGCTGATTGTATTATTTGAAAGAAATTTAATATAATACTTTTACTATGTGATGCTTACATATTTCATCGGCCTACTATGTTGATACCGGGAACAATTGTTATTAAATGAAATTTTCATGTTCAAAGCTCCCGCCATAAAATTTTCTACTTCGACAATACAGAGAAAATAATGGTCGGGGAGACATCAAATCGGGTTTTGTATTCCTCAATCTCGCGATGCGACAGGGACTCTCTCGGAAGCCAAACTTGCGGTTAATAGGTCTCAAATCTTCGTGGATTCTTCTATACCACTCCAGGACTCTCAAATGGTGTCTTGTAAGGTCGAAGATCATTCGAGACCTATTTGTATGACATTAGTTGATGACGAGGCCTTGGTTGAGCCATACAAATTCTTTTCCTTACGGAGTTTTGGCATATGAGGTTGTGCAAGGAGCACTGGTTAGTTGGAGTTCGATCAAGGACAAATCAATGCTCGAACCACCAAAAATCGTTCTTCTTCATGGAATCCTTGGTGGAAGGAAGAATTGGGGATCCTTTGCAAGGAGGCTTGCACAATAATTTCCAATGTGGCGCTTTCTTCTAGTGGATTTACGATGCCATGGTGACTCAACGATCCAGTCCCAAAGCGTGCCCCTCATACCTGTCGATCAGCCGCACATGATGTTTTGCATCTTGTGGGACAACTTAAACTTACTCCCCGTGTGCTTTCGGTTGGTCACAGCTTTGGAGGGAAATTTGCTTTGTGTATGTATGACACTGAGCCGCGAAACCTCTTGCTCGACTTGTCGTGGGTCCGGGTTTTGGACGAAACATCTCGGGAAGGTTCATGCTTTGGGAGGAGACAGTGAAGATCATCCTTTTGAATTGGTTTCTCCACTACGTTAAATGCCAAAGCAGAGTTCCATCAAAGCGCTATGTTATAGATGTCCTTGTTCGGAATGGCTTCTCCATGGAGATTTCTCGATGGGTCATGACCAATCTTAGACCATGGACTCGTTATAGCACGAGACAAGAAATTTTTCATGAATTTTTTTACTTAGAAGGAATTGCGAGAAATATATACCTCTTATGAGGACACAAAATTGTGGGAAGTGGTAGAGAATGTTCCACGGGTGGTGTACATGTAAACTTCTTGAGAGCGTAAAAGAAGTCTCCACGAGGGTGGGCTTGGGAAGATATTCAAAGAATACATGCGGTAGAAGAACTCGTTGCAAGTGAAGGGGATGGGGTTCGGATGCATGTACTTGAGGATGCGAGCCACTGGGTACATACGCGATAATCCCGATGGCCTTTTTTTAGAATGTTGGCATCATCATTTGAGGGATTTAATAGGGAGTACTACAAAATATCACTTCCATTGTATCGGTCCCCGATTTCAAGCGGTTGACCTTCGGAGAGCTTTAACACATGATTTGATTCCGGTTATACTAATTATGCTATTATGTATTTTGGAAAATTGAATACTCGTTAGATTCAGAAAATAATATCTACAAATATAATTTGCAAATTCAACCAAATTTCAAGGATTCCGAGTGATGAGATTAATCTTGGATGTCAGTCACATGAATGAATGGATGGGAACAAGGAAGGAGGTGAGAATGTGGCGTGTGGTCCCTATTGAAGGTGACCCCGGGAAATGGGTGCTCCTTAGTACTAAAAATTTTGTCCTTACAAATGGAAGTTGCGTTACGGATGATGATGAGCATTTTAGCCCTCCCGCCCTCCATGGTCGAATTCATGTAGAAAGGTACTACCGTGTCCGTGATAGTTTAACAAACCAATCTTATGCATTTTGATGAGAATATTTCTTTTTATTTTACTTGTAATTTGTATTATTTTTAATGTTATATTGGTATGAAATTTCATAGATATGTTAGTGGAATAGGTGAGACATCATCTATTAATCATTGCATGAGTGAGATATTGATTTTGACCACCATTTCCAAACGTAAATCCAGCCCATAGAGGGCTTTCTATCGATCTATTAAGCATGTTCTATCTTCTTCAGTATCATGCCCTAATCTGAAATGGCATAGAACATTGGCATAAATTAACATGGTATCAGAGGCGAGGTTGAAGACAATGCCCTAGGTTTGAATCAGCGTGAGCTAGTCTACTCAAGACAACGATGCCAATTTTATGTAGGACATGCCGTCTAGGATGAAGGACTGCTTCAAGGGCAAATCTGATTCGAGATTGCTGGATTAATTGGTCAAGAAACTAATATATTATACGCTGTCTCCGAGTTATGTTCAGCGTTGAAGATTAACCGGAACTCCTTTTCAAGAAAGGGACGTTTGCATAGCAGGAAGTCAAAATCGGATTGACCACACTGCTCCGAATGTGACGCTGTCCTATTCGATCGATGTCATTTTTGAAGATCCGATCCCTCGCAATGTTGAACGAAAGGTAACACTGCTACTATTCGGAAAGACCCAATTCGGACAGAATCCAACTGGTTTTGTTGTGCGATGAGCTGCGGATGGGGGCGGTGTATACTTACAACCTCTGTAATCATCAATTCCGGTGGACAGGCAGCGATTCGTGCAACTGTCTATATAATCGGGCCCTTTATAAAGTTTATTCGCCTTTAATAATGATATTTGACTCGATATTTCCTCGTTGCTTTCGTGGCCAGCAAACTGGAGCACTTGCTGTGGCTCTCGAGGATTTGGCAGAGGATGCTTCAAATGATTTTGAGAAAGGAAGCGACGAGCGATGGTCTAAGGTGACCAGCGCTGTCGTATTTATCAATGCTGAAGACCACAAATCATATACGCTGCTAACTTCAAACCATTACATACATTGCATACATTGCGGCAGCGTTTATCGACCTCGGCGGCATCAATTTCTGAGGATTCTGGGAGAATTGTTAGCAAAAAAAAAAAAAAAGAGCCGAGGAGAAAAAAAAAATGGTGCGTCCCAAACTCACAGGAAAATTGTGAATTGTGCTGCCATGTTACAGGTTTCATTTATGACGTTGCAACAAGACGTGAATGAAGAAATCAAAGGTGGGTTTTCCATAGGCCGTGTTACAGTTCTGAAAGAGCTGGAGAATTTGAATGCATCAGTTATTGTGTTCGGTTCTTATTGGCTGTGCCATGAAGGTAGAGGAAGAGAGGGCTGGTGCTAACTGCTATGTACAGGAATTGAAGCCATGTATAGTATGTGTGAATGCAAGGCATTTGCTACGTTCGTTGCACTTATCGCCTTACAAATCCATTCGTTACTGGGATTATCCTTGCTGCACAACAGGTCTGATGTTGCTTGTATTATATTGTTCAAATCCTGGTGGAAATTGAATTGCAGGGTTCTGTAATTTAAAAAAAAAAAATGATGTTGAAGGCAGCATGTTGGAACAGCAGCATATTCATTAAAATTGTAGTTCTGATTAAAGAACCTGAACAGAAGTTGTATTGCACGACAGTGCGGTGAACTGTCTCCTATTGAAGGTCAGATCACCTTAAGAAAGTAACAAGTGAGAAAGGCTCCTGTCAAGCTCAGATAGCAGACTTAAGACTTCAGACCTGTGGTAAACCTGTAGGAAGTTGAACAGTCTTCCGAATTGACTCAGACAGACCTGAAAGAAGCTCCTTCCAGTTCGGACCTGTGAAGAGACTCAGCTTAGAGCTCGGACCTGTGATTATCACTTGTGGAGAATCCGAATGTGGCTTGGAATTGCAGAACTGGGGAGGATTGTTTATAAGCCAAGAGGCCTAGTGTAAGGCCCTCTCTTCAAGCCGTAGGTGCAGCATTACATGGACCTTTCTAATATGAAATTAGGCACTGACTTGATGTGTTAAGGAGGGTTTGGATGGAGTGTTTTGTAGCCATTTCAATGGTGTAAAAGGGACTTGGTAAAGGCAGTTTGTTGAAGTCCCATGTACAGTCATTTGAGGAGTCATTTTATTTGTTCTTGCTGTGTAGGAAGATATGGAAAATGACATGTGGCAGAATCCATATGATCCTGGTCAGTGATATCTTTGAGGCATATGAAAAATCATATCTTCCATTCTGTCAGGCAGTGATGAATATGATAGTGATGTGTATGATTGCTGACAAAGATATTGGACAGTGGTTTGGGCATCATATTTGAAGTTGGGATTGTCTGAAGGCTTTTGGAGACAATCTTCAGAAACAAACAGCCTGATTTGATGAAGTGCGATGTGAAACAATGGTGGTTTCTTGTAAACCATAAGCTGGAGATATCCTTGTATTGGCAAGTATAGTAAGCATGTTTGAAGCTGGAAATATTAAAGGGTTGACTGCTGAAGTCCTTGGGGAAATTCTATGTAGTGGTCAAATTGTTGACAAAATGGGCATAGATGTAAGTCATTGAGCCAGGCAAATTTTTACAGCCCTAGGAGCTGTCTGCTGAAATAACCAGAAATGCGCAGATCTGGAAGCAACTCAAGGTGATATGCCTCATGTACAGGATGAACCAAGGTAGATTGGATCCCTTGTTTTGTTGTAAGCTGCAGTCTTAGAAGGCTGTTTAAAGGAGCTACTCACAGAATAACAGGTAGTGGCTGAAAGGACTTCTAACACAAACTGAGGCTTGTTGATATGTTCCCCCTGTATGTCAGTGACATAGATAGACACCTATGTAGCAGCAGCATGTGACTGTATCAGTCCTACATTGGAGCGTTATGATAAACTTAAAATGTGAACTGGGAAGTTTATGCAGCTTTTGGTCACATGGTTGGAATCTTGAATCATGATCAGCAAAGTCTGTTGGATGGCTTTGACTGTGGGAGATCAAGTCCCAATTCCAAGATGGTGTCTGGGATGCCCTCATTTAAAACAGATGTCTTCTCTCTCGAGAGAAGCTGACATTAAGAGGGAGATATATCTGTATATGCTCCTGAATGGATGTCTTTGTTCAACGAAAGAAGATCCTCATGGCTCAGGGACATATGGCTTCAGAGGGGGAAATTCCGAAGGAAAACCAAGAAGCCATATTAATAACCGGATATCTAGCAGTCATGAGTACTTTTGTACAATTTGACCTTGGATACCCTTGAGGAAGTCGTAAAGCATCAAGTCTGGAAGGATGTTATGCTGTGGTCCCAAGACCATAGGACAAAGCCGTTGTCACCTCGAAATGGCTCTACAAGATCAAGCATGGATCTGTTGGAAGTGCTGAAAAGTTCAAGGCAAGATTCGTTGCCTGTGAAGAAGATATAGACTATGATGACATATTTGCACCTGTGGCTCGAGATACCACCATTCGATCTATTATAGCCCTTGCTGCTACGCAAGGATGGAGTCTTCATCAGATGATGTGAAGACCGCATTTTTCTGCATGGTGTGATAAAGGAAGAGATATATGTGGAGCAACCTTTGGGGTTGGAAGTCCAGGATCGGGACACCCATGTCCGCAGGTTGAAGAAAGCTCTCTATGAGCTGAAACAAGCACCCTGAGATTGGTACAAGAGGATAGATAGCTACTTGATGAAGCTGGGCTTCACTCGAAGTAATGCTGATCCGAACCCTTACTTCCAGGTTGTCAAGGGAAATCCTCTCATTTTGGTGCTGTATGACCTCTTCCTGACAGGTGCTGACCCTCTCATTCATCAGTGCAAGAGGGAGCTCGCTGCTGTGTTCGAGTTAAAGGACCTAGGACTGATGTCTAGGCCTGAAGGTCTAGCAGAGACCTGGCGAGATTTTCCTTTCTCAAGGAAAATACATTATGAATTTTCTGGTATGATGGATTGTAAGTCCATGGAACTCAACTTTAAGAAGTTGAGTAGCAGCGTTGCTGGGCTTGTCCTACTGAGTATCGTTAACTCATAGGGACCATGATGTTCTTAATGAACAATTGTTCGAACATATGCTGTGCAGTGAACACTTTGAGTCAACACATGGTTGATCATAACATTCACTGGGTTGGTGCCAAGAAAAATTTGAGATATCTCTGAGGCACGATAGACCATGGGTTGAGATACACTGTCGGGAGTATGACACTCCGTGGATATACTGATGCCGATTGGGCTAGCAGTGTGGTGGATCGTAAGAGCACATCGGGATGCTGCTTCAATCTTGGTTCTGCTTCGATCTCATGGATGAGCAGGAAGCAAAAGTCGGTGGCTTTGTGCACTGTTGAGGCCGAATACATTGCAGCAAGTATGGCCTGTTGTGAAGCAGTTTGGTTGCGAAAGCTCTTTAGTGAGCTGTTTGGACATGTGCTAGTTACCACTGTGATACTCTGTGATAACTTGAGTGGGATTCGTATGACGTAGAATCATGTGTTCCACGATTGATCCAAGCATGTTGATGGCTGGTACCACTTTATCTGGGATATGGTATAGCGAGGCGCCATAAGGCTCGATCATATAGGAACTGATGAGCAGGTCGCGGATATTCTCACCATGCCCTTGGGGAAGGTCATGTTCCTAACCTTCCGTGAGAATCTTGGAATCATGGAACGACCCTATTCTGAGGGTCCTGTTGGACGATGAGCTCTGGGAGCTCAAAGGGGGTTTTGGGGATAGCTTCTCGGAGCTATAAGCACTTATGATGCTTCTTCCCCACCGTTGTGATTATTGAGTTGGTTCGCCTCTCATTTATTTGTGCCTCGTATGCATCCTACCCATTGACTTCAGGACTCATGGGAAGTACCTCTCATTTGGCCAATGAGATGGGAAAGGCTAGAGACTAGTAGCAAAGACTGATGGACGCATCAGAACTTGTCATACTCTCTATCTAGGATGGCACGGTCCAACCACTTGATCTGGGATCAAGTATAGTGAGGTCTGGGACCTCTGCCTGACTTCGGGTCAGATGAACCAACTTTGGGTTGGTTGGAGACTCTTTGTGAGTCTGATAGTGAGGTCTGGGACCTCTGCCTGAATTCGGGTCAGATGAACCAACTTCGGGTTGGTTGGAGACTCTTTGTGAGTCTGATAGTGAGGTATGGGACCTCTGCCTGACTTCGGGTCAGATGAAACAACTTCGGGTTGGTTGGAGACTCTTTGTGAGTCTGATAGTGAGGTCTGGGACCTCTGCCTGACTTCGGGTCAGATGAACCAACTTAGGGTTGGATGGAGACTCTTTGTGAGTCTGATAGAGGTTTCAGACCTCTGGACTGAATCTGTCAGTTGGGTATGATGTCTTTGTGACTGACCCACTTCTGTTCTGAAATAAAGAGGCCAGCAAAGCAAGTTACGGCGGGATGACGCACGATGTTTGGATTGCACTAGTGGACGGAGTTCTCCCTAGTTGAGAGGGAGTGTTAAAATTCGACAACTAGGTCCAAACTCCGGGTTGTGCTGCTCAGATGACGATCGCAATATTTTTATTGGATTCCTCTTTCGGAGAGGTGTAAGATTGATCTAAAGATCATCTCGATCGGATGAGCAGAACATGTACTTTGAATTTATTCCACTTATGTGCTGGGTCGACCTGGAATAAAATATTGACTTAAATGTCTTAAAGGACATGTCACACACCCCCAAAGATTCCTATATATTAGAGAGACTTGGAGTTCATTTGACACACATCGATGTGGAGGAATTCTCTCTCTAGATAGCGTTGGAGCTGCGTATTCTTTGTTTGGATTGTTCTAGGGTTATGTGTGACACGTTTGGCTGAATGACCTATTGAAGACTTTGCTGGTAGAAGCATCCTGCTGATCGCCATAACGCCACCACTCTTCATCTCTGTGTTGGCTTGTCTTCTATCGATCTATTAAGCATGTTCTATCTTCTTCAGTATCATGCCCTAATCTGAAATGGCATAGAACATTGGCATAAATTAACA
>JAXQQM020061558.1:0-50382 GCA_034641835.2 Pinus albicaulis
GTTGCATTTGCAGCAGATTGCTTCAAGCAAACTCTGTGAGCTGTCAAAAAATATCTGTGAGAGTTCTATCAACATAAAAATTCAGTAGTAAGTACAAATATTTACAAAATAAGTACTGTGCATGCCCAAATAGACAGATGATCGTAAAAAAATATAGAATTTTTATGCAAAATACTGAAAAGAGAAAAAAATAAGGCCTTTGATTAGATAGGTTGATCAGGAGGCGTTGGGAGCCCAAAATCCTCTGTGAATGGGCGATGGTAATGCTTATATGTATCTGGCCCCTGGTGTTCTGTAATATGCCATTGTTCCCATGTTAAGTGTGTGACTTCTTTGGACAAGCGGTTAACATCATGATTCCTTTGCCTGTAAATGTGAGTGATAACAATGATATCAAAATGATTTTTAAGAGTAAGTACTTCATCCAAAAAATTTCTAAGAGTGTGTACATGACATGTAGCAATATTATTAAACCGGTTAATAATGATCTTTGAGTCTCTGAAGATTTTTATCATGTTGCATCTTTTTTCTAAGGAAAAAATAAGGAGCAGTCTGAAGCAGTTGAGCTTTGAGTAGTTGTTAGTTCCTAGACCCAAACCCATTTTGATCTGATGGAAGTGTTGGTAAGATAGGTATAGAATGGGCCCTCCACCACATCCATCAATACTGGATACACCATCAAAATAATCCCAAGGGATATTTTTGTCAATGACTTCAGGCATAATAACCCTTTCTACATTTGTGCATGCCTCTTCAAGGATGGAGTGATAAAGGGCTCAAACAGAATTGTGTAAGGTGGTCCAAGATATCGGTGCACTATGGAATATGATATGGTTCCGAGTCAGCCAAAGGCCCCAAGAAATCAGGAGGGGAAGATTGTGGGCCTTGGTCGAGGTGTAAGAGTGCCACCAGTTTTTCCAAGCTAAGGTGATAGAGTCCCCCTGCCATGGGCGATTTATGCCAAGTTCCTTAGTGATCATCATCCAAGTCTTATGAGACAAAGGGAAATCGAGGAAGAGGTGATAGATATATTCACAATTTTCTTTGCAGAGTGCACACCGAGAGGGTCCGTGTATAGATCTCTTAGACAGATTGTCCTCTGTCGGTACACAGTTTGTAAGAATAGACCACATAAAAATACGGGTTTTGGGGGGTGTTCTTAACTTCCATAGAGGTTTACACCACCAGCTTTGATCCATGGGTTGAAGTGCGCTAGTGAGGGCAGTATAGCCATCTTTAGGAGTGTAATTACCTTTGGGGGTAATGGCCCAGATCAATTCATCCTCGGTGTCAGAGATCCTGATATGAGAAGTCTTTAGAGCCTTGATATATCTATTCCAAACCCCCCACTAATGCTCAGGGATATTCAGGTCATTTGGTGTTTTCCACACTTGTGTGATCCAATCAGAGTTTTCACTATCTGCTTCCTGGCTGAGCCGAGAGATTCCAATCTCGCTTAAGAATAGCCTGATGTCCCGAGGAAGCAGATGTTCCCTGTCGCAACTAGACCATGGATCCAAACCAATTCAGACCTATGTGCCTGCACCAATACACTAGGAAAGACCCTGTTTGGTGAGAGCTATGGATTTCATGATAGCGCACAAAACAATAAATGAACAGGTTCAGGGGCAATGAGAACTTCTGATCCATTCAAGTGTAGGGACAGGAGCAATGTATTTAGAGTTGGTGACTTCCTACCACAGACTGTTGGAGGGCAAGAATGCCAACCCATTTTGGCTGACAGAGCATTTGTGAAAATATTAAGATCCTTGAGGCCCCAACCCACCCATTGTTTGGGCTTGGTAATTTTCTCCCATCTCACCCAAGCAAGGGTGTGACCTTCATCCTTGCCCTGCCGGAGAAAACGTCTGCAAATTTGTTGAATTTTGTTGGTGACACCTTTAGGAACCCAAGAAAACACCATCCAGTACACTGGGATCACCTCCAACACAAATTTGATCAAGACTAATCGACCCACTCTAGAGAGCCATTTTTGCTGCCAAATGTTGATTCTCCGCTCAATTTTAGTCGTGAGCCAATTCCAATAAGTAATTCTATAATTATTAGGATTGAGTCTGAATCCCAAGTATTTTAGACCCTCTTCAATGTGCCTGTTTTCAAATTGAAATAGATGAAGTGCATGTCGATTCTCCTGGATAGAGAAATTTGAAAACATAATGGTGGAATTGTTGTGATTGGGAAGAATTCCAGTAGCAGTACAGAATGTGGAAAAAATCTTGTTGAAACAAATTGAATGCCTCAAGGAGCCATATAGAAATATGAGCACATCATCAACAAAAAATAAGTGCGTCAGGTATATAGTATCAGTGATTTTGACACACAGAAGTTGGCCTTCATCTCTGGCACAGACAATGAGAATAGTGAGGCCCTATAATATCAATAGGAAGAGGAGAGGGGATAAAGGGCATCCTTGATGAAGCCCCCATCCAGCATGGAAGAAAGGTGTAACAACTTCATTGATGAGTAAGCTAAAAGAGGCATTAGTGATGCATCACATAATCCATTGAATGAAAGAGTGGGGAAGGCCAATGTGAGTGAGAATTAATTGGAGATAGGTCTAGCAGGCACAGTTAAAAGCTTTTGCCAAATCAATATTGAGGATAGAGCATTTGAGATTATTGAGTTTGATAGAGTGAAGGGCTTCTTGAGCGATGTCGATGGCCTTATGGATTTGTCTATTATGAAGGAAGGAGAATTTCTCCTTGGATATATGCCAAGATAAGATAGGTTTGATGCGATTAGCAATAATTTTGTAAAGGTAGTTACATAGGGAGATAATCTGACAGTCATTGAAGGAAAGAGGTTTGTCCACCTTGGGGATGAGGGCAATAAAGGTTGAGTTGAAGCTATCATAAATTATGCCCGAGGTTCTGAAATCTTCAATGACCATTATCAGATCCTTACCTATGAGCTCAAAGAAGGAAAGGTAGAATTTGATAGGCCAGCCGTCCGACCCAAGACTCATGTCATTTTTGAACCACTTTAGGATAAATTTTATCTCGGCAAGGATTACAAGGGCACTGAGTAAGTCCTCATCATCCTCTTCCACAAACCTGGGCATCTGCCTTGCAATAGTGAACACCTCAGCAGTGTTAGCAACCATGGGGTCTCTATAGATATGGGAGAAATTTCGAATTCC
The DNA here is from genome assembly GCA_034641835.2 of Pinus albicaulis. Lineage (NCBI taxonomy): Eukaryota > Viridiplantae > Streptophyta > Pinopsida > Pinales > Pinaceae > Pinus > Pinus albicaulis. The sequence continues at coordinate 3,161 of JAXQQM020061558.1, forward strand.
CATATACGAAACTTTTTGATGAGGCTTGGCCACCCTTCCATGTTGATCATTAAGTTCCCAAATGGTGTTAATAATTTTTCTAGCTATGGCACAGTGCTGGAAAAATTTGGTATTATTATCCCCTGCCTCGAGCCAGATGGATCTGCTCTTGAGTCTCCAATATTACTCCTTGATTCTAAGAAGTTGAATTTTCTTGGTTTCCAGAAGGGTGATAGAAGCTTTGTACTCTGCCGAGGAGTGCCCCCTTCCGTCTTCCTCAAGCATAAGAGCGATCTCCTGCTCTATCCTCCTCAACTCTTCCTCATCTCTAGTCATTTTCTACTTTTCCCACTTGATAGCATTCTCCTTAATGCAGGAGATATTATTAGCAATAACAGTGGCAGACAGGGTATTAGGGAGCAGGTGGCAATGATCCTAATGCGCCCTTAGAATCTGTCGAAATTCAGGTTCATCGATCCAAGAGGAGTTGAACTTGAAAGGGGAGTGGGGTTTCTTGTTCTCACCAATTATCTCAAGATAAATTGGAGAGTCATATGATAAACCACTGGAGCCCACCCACTAACGAGCTTTGTCCATCCAAATAGCTAACTTAGAGGAGATCAAAAAATGATCTAGATGCCTAGGAAGAGCCTCTTCCCTAATTCCTCGATTACACCATGTGGGCATCTTCTTAGCCATTGCTAATTCTATCAAGTTGGATTTGTCCAGAAATTGCTTAAAGTAACTAGTCAGAGGATCTGGCGTAGCTTAGGGTCCCCAGGATTCCCCATGACCTAGAGAAAAGTTAAGATCACCTCCCACTATGATATGCTCTGACTGCAAAATGGGAGACTGCATCAGCTTGAAGGCAGGTCTATTATGGAAGGGCCCATATATGTTAAGAATTCTGAGGGTGGTGCCAATCTCAGAGGAAATGATGTCAGCCCCTAGGATTTCATCTGAGCCCCACACATTATGAATTTGTATTGTCTGATTATTGAAACCAATGGCACTACCCCCCGAGCAACCCCACACATCTAGAGTGTGAAAGGTCCAATAAGGACAGATCGAGGCGAGAAATGTATGGCATGTCTCACCAATTTCCAGAGTTCCTGTAGCATGATAATATCCACCCTTTCTGATTCCAATAATCAGCGGAGAGCCAATTTCTTATCTGAGTTGTCCAACCCTCTACAACTAAAAGACAAAAAAATCATTGGGAACCTTTGGCTATGGTTTTCCTTGCTCTAAGAACCCGATCAATAGTGTCTTGTTTCCCCGAGGCCACATCAACCCCAACCTGATGGATGGCTTTGGAAAGCAAGGATGGTTTGCCTCTAGTGGATTTTAGGGCAGACTGGGTGTAGAAATTTATACAATATACATGTATGTCTTGGATTCTCCTGACCTAATAATAATATGCTACTGTTAAATACATAATTTCTTCTACAAATCTTTGCGGAATTTGAAACAAATTGCCAATCACAATATTATGAAGAAAGATCAATCACACACAACACAGATAATTTATCGAGAAAGATTAAAGCTAAAAACCCCACTATATTCTATTATGTATTATATCATGGATCATGAAACAATTACATACAAAGCTCTAATCCAAGAGCTCTCAGTACATGAGCTAACTGTCTTACACTATCATAAAAAATTTGGCAAGTTCCTTAGCCAATTTATTGTCTCTAGACAACCTGCCTCCACTGTGCAATCCATGATGGTAAAGAAACTCTGAATTATTGATTCTTTCTTTCCTTGACTATGCAATCCTCATAGGCACATCCAATGTATGTGTGGTTGCATGTGTGCAACTGGATAATGTCACAATTGATAGTTTACTTCCCTTTCACCTAGAACTAAATTGGGTCTCCACTAGATCTGACATGCATGCAACTAATAATAGTAAAAACATCAGTTGCATGTGAGACCAATGATTGTGAATTAATTAATAATTAATTCACTTGATCTCTCATTATTGTGTCTTCATTTACAACTAGCACAACTAAATTTAACTCACTTAACTGAGTTAAATTGATTTACGACTTGCATAAACTAATGCACCACTACACTTCCAACTTTGTTACAACTAGAATCACTCTGTTACAAATCAATTCAACCTGCATGTCCCACCAACCAACCTCTTAACTCAACATTCCTTTAGCTAACTTATTTTCCACTTCAGTTAAGTATTTCCAAGTGCTCATTGAGAATAGATTATTGTTTATTGTCCAACTAATATTAAGGGATAATAATAGTCGACATGCATTTATAAATAGACATGCAATCTATAAATAGAACTTGCACATATATCTATATATAGGCATGAATCTATAAATAGAATTTCCCTTGCATCTATAAATAGACATCCACCTAAAAATAGCCTGTGTGGGCCCCACCTACTGTAGGTGATTAATTTTCACTAGGATCAAGGATGTTGTTTCCATATGCCAATTTCACTATTTCTTGTTGCAAACTTCAACACTCCCTCTCAACAAGAAAGGAATGGCTTTGCATGAAACATGCAACTCCATGCATGCGCCATGCAACCTTTGCATGCAACACTTCTCTAGTGTTTCTTGTACATGTAACCTTTGCATGCAACACTTCTAAAATTGAATAACCTCTAAACAAATGAATCAGTATAGTGCATTTGTCATCAAAGTCTTATAACTTCTTCTAGCTACTGCACATGTCTTCAGGAACCATTGCGCTACTGGCACCTACATCCATGCACTCTGCACTTGTTGCCAACTCTGATCTGTGCTCCAGTATCTGACATTGTCACTTTGATTTCATGTCCTCACGACATCTGACTGCATCAATCCAACTGATCCTGCTACTGCTGCTCTGTGGGCTCCTGGTAGCCAGGTTTTATTGATGAGATCCACACCATCTCAATGAATCCTGCCCAAAATTTCTTCTTGTGATTATTCATGCATGTCGCCCCACCTCTCACCTGGTGGTATAGCTGCATGCCCTTCCTCTGCCCATTTGGCTCAAAATTTCTTTGCGTGAGTGGTTGCTCCCACTCCATGATCCTCATCTTGTGGCTGCTTCACATCCTGAGGTTCAATCTTACCTGCATGCAAATCCAGCTCCCTCTCAAGGGTCAATTGCATGGATTTCTCACACTTCCCCATGGTTGGAAGCTCTGTAGAAATCACATCTACATCAAGTCTATAGATATTCTTCACATGAATACCAATATTCTTGAATTTCTTTGTGGCTTTATGCCGAAGGAAGGCTTTACCTTCACTAAATACCACATCATAGCCTTTATCTTCCAACATTTCAACTGAAACTAAATTTTTTGTTAAGCTTGTTACATGCATTACATATTTTAAAAAGAAGGGTTTACTTAACTACCTTTGGAAAGAAAAAATAACAATCCTGGTAGCGCTTTTGAAATGCATCTAGAGGTCCTTCTCCTCCAAGCTACTGAAAATTTCTTTGTCTCCCGTCATGTGGAAAGATTCACCACTATCTAAGTACCACGTTGAACTCATTGCACTTGACACCATGCATGCAATAAGTGAGAAGTCAAGCTCAAATTGCGAGGCAAGGGCTTCACCAGCTGCATCTCCAACAACATTCTTGTTCTTCTTCTTTTGTGGGCAATTTGTGGCAATATGTCCATGCTCGTGACAGTGAAAACACTTCACTTTGGACATGTTGTGCTCCTTTCCATATTCACTAGCCTCAGATTTAGAACGGAATTTCTTCCCCTTCCCCTTCTTCACCTTGGTAGCCAAAGCAAAATCCTCTTGCACTAGATCCGACCACAGTCATTCCCAATCAGGAAATTTTTCTTGTTCGTTGACATAGTCTTCATAACTGTGCCAACTCTTAGGAAGTCCTAGGAGAGCCAAACTCACCAAATCATCATCATCAACATTTATTCCTACACTCTCAAGTTCATCTCGAAATTGGACAAACTTTTTTAAGTATACCATAATAGTGTCGTTCTTTTCCATCTTGATCTTCCTGAGTTTAACTTTGAGTGCCAATTTCCTATGGTCATTGCTTCTTTGGAATAGATCCGTCAAAGCCTTCCACATAGCATATGGTGTGGCTTTCCCATGGAGGCTTGAGATAATGTGGTCTCATATTCCCTCCAATAGGAGTCTCGTCGCCCTTGCCACTTTCTTTTTCCATGCATCAAGATTGGCAGCATCTGCAGCAACTAGCTTAGGAACATCTTTTTCAATGAATTCCTTCAAGCCATTGTCTTTGAGTACCGCCTCCATCCTGTACTTCCAATAAATTAGTTTGAGTTGCACTCGAGTGCATACTCTAACCTTAAGCCTTTGAAATCCATTTCGATCTTGAATCAATTGTAGCACCAAGAAAGTCTTTCTGCACATTTGAATTCTTTCCACAAACAAACTCAGATCGTGCTTCACTACTGCAATTTCCTATGCTCTGATACCATGTATAAATTTATACAATATACATGTATGTCCTGGATTATCCCGATCTAACAACAATATGCTATTGTTAAATACATAATCGCTTCTACAAATATTTGCCTAATTTGAAACACAATCGCCAATCACAATATCATGAAGAAAGATCAATGACACACAACACAGATAATTTACTAGGAAAGCTTAAAGCTAAAACCCCCACTATCTTCTATTATGTATTATATCATGGATCATGAAACAATTACATACAAAGCTCTAATCCAAGAGCTCTCAATACATGAGCTAGCTGTATCACACTGTCATACAAAAATTGGCAATTTCCTTAGCCAATTTACTGTCTCCAGACAACCTGCCTCCACTGCACAATCCCTAATGGTAAAGAACCCCTGAATTATTGATTCTTGCCTACCTTGACTGTGCAATCTTCATAGGCACATCCAATGTGTGTGTGGTTGCATGTGTGCAACCGAATAATGTCACAACTGATAGTTTACTTCCTTTTCACCTAGAACTCAAATGGGTCTCCACTGGATCTGACATGCATGAAACTAATAATAGCAAAAACATCGATTTCATGTGATACCACTGATTGTGAATTAATTAATAATTAATTCACTTGATCTCTCACTATTGTATCTTCAGTTACAACCAGCACAACTGAATTTAACTCACTTAACTGAGTTAGACTGATTTACAACTTGCATTAACTAATGCACCACTGCCCTTCCAACTCTGTTAAAACTAGAATCACTATGTTACAACTCAAGTTAACCTGCATGTCCCACCAACTAACCTCTTAACTCAAAATTCCTTTAGCTAACTAATTTTTCATTTTAGTATACTATTTCTGAGTGCTCATTGAGAATAGATAATTGTTTATTTTCCAACTAATATTAAGGGATTAAAATTGTCGACATGCATCTATAAATAGACATGCAACCTATAAATAGAACTTGCACATACATCTATATATAGAAATCAACCTAAAAATATCCTGTGGGCCCCACATAGTGTAGGTGCTTAATTTTCACTAGGATCAAGGATATTGTTTCCAGATGCCAATTTCACTGTTTCTTGTTGCAAAATTCAACACTGGGCAGGGTCATCACCTAACCCATAAGAATTATAGAATAAGGTCTTTGCAGAGGATCTAAGATTGTATGACAATAAGAGTTGGTACCAGAGGTGTCAGGGCAATCGACAGAGCCTAATTCAATATAGGGGATGGAAGGAGGTGGAATGGAGGGTTGGGGGAGAATCGATGCAATAGGACAACAAATAGGGACCAACTTATTTTTCATAATAATTGAAATAGTAACATGAGAAATAACAGATGAAGTAGAAAACAGATGGACATTAAAATGAAGAGGTAAGGAGGTAGAGGACATGGTACCCGTGATGGGGCTAAGGTCCTACTCTGGCAGCGGTGGAGCCTCTGGTTTGTTTGCTAGCTGCACTATCAAGGGCACTGTCAAAGAAGATGGCGGTCAAGGATCTTTCTTTTGCCACACCTCCAAATTTGATTTGAGGCTATGATTGAGTCCCCCGTAGTTCTCATTAGTTTGTGTTCCCACATGACCCAGTTTTTTGGATTGTACCCCATTTTCCACCACAATGAGGGGCCAGTCCTTGTATATGTGCCCCACCTCGTGGCACCTTTTGTACCTAAAGGGAACTCCCTCATAGTTTAGGATTTGAAATATGGAGATATTTCTGTATTTCAGGACATAGCTTTGACCAGGCCTTCCTGGGTGTCCAGGTGAACAAGAATCTGAGCCATAGATATGTTGCTTGTTTCCATATAGGATCTGTCATGGTATAGGTATATGCTGAGGTCCTCACAAATGCATTTGAGCACATTTTCCGTCCATAATTGGAGTGGCAGACCTGGTAACCTAACCCAGATGGGTCTGAAACCCTTCTTCTCCTTATCTGGGTCGAAGAGTGGAGTCCAATGCTTAAGGAGTACCCGAGTCATTTCATATTGGGCTACAACATTCAGTTCCCACTGGGGATGATGCCTCTCTATGAGGTAGAAAAAATCATAGACCCTATTCCTTCAAACATTGAGCATGGAGTCTATATGTATTTTAAAATCAAGAATGCCTCAAAAATATCTACCAACCGATAGGTAAATGTGTTATAAATTCTTGTTGTTCATAACTTTTTACTTGTAAATCTTCATAGTATGCGGAAGATATTTTCCCTGCATGAACCAAATATTAGAAATTCATAATGTAAGTGACACATCCTACCTTTGGTTGTATTAATTAGGTATGCTTGTTCAATCAAATTTTTCATTGTCGTTAGATTCATACTATACAAATCATCAAATCCATGAGACCCTTTTAGGGTCTTTAAATTTCGTACAAATCATCATCTAAGATGGTGAATACGTTGTTGATACCTTTGCATATAAATCATTCAATCTCATTGGATGGCAAGAAGGTCATTAACGAGGCCTTAATCTGCCATATGATATGACAAAATGGTCATTGAATCAAAATGCTATTGGTGTTGGATGGTATCATATGGTGAGGGTCCCATTAACTTTTTCCTATGTTTCCATCCAATACTAAACGTTGACCATTAGACCAAAACATTCTTAATCATTGAATCACGTAAGATAAGAAAGGTAGCATTAAAGCTCCCTTAAGTCGTCATCCAATATCAAGATATAAACTTTAGATTAAAAGAACATCAACCATTTGATCATGTCGAATTAGGTCGAGAGCATTAATATTTGTGCTATTTATTCATGATATGAAACTTGAACTATTGATTGATAGTGAAGATTAAAGAATTAGGAAACTTCAAAAGGTTTTGTTTTTGTTTATTTTCGCTTTTCATTTAAATTATGAGGCTACCAGAAAGGTGTTAATACCATGTGTTTTCCATTTTTACAGTAGGACTACATCATTTCATGTTGTAAAATAAATAAATCATTCTTATGATTCAAAATCATTCATTTGTCAACAATGAAGAAGGGAAAATTCTAATGTAGAAAGTAGCAAACCCTAATCTATCCTAGAAAAAGAGTGAAATTTTTTTCCATCTTAGTTTTTTATCTGATCAACAACAAGAATGACATCATGACTAATCATATAAGATCCCAATATAGAGTTTAATGATCCCAGTCATTATTTATACATAAGACATTTTTTCATACGCTCAGGCTACTCGGGTCATTATGGTAATAAATTAGGTCATAATAATCATAGATTTAAATGTGTCTCACCCTTCATTTGGGTAGTTCAAAACCATATATAAATGATTTCATTCTTACAATTAAAAAATTAAGAGATTGTAAAAATTACAGTATTAGTTTTATAAGCACAAGTATGACATTCATCTCAAAGTAAAGTTCAACTAACACTATTGGGACTAGTTATTAGGGATTTTTGTTTCGTCTTTTTTGTTTTCTATGTGAGTTTCAAAGATTGGACATTTCTTTGCTGTCAAAGAGCATCCATAGCCCCGAAGGAGTCATCCACTATCCTGACTAAAGGAATTTCATCACTTTTTCATTCACATAAGCATATGTTGTAAAAGCTTTGATTTTATTTCATTGTAAATAATTATTGGATGATTATGCATCAGGATTTGACCCAATACCACTGACCTTGCTCCACTACCAATGAGAATTCATAGCCCTGATGAAGATATTGGCATTCCCCATTTTAAATCAACTTAAATAATTAGGGGATGGTTATGCTTTAGGATAAACCAATACCACATATATTTCCCTACTGTCATAGAGCCTTCATAGCCCTAATAGAGTTATGTGCATTCTCCATTTTGAAGCAACATAAATAATTATAGGATTATTATGCATTGGGATAACCCAATATGATCTAGTGGATATTGGTGGCCACCCGCCTATTCCACCTAGGCCTCCAGTCAATTTCATTAATTCCCTTTTTTATAGCATCATTTGTTATTTGTAGCAGTTTTTTGAGTCCTAAAGTTCCAGACCATTTTTGAGCCCCTAAATCTTGTAGTAATTAGAGAGATATTTTCGACAAGGTATCATAAGTGCCTAATCAGAACTGGATCATGGACCAAAATGATAGCTCAAAATTAAAAGTTCTCAGAATAGTTTCAAACCTGAGCGATCGAAAAGGTCTCGTCGCTGCAATTCTGGCACTGTGAACGGTTCTCAAAACCGAGGTCGTATGTGAAAGTTATTCAGGTTTGAAGTCTCTAGTAAACCCCATTTTTCAGTTGACTAAGTTTGACTTTCAAACTTTGAAAAAATTAAAAAAAATATTCCAAAGAATATTCCAAAAATATTCCTCAAAATATTCCCAGAATATTCCATGGAATATTCCATCTGGGCGAATGGTTTTCGGACAAGTCGCATCTCCTTATTTGACAGTGGTTTGAATTTTTAGAATTGGGCCAATCAAAGGGTGCCACGTGGCAAGCCCAGAGGTTGCCACGTGGCCCTAGGCTGGTGGAATATTTGGCATATCAAAAATTTTGTGACTTGACAAGATTTGAACCGCAGACCTACCTCCCGCAAACGCCACGCCCAACCGCTCGGGCTACATTGTAGATCTTACCACTAAAGGTCTCTGCCATTATTTGAATTTTGTTTTAAATTCTTCCGACAGCAAAGGGGGCTAGCCCCCACATCAACTGACCCCACACGACTGGAGGATTAAGACCAGGCCCTTAAACATTACCCGCGGGAGTGGAGGCGGTTGGCTAACTGTTAACAAATGTGACCACTTCTTTAATTAAATGTCACGGTTATGTAGGCAGTTTAAGTGGCCGCTAGGGTGGCGGTCCATGTGACCTGCCACCACCTAACATTAAATATGACTTCTAGTGGTTCCTCCGAATCTAGAGGGCATGCCCATATTTGGGGCTTTTCACCAAATTTAACTCCAACTATCTCCAATTGCTCCACATTTGGTGGAGTTTGTTTAGGGATATTGGGAAAAATTGGTTTTTTCCATAACTCCCTCAATATTGAACCAAATTGGATGAAATGTTAGTAAATTTTAGGTCTCTTCGACCTCCTGAGCAATTTGGAATAGGTTTCAAGTCGAATGGAGGTGAAATTCAATATATTTTGCTTCAGGGAAGATGAAGGAGCCATTAGGGCCACCATGAGACAAATTCATTTTGAGGCCTAACCAGGGGAGTTAGAGTCCTTTTCCAGAGATCCAATAGTCTAAATTGGATAATTAATATGTTATGAATCTTATGAGATGGTTTACAGAGCCTATAGAGAACGTTTGAAGGCTAAAAAGCTTCAGTAAACTTCCAGGGGTCATTAGTGCCAGCTTTTGCCAACAGTAGTGCAGGGCTTAGAAAGAGATGTTTGAGACCATTTGCAGTGAACCAGTGGTCATTCTTGACTGAAAAATCATTTTGAATATATTTATAGAGGTTTAAGTAAGTGTTAAATACTTTTAGAGGTCGAAAACTCAGCAGATAAGTTTTCCTTGACCCTAGTGCCAGGGGGTGCCGATAGGTGATTGAGGCAAAACCGGAGCAGCCGGAGGCTATTTTTGATGAATAAAAACTCTATATTTACTATTTCAATCATTTTGGAATGAATGGAAGTGGTTTAATAACATTTTGAGAACTTGTAGAGCTTGAAAAGCTGATGTGAAGTTTTGGGCAGTCCTGGGAAAACCATGGAGGATAGCCTATTTGGGGAATGCAGTGCTCAATTTGAGAAATTTATTAGTTGATAGTTGATGTATGATGTGTATTGGATAAAAAGGAGTTGTTTCAATGATAGAAACATAATTCTGAGGGATTTTTTTCCATTTAGAAGCTCATAGTAGCTTAGTGCACCAACAGAAGGAATCGTGTCAACAAGAGCCTAAAGTTGTTTACAAAGTTCAGACAGCCATTAGAGGGATTTAAATGGTATTTTCAGTCCTTTGGATCATTTTTGTATTCATTGGAATTAAGTATTTACTTGTAAAAAAAACTTACCATAATCCCAAAGAGTTGAGTCATGATGACAAAGCTCAAAAGAGACGTAGCCCATGAGATTTCGGGTGAAATCCTAGATTAAAATTGTTGTTTTGTTTGAATGATTATTTGCTGCATTATGTTTCTGTCATACATTTTAAATTATGACAATAAAAAATGAACTTAAGACACATAAACAATAAAAAATCATACACCACTTTCAAGTTAAAAAATTCCGCAAAATTGTCAAGTACAAGCTAGATCATTTTAATTAAAAATGAGTGGTAGGTTCTTGAAATACATACAAGTTATCTAGACCATTTTTAGATCAGTGCCAAACAAAGATAATGTGAAAAAGTAACTACCCTGGGAAGTTGGTTTCCTAACTAACCCCAATGGGGCCCAGAAACTCTTGGTGTTCCATCTCCTAGGGTTAGCATTTTGGTTATTCACTACAAGGAAAAGACCCTCTAGTGGAGGTTATAAAGGAGGTCTTTAGTGTTATAAAATTGGCTAAAATTTTCAAAAAAAATTTGCTACAACATCCATTTATGGTTACGGAGTTTTTGGCGGAGCTTTTAATGGAAAATCAACACAACTAAAAAACAATGGGCGGCCAGAGGTTATTGTAGATGTTTTTTCATCGGTGCGCTAGACTGGATTGAACACACCGGTGCGTACATGAAGACGGTGCCTTGGGGCTGCCTCAGTCGAACGAACGCACCGGGATGTTTAGGTGTAAAACCGCACCGGGCGTAGTGTTGGTCATACAACACACGTGGCCATTCTAATTGGTATTGGGATTTGTGCGGTGCCCATAGGTTGTATCAACACACCGGTGTGTATATATTTATGATGCACTAGTGCGCTGTATCACATAAAGGCACCGAGATTTATAATTGGCATCGGTATTTGTGCGGTGCCCATGGATCATACAAATCCACTGGTGCTTATAGATACATAAACGCCTCGGTACACAGTAGCACACAAACGCACCGATATTTATAACTGGTATCGGTATTTATGCGGTGCCCATAGATTGTACAACAGCACCGGTGCGTATAGACACATAAACGCACCGGTCGACAGTTACTGACACGCACCGGTTTTCATTTTGTTTTTTTAGAAACATTGACCTGTGACAGTCCAATTATTGTGATTGTTTTAAATTCATTATTCATCAAAATTCGACACATCTTATAAAAATATTCATATTAATTACATTTTTGTTAATGCATTTGAATGTGTTGTTTGGATTAATTTGTTATATCATTTTAGAATTATTGTGGTTTTTTAAAATTCATTATTCATCAAAAGTCGACACATATATATCTTATAACAATATTCATATGAATTAAATTTTTATTAGTGCATTTTACAACGACAATGGAGAACGCAATAATGACAATGGAGAACACAATAGAATAAATTAAAACATATTTTATGATTATATATATATATAGATAAGAAAGTATTTATCATACAAAATGGGACAGTTATTCGTATCCCTGTAATGAATAAAATAATATAAATAATTTTTAATTAGTTAATTAGTAATTAGGTTGAAAGGCCATGTCTGATGAGACATGACCTTTCATGAAGAGGCACCTACGTAGGTATATAAGCAAGACTCATTTGTAACATTCAATCATCTATCTCATCTCATTCATCATACATTTTAATTTAATATTTATATCATCAATGGATATCTTTGTATTCCAAGTTTTCTAGAGTATTTAACTTGAGGGAGGAACTTTGTTTGCTTCATTTGGTATTGGAGCAGTTCGATCTTTTGGTCGATCATCGCTGCACAGAGCTACGCTCCTCGGTCCAGGCCTTTGGCCATCAAAAATTTGTCAACATTGTTGGTGCTCTGGTTGCTGCTAATGCATTTTGGAGTTTCTCCATTTTCTACTAAAAGAGGCTCACAAAATTAAAAATTTGAAGAAAAAAAGTAAATTTTTTTGTAAAAAAAGAAGGAAAAGAAATATATATATATATATATATATATATATATATATATATATATATATATATATATATATATATAAAATAAATAATAAATACAAAAAGAAGATGTTATATATAAGTACTATATATACGTATATTATCAAGATGAATTTTAAAAATAAAAAGGAAAAAAAAAGAAAGAAGGAAGAGTAGATAAGGTTATTTTACTATTCTTTAAGTGGCTTACAAGCTCATAGTTTTAGAAGCCCATTAATTGCCCTGGATATTATGGCAAATTAAGAACAAAATGAATAAAATATCTCAGAATTATAAGTTTAATTTATGGAGAACATTAACCGAGTCAGTAGGACATAAGTGGACATATATTTTGGTAGGTGAGTATATGTGAATAGCCACGTTTCACTAGGGGTTATAACCTTTCAACAAAAAAGAGAGTTAAAAAAAATTAATTGTTAATATATATATATATATATATATATATATATATATATATATATATATATATATATATATATATCTTCTTAGTAATTATAGAAGATTTCATAAAAAGAAATCAAGGAAGTAATTTTCAAAAAATTCGAAAGGAAAAATATTATTAAGGATTTCTTAAAATATTAAGGAATCATTATTAAAGCTCGAAGGTATATAAAAGGAAAAAGAGGTTATTAAAGATTTAAGTATTGCAAAAGTGGAAAAGGAGATAAATCATTATATTCTAAAGATTTTATTTAAAAATGGAATATATACATATATAAAAGAATCTGAGCCTCTTTAAAAACAGAATATTAGTGAAGGATTCATTACCAAAGATTGAAGGAATAATAGTAAAGGATATTGGAAAGATTAATTAAGCTTGAGATTTTATTAAAGGGAAATAATAATATTTTATTATAAATATTAGGAAGGGTCACCCTTAAAAACCTCAAAGTTATCTGACAAAATGGCATTCAAAATAGAACTAAAGAGGGAAGATTTCCTAAAAATTATAGTATGTGTGTTGATGTGCTAATTGAAATCAAAGGGTCACTTACGGGAAAAGAGGTTCTCATATCTATTGATTTTACTCGAAAGAATAATTATGTTAGTACCAAATGTGCTAACCAGTTAGTGATCCCTGAATAAAATATAATCGAAGAAAATTCATTTAACGCAAATGAAAAACAATACAACATAGAGAATTTACACCTACGTATTGGGGAGTATTCCCTTATCTCCCAATTCACTGTTAAAACCTTATTTTCTAATAATAGTGATATAGTTATGGGTTCGCTTTGGATGGAATCACTAGGGTCATTCATCCTTAATATGAAAAATAAGCTTTTGACATTTTCTTACAAAAAGAAAAACATAACGTTACAAGATGTCACAGTGAAGCCGAATTCACTAACACTGGAAGACATATTAGATATCAAAAGAGTAGTTCTTTCAGAAAGTAAAAAAACAATACAATATTTGCAAAGAGAAGTTGACGAAATCACAAATAATGAGAATGAATAAGTTGCTCGCCTTAAGTCCCACAATGAAAAGTTACTAATGCAAAGTAAGAAGCTGAAGAAGGACAAGAAGTCGTTTGAAAACAAAGTGCAAAAACTTGTCGAAAAGGAATCATCAAAACCTTCAAATGTAGAAGTTCAAGTTGAAGAAAAAATGAACATTGATCCAGTAAATGTCACAACTTAAGAATAAAACCAAGTTGCAGAAGATGCAAACTTAGATGTTGCAGTTTAGACAAGGAACATTATAAGTGAAGGTTCTATAACCATCTCATTAACATCTTCTCTAGAAGAAAATCAAATAATTCAAGCCAAAAAAGTTCCCTATCAACATCCAAATCATGGGAGCAAACAACTCAACCAAGCTATGTATTCAGAACAAAAACAATTTGATATTCCAAAGAATACTAACAAATCATCACAAGTTTCCAGTCATTGCAAGATTCCACAGAAGATCGATTTAGGATGGTCTGATCCATTCTTAGTGTGACAATTTTGTTTGTCACTTAGAGGATCATATCTACTTGTATCGACAAGGATGACTACCTCGAGACGAGAAGACATTCGTAGTAGGAAACGAAATCGAGGCCTTACATCAACAAGCTTTGAGGACAAATCTTTTTGAGGAGGAAGGCAATGTAATGAATAAAATAATATAAATAATGATTAATTAGTTAATTAGTAATTAGGTTGAAAGGCCATTTATAATGAGACATGACCTTTCATGAAGAGGCACCTGCGTAGGTATATAAGCAGGACTCATTTGTAACATTCAATCATCTATCTCATCTCATTCATCATACATTTTAATATAATATTTATATCCTCAATGGATATCTTTGTATTCCAAGTTTTCTGGAGTATTTAACTTGAGAAGGAACTTTGTTTGGTTCAATCCCTTTGTCTTTCAATCAGGACACTATGTCCATTACATTAAACAAATGTCTGATTTCACAGACATATTTCAAAAAATCAAGTGTCTTTCTTTGATATCCAAACATAGTGATCATCATTCTTCACTTGAATTGTTGTCACTGCTAGAGCTACTTCCATGACTTGGGTTATTTTCAGGAATGTTTTGTTCACGATGTTGATTGTTTTCTTCTTCTTCACATTCCATATACAAACATAAAAATAAACTGAAATGAGTGTATATACATTGGTGAGAATAATGAAAATTGCAATATTCAATAATATACATCAATGTAAATCGAAAAGAAAAATGACGTACCATAGCAACAATTGACTATACACATTCTTTCAAAACCATGTACCATGCCATCTTTCAAAATTTCATCTATTGGTGCAGTTACATACTTTGTTTCGTGCAAGTTTTATACCCCATAAAAAATCATATATTTAATATAAAAGATGTTTTTGTTCTATTAATTATAGACGGAGCTAAGTAAAACAAGATCGATAGATGCTTACAAATTCCACAATTAAATTTTGATATGCCAACATATACTCACAAACTATATTTTTTTGAGATTTAACAAGATGACGAGCTTAGTGAAAAGAGTCGCCTTCACTAAGTGGGCCCATAGGTTATTTTTGGCGCAAGTCTACTTTTAGACTATGTCTATTTTTAGACATGGTGATCATATTTCAGAAGTTGTAGGATGCTATTTGTGGATGGTTGATCAAGTTGGAAAAATAGATGAAATTATATTTTTGGAATATTGGGTGAAGTCTATTTATAGATCGTCGATCTAAAAATAGAAGTGTCGATTATTATTAGCTCTTAATAATAATCCGACAATAAACAACAACTTATTCTCCTGGAGCACTTAATTTCAGTGCACAGATTTGGAAAATCGGTGGGCTGAAGTAATTACGCAATTCCTAGGGTTTACTGGTGATTCATGCATGGAGGACTCAGTTAGAACTAAAGTGGAAAAGTTATGACAGAGTTGGAAGAGTAGTTCATGGAGTTGTATTCATTTTAACTCAGTTAGACTCAATTGAGCTAGGTGTATCTAGTATAAATGAATGATACACTAGTGAGAGTGGAGTGAATTAATTAGTTAATTAATTCACAAATAATAACTCATTAATCAACTGAACAATATAGCAGTTAACTATAGTGCAGGTCAGTTCCAGTGGAGACCCAGTGGAGAGATAGGTGAAAGGGCAAGATGGACTATCTGTTGTGACTATAGTGATGCATTGATTGCACCACACACACATTGGATTTGCCAATGGGGATTTCAAATTCAAGGCAAGGGTAATTTGAATTAATTTAGAGCTATTCTTCAGCATGGATTGCACAGTGGAGGTAGGCTAGCAGGAGGGCAGAGATCGGTGCATGGATTTGCAGATTTCTTCTTATTAGTGTGTGACGATTGATTGTACTGAGAGCTTGATGTACTAAGCTTTGTATGAGATTGTTACATGATCTCCATGATACATAATATATGATAGTTGGGCTTTTCAGCTTCAGGCTTTCCCGTTAAAAAATGGTTTTATGTGCGATTTTTTTTATTTATGCTTGACATGTGTGTGCAATTAATTTTCCGCAAAAGATTAATAGTGGAATGATTTTGTATTTCGCAAGAAGTTAAATATTGTGAGATCAGGGGAATCTGGATGTATGCATGCTTAGTGTATACTAATTTCTACATGGTATCAGAGAAGTGTTAACTCTTGAAGATTGCAATTGTGAAGAATTTTTGAGTTTGTGCTGGTGGACAATTCGAATTTGCTACAGAAGATTCTTGGTGCAAAATTTGAGTATGCATTGAAATATCTTTCAATGGGTTGCAATTGGAGTATGCCCTTGATGGGAGCTCGAATTACATAGCCTGGAAGGATAGGATGGAGGCGGTGCTGGAGGATAATGGACTGAAGGAGTTCATCGATAGCGATGTTCCTAAGCCAGGATCTAGCGATGCTGCATTACTTGACGCATGGCAAATGAAGACAACAAAGACAAGAAGAATTTTGTTGGAAGGTGTGAAGGACCATATTATGTCAAATGTTCATGGGAAAGCCACTCCATTCTTAATGTGGAAGGATTTGACAGATTTGTTCCAAAGCAACAGCAACCAAAGGAAATTGGCGCTGAAAGACAAGCTCAGAAAAATAAAAATGGAGAAGGGAAACAGTATTCCAAAATATCTCACGAAGTTTGTCCACTGTAGAGATGAACTGGGAAGTGTGATGATTACTTTTGATGATGAAGATTTGGTGAGCTTGGCTCTCCTTAGCCTTCCGAAGAGTTGGCATAGCTACGAAGACTTTGTCAATGGACAGGATAAACTACCGATATGGGGGCGCCTTTGGTCGGATCTTGTGCAGGAGGAGATAAGGCGGGGTACCAAGGATGGATCTTCATCGAAGAATGAAGATGAAGAGAATTGCGCTTTGGATTCCAAAGCAAGGAAAGGGAAGGGGAAGAAATTTCCTTCAAAATTCGATGCTAAAGGCAAGAAGCAGGATTTGTCCAAGGTGAAGTGTTTTCACTGTCACGAACATGGGCATTTTGCTTTTAACTACCCACAGAAGAAGAAGAAAAAGAAGGTTGTTGGAGCTGCAGCTGGAGAGGCCTTAGAATCACAATTTGAACTTGATTTCTCTTTGATCGCATGCTTGGTTTCAAGCTGTATGGGATTAGTGTGGTATCTTGATAGTGGCGTGTCTTTCCATATGATGAGAGACAAGGAGTTGTTTAGTGAGATGGGCGACGATGGTCGGTACAGTGCGACTGGTATTGGGACCATTACCTTTGAGAGGGAGTCTGGTAATCCATCCTTGTTGAAGGATGTTATGCACATTCTAGGTCTGAAGAAGAACTTGGTCTCGGTAGCAATGTTGGAAGACAAAGGTTATGATGTTGTTTTCAGTGAGGGAAAAGCCTTCCTTCGACATAAAACAATGGGTAAAACCAAGAAGATAGGGGTTCGAGTTAAGAATCTATACAAGCTAGAGGTATATGGTTGGCCTGCAATGGTGGGCAAAGCAGAAGAAGCGGTGAGCCGGGATGAGGGCGAATTATGGCACAGGAGATTGGGCCATCTTCACCATGGCACTTTGAATATTTTGCAGCAGATTTCTACTAGACTTCCCAAGGGTACTCTTGCGCAGTCAGATCAGTGCAAGGGATGCACTATGGGTAATTTTGTGAAGACTACCTTTCATGAGAGGGAGAATTGTGCTTCAGTGATCCTGGAGAGAATTCACACAGATGTGTGTGGACCTTTATCGGTTGCTTCAACAGCAAAACACGGGTATTATGTTATATTTTTTGATGACTATTCTCGTAGATGACGATTCTTCTTCATGCAAAATAAGAGAGAAACGTTCTCAAAGTTCTGTGAGTTCAAAGCATTGGTGGAGAAGGAGTCGGGGAAGCAAGTGAAATCTCTACGGAGCGATAATGGTGGTGAATACAGCTCAGGCGAATTCAAAGACTTATGTAGCAAAGAAGGAATTCGAAGAGAACTCATAGCGCCTCATAACCCACAGCAGAATGGGGTCGTGGAGAGGAAGAACAGAATGATCGTGGGTGCTGCACGAGCAATGCTGCATGACCAGGGCCTACCGATGCACTTGTGGGTGGAAGCATACAACATTGCAGTTTATGTGAAAAACCCTTGTCCTCATAGAGTACTTGGCATGAGTACACCTGAAGAAGATTTTATTGGTAAGAAGCCTGATATTTCTCATTTGAAGATTTTTGGCTCATTTGTTTACATTCATGTGACAAAGGATGCTAGGAAGAAGCTGGAGCCGACTGCAGAAGTTGGGATATTTGTGGGGTACACAGAAACACCCCATAATTATCGTTTGTATTTTCCAGACAGTCGGGTGACTGTGGTGCGATGGATATAAAATTCAATGAGGTGAAAGCCATGAATTTTTCGCTTGAGAGGGAGCTACACTTGCATGTAGAGGAGGGAATTCTTGTTCCGAAATATGAGCCTCTAGATGTGGATCAGCCACAAGAGGAGATTCATGGAGTGGAGGAGTCCACTCATGCAGAACCAAACATCAAACAAGGCAGAAAGAGGACCACAGAAGCTGAGAGACTGAAGCTTGATGCGGCACAGAATGTAGGAGTCCCTACATCAAAGCGAAGATAGAGACAGTCACATGACCGATTTACTCGATACATGGCTCTTATGAGCAAGTGTATTGTGACAAAGCCATCTTCTTTTGAAGAAGAAGTGTAGGAGCCCACATGGGTAGATGCCATGGTGGAGGTGTATGAATCCATTTTCAGAAACAGTGCTTGGGAGATTGTTCCAAGGCTGGTGGGAAAATGAATTGTAGGATCAAGATTGATCTACAAGGTAAAGCAAGCTGCTGATGGGAGCGTCAAGAGGTATAAGGCAAGATTTGTTGCCCGAGGCTTCTCACAGATCAAGGGGATTGATTATGAAGAAACCTTTGCACCTGTCGCATGGTATTATTGTAGAAATTTGAATAACTGTTAAATTATTCTTCGAGATTATCCTGATCACACACTATTTGAGCTTCATGCATAATACATAACCTCTTCTACTATTGATCATCAATTTTCGGAAATTAAACAATCGCATGCGCACATTAAAACCATAAACAATCACACATATAAACACAGTATTTATGGGAAATCTTAAAGCTAAAAACCCCAAACTATCTGTATATTATAATGATAGAGATCATGTAACAATCATTGTACAAACTCCTCACAAGCTCTCAGTACAATCTCCAATTGTTACACACTACACAAGCTCGTATCGTTAAAAACACATGCTCCAATCGTCTCCACCTTTAGGGCCTCGCTCTACCGCGCAACTAAGATGAATAATTGTACATCCCGAGTTCCAACTGCATACCGCAATCCTCATTGGTATCCGTGTATCAATGTGCAAATCTCATGCACCAAGATAGTCACAACTGGATCTTCACATTTGCTCTTCTACCTCTATCTTCATGGTCTCCACTGAAACTGTCCATGCACTGAAGTTAACTGATGTATTCTTTAGTTGATTTATGAGTTTATAATTAGTGAATTAATTAATAATTAATTCACACCACTCTCACTAGTGTATCAATCAGTTAGACTAGATACAACTAGCTCAACTATGTTTAGATTAGTTAAACTGAACACAACTCCATTAACTCCTCAATCAACTCCACCAAACTCTGTCACATGAGTTCTAACTAAAGTATCCATGCAATAGCTCCACATAACCCTCAGGAATAGCGTAATTCCTTCTGTCAGCTCCTGTGCCACATCTGTGCACTTAACTGAAGTGCTCCAAGAGAATAAGATAATGTTTAGAGTCAAAATATTATTAAGAGCTAATAATATTCGACATATCTATTTTTAGACTGGAAATCTAAAAATAGATTCCGCCCAGTATGTCTAAAAATAGAAGTCCATCTATTTTTTCCGACTTGACCAACCATCCACAAATAGCATCCTGCAACTCATAGAAGATGATCCATATGTCTAAAAATAGACATAGTCTAAAAATAGACTTTGCGCCAAAAATACCCTGCGGGCCCACTTAGTGAAGGCGACTCCTTTCCACTAAGCTCATCATCTTGTTGCAATCTCAACAATTATTCCATAAGGACCATCCTTGCTCTCTCAGTGCAGATGGGTTGGCACATTCATCAGATTGATGAAGATTGTGTTCCTTAGTGGGATCATTGAGGAAGAGGTGTACATTGAGCAGCCTGAAGTATTTTAGATCTTCAGCAGTGAGTCGCATGTGTGTAGGCTCAAAAGAGCGTTGTATGGGCTAAAGCAAGCACCACGTGCTTGGTACACTCGGATCGACAGCTATTTCATTGGACTTGGCTTCACTAAGAGTGAGGCGGATGCAAACCTGTACCAAATTTTGGTGGAGGGTAAGATTTTAATCATTGTTCTTTATGTTGATGATTTAATACTAACGGGTGATGAGCAGTTGATACACTCATGCAAGGAAGATCTTGCAAAGGAGTTTGAGATGAAGGATTTGGGCCTCCTTCATTATTTTCTTGGATTGGAAATATGGCAGCGGGAAGGTGAACTATTTGTGTCTCAAGGTAAGTATGCCCGGGAGAAGTTTCACATGCAAGGTTGCAAGCCTATCGACACTCCTCTTCCAGGAAATTGGAGGAAAGAGGATGCTACATCGGCAGAGGTAGTGGATGTCGTTGTTTATCAACAGTTGGTGGGTTTGCTAATGTATTTAGTTAATACAATACTAGACATATGCTATGCAGTGAACTAGCTTTCACAAGTGATGGTTAAGCCTACCAAGCTCTTTTGGAAGGCAGGCAAGCATGTCCTGAGATATATCAGGGGCACATATGAGTATGGCTTCATGGATGTAGATTGGGAAGGCAGCCCAATAGACAGAAAGAGCACATCAGGAGGGATTTTCAGTATCGGATATACGATATTTTCTTGGTACAGCAGGAAATAAAGATCTGTGGCCCTTAGTTCAACGGAAGCATAATACATGGCAGCAAGTCAAACTGCATGTGAGGCTATCTGGATGAGGAAGATCCTGGTTGGTTTGTTCGGTTCAAATTTAGATCCTACAATGATATATTGTGATAATCAGAGTTTCATTAAACTCTCAGTTAATCCTGTGTTTCATGATAGATCTAAACATATTGATATACGATATCATCATATTAGAGATTTTGTGCAGTGGAAGATCATGTTGCTTCAGTACATTCTTATGGAGGATCAGGATGCATATATTCTGACGAAGGCGCTCACCAGGAGAAAATTCAAATACCATAGAGGCAGGATCTGGGTGAAGGATAATCCCTATCTTGTTGAGAGGGAGTGTTGAGATTCAACAAGATGATGAGCTTAGTGAAAAGGGTCTCCTTCACTAAGTGGGCCCATAGGCTATTTTTGGCGCAAGTCTATTTTTAGACATGGTGATCATATTTCAGAAGTTGTAGGATGCTATTTGTGGATGGTTGATCAAGTTGGAAAAATAGATGAAATTCTATTTTTAGAATATTGGGCAAAGTCTATTTATAGATCGTTGATCTAAAAATAGAAGTGTCGATTATTATTAGCTCTTAATAATAATCCGACAATAAACAAAAACTTATTCTCTTGGAGCACTTAATTTTAGTGCACAGATTTGGAAAATCAGTGGGCTAAAGGAATTACACAATTCCTAGGGTTTACTGGTGGTTCATGCATGGAGGAATCAGTTAGAACTGAAGTGGCAAAGTTATGACAGAGTTGGAAGAGTAGTTCATGGAGTTGTATTCAGTTTAACTCAGTTAGACTCAGTTGAGTTAGTTGTATCTAGTATAACTGAATGATACACTAGTGAGAGTGGAGTGAATTAATTAGTTAATTAATTCACAAATAATAACTCATTAATCAACTGAACAATACATCAGTTAACTATAGTGCATGTCAGTTCCAGTGGAGAACCAGTGGAGAGATAGGAGAAAGGGCAAGATGGACTATTTGTTGTGAATATAGTTATGCATTGTTTGCACCACACACACATTGGAGTTGCTAATGAGGATTGTGCAGTCAAGGCAAGGGTAATTCGAATTCATTCAGAGCTATTCTTCAGCAGGAATTGCGTAGTGGAGGCAGGCTAGCAGGAGGGCAGAGATTGGTGCATCGATTTGCATATTTCTTCTTATTAGTGTGTGACGATTGATTGTACTGAGAGCTTGATGTACTAAGCTTTGTATGAGATTGTTACATGATCTCCATGATACATAATATATGATAGTTGGGGTTTTCAGCTTCAAGCTTTCCCGTTAAACAATGGTGTTATGTGCAATTGTTTTCATTTATGCTTCACATGTGTGTGCAATTAATTTTCCGCAAAATATTAACAGTGGAATAATTATGTATTTTGCAAGAAGTTAAATATTGTGAGATCAGGGGAATTTGGATGTATGCATGCTTAGTGTATACTAATTTCTACATATTTAACCCAATTTCAATCAATTCGTCTGATGGTTCTTCTTTGTATGTTAGCACCTGTTTGAAGACATTCAATGATGATTTTTGTAAAACAACTTAAAAAATACAATAATGAAATCTAGTTAAGTTGTTATAAGGAAGTAACAATTACTCACAAACTTAGAGATCAACCCTTTCCTTCCTTGTCGTCCTATTTTATGTGCTGAATGGGTTCCATTTTCTTTTATTTTCTACAAGAAAATTTTGAAAATTAATATTTAATGCTAAATTTTTTATTTATTGTACCTAATGATCGAAAAATTCAATGATTACATATTAAATTTGAAGCATGTTGTTGTTGAGATGGCTCATCCTACGATGCAATTTTGTCCATTTCTTTGACCATCTCCTTGTACACCTTTTTGGACATTCCTACTGACATATTTCTGATATCAGCTCGTTCATCTTTTGAGATTTTCATAATCTTCCTAAAAATGTAACATGACAATAAAATATTTAATTTTTATATTGATATATGAAAAGTAAATATAACAAAAGTGATATTTATAAATAATTCTAGACAAACATTTAAATGAATATTACTTTTTCATTCCTTCTTTTTTGTTGTTGTAAGTTTTTTCTATTAAAAGTCTGACATGTCTCATTGACCAATTCTCTGGAAACTCTTCCTGTAGTTTAGATAAAATTTGGTTCTTGGAATCATTGGATTAATTTTTGTATTGTGAGTGATTCGTTCCACTAGATCCCTCAAACTTTTTTAAAAGTTCTTCCCCCTTTCATTAACTTTCAGCACCACTCCAGATGAGCTAAGGAGCAATTCATTTTCATTTTCATGTTCTGTTTTTTTTCTTTTCTTAGAAAAACATTCCATTTTTGAGTTGTTGGTCCTTGTAAAACATTAAACGGATGTGAATTAGTAGGTTGTTTGACACATGTTATCTAATAATTTTAAGTATATTATTAATGATAATTAAAAAAAGAAACTCATATTGGATCGATAATATTTTTTCATTCACCTGATTCATCCTTTTGCAAATTTTCCATTAAAATTTTACGCTCTTCTGGTCCTAGATCAGAAATAATCATATCGAGCTTCATCATTTTGTAGCTCTGCATGATACGCAGTAAACAATACATATTAGTTAAACTTACATATAGTTCAAAAATAATATTTTTTATAAAGAATTTACAAAGAACTTGCCTTTTTTTCTTTTCTTGATATGTTAACAGTATTTTTGTTACTTGATCTCTTGTCAGTCAATTTCTTTATTAATCTGAAACCTGTACTGTATCATTCATTAATATATTTATAAATAAATTCTCAACTTTTCAGGTAGAAAATGAATCTCAAGACACCAGTGTGCCTTTCATGAGGTACGCACTGCAGCCGGTGCGTGGGGATATTAAAAACACACCTGAAAATAGTATAATAGACCATACAGTGCGTTGGGTATTATAAACACACCACAAAAATAGTGTAATAGACCATACGGTGCGTGGGGTCTTAAAGATGCACCGCAAAAACGGTGTAATACACCGTACGGTGCTATCCTCATTAAATGGAGCACCAGTGCCCTATTTCAAATACGGTGCATGGATTTAGAAAAAAAAAATCAACTTTTTTACTACAAAGTACTTGCGCGGTGCGCTGTATAATACAGCGCACCGGTGCGGTAGCGTACGTAGGGCGCACCAATAAAGAAAAATCCATTTTTTCCAAAAATTCACACAATGGCCAAATGGATTAGAATCTGGCTATGCAAGTCGCCCGTGGGTTGGATGTCAATCTAAAATGAAAAACCCTAATTCTGAAATCACAGAAACAAGAAGAAGAAAGGGTAAAAAAAAAATGAAGGGTTTAGGGTAAAAATGGATAAAACTGCAGAAAAAGTAAAAAAACTGCAGAAAAAGTAAAAAAACTAATCAAATTTAATCACGAAATGGTTTGAATCTCTATGATACAGGGTTTGAATCACCAGAGGTTTGGTTTCTGATTGTTTGAAAACTTTTGTTTGAACGTATTTCCCTGCTCTACAGTGCCCTCGTGCTCTCTTGCTCCAGGTTTGTCTCCTGCAAATATCTGGCTGAAAATTTTAGCAAAAATAGTGAAATAATGAAAAGTGTTTTGTATTTAAAGAATTATTTTATGAAATTAGATTCTTGAAAATATTTTTCCACCCATTTTTCAAATTGCTACTTTTTTTTCACTTAAAGAAAATAGAGTTGCTTTTTTTTATTTGTGTTTATTCGTTGCAGGTGCAGAAGAGTTGGGAAGCACCGGTGCGTCTTCGTAATACGACACACCGGTGCGTGTTATGATGATAAGCGCACCGAACTGTATAAAGTTCTTTTTTTTGTATGTAAGATCATAATAAAATAATTCTAATTCTAAAGTACATGAATTTATTTTCATTATTTTCTAAACTTTATTATGTTAGAAAAATTCGTATTATTCTAGATTTGTTATTTTACAATTATTTGCAAATTTACAAATTTAAATATTTTAATAAAATCATTTCACATTAATACAATTAAAATTTTCACATTAATAGAATTAGAATTTTACAAATATTTTACATACAATTACAATTAAAATTACATTTACAATTAGACTTAGAATTACAATTAGAATTTTACATTAATTTCACATACATGAATTACTATTAGAATTAGAATTAGAATCTTATTTTTACATACAATTACATTTACAATTACAATTACAATTTTACAAATATTTTACATACAATTACAATTAGAATTACATTTACAATTAGAATTAGAATTACAATTACAATTTTACAAATATTTTACATACAATTCAATTAAAATTACAATTACAAATATAATTACAATTTTAGAATTTTACATACAATTACATTGACAATTTTACATAGAATTACATTTACAATTACAATTACAATTTTACAAATATTTTACATAAAATTCAATTAAAATTACAATTACAAATACAATTACAATTTTAGAATTTTATATACAATTAGAATTAGAATTACAATTTTACAAATTTTCATATATACAATTACAATCATTTCACAATAAATTAAATATTACGTCAATTACAATTAAAATTTTACATTAATAAATATTTTACATACAATTATAGTTAAAATTACAATTAGTACAAATACAAATACAATTTTACAATTTTACATACAGTTAAAATTTAAATTTAAATTACAATCACGACATAATATTTTATAAATATCATGGTCATTTAATATTAAATTAATTAATAAACATCATCATGATCATGATAGCCATCGTACAAACATCATATTCGACTAAAAAACACATTCAAACATCAAATTAACATTATATATTAACATCATCACAACACAAACATCAAATATACATCTCATTTCAAATAACTCATGCTATCACATATACACATCTATCTGCAAGCTAAACATTAAATGAACATATCTAACATGACCTAACAATATCCGCCACATCATGATGATCACCAACATGTAAATTAAGTACAACTGCAACATGAACATAAATTACATGGACCATATCCATATATATATATATATATATATATATATATATATATATATATATATATATATATATATATATATATAACTAAATAAATGTTAAAAATATACAACCTAATATAAATTTCATGGATCAATTATGGTAGTATAACAACATCAATAACAAAGAAGGGGTGAGGTCGCTGGCAGGGCACTCGATCTCGATGGTCGAGCCTGCTCATGATCATGATCACTAGTACTGATGGATGCATCAACTGGTGGTACTAGTACAACATCAATATAAGCAGTAGTAGTGGAGGCCTGCTCAGTCAATAGTGTAGCCTCGACGGTCGATGGTCCAGCATGCTCATGATCATGACTAGTACTGACGAATGCTGTAGGCTATTGACTGGACATGGCCGATGGTCCAGCCTCATCTCCATGATGACTGCTAGATGCTGCTAGTGGATCAGCCTCATGCTCATTAGGCACGGTGCGAGGTTAATGATCATGAGATGCATGTGAGTCGCTACTCGCGGACTGTCCATCACGTGTCACGTTTCGACTAGTACGCCTATAGCTATGGACAGTCCTCCTCAGTCGCATAAAAACTATCGTAGCTCCTACAACATGCCGCATCAGGCCGTACATGTCACGTAGCATGCCTCTCCACATCCGGAACAACCTATCATCGGCTTTTATGTCTTTGTAATGAGCGGGCCTGATGCCCACATCAAAAATCAATGCACAGAGTTGGTTGCCCAACTCCATCCTATATCTAGTCTCAGGTCGACTGCGCCTAGCAAAAGGAGGTATTGGTGCACCATAAGCAAGAGCATGTCTCTCTGTTGCACCGGCCTCATCTTGATCATGATCATCCTCAGCATTGGCCATGTCCTAATCGTCATCAGGATCGACACTTGGATCATGTGGTAGATCTGACATCTCCTCGCCCTCGAAAGAGCCAATGTCTGCAAAATATATATAAGTACACAACAATAATTAGAAAATTTCATTACACAATTTAATAAAAACAATTTAAAGAACATGTTAGAATAAATATAAATAAAACAATAATATTACCTCTATCATCAGGCAGCTCATCATCTGTGAAGAGGATGTTGGGACACCCTCGCCAATCTAATCCAACATAAGGACATGGGACCAAAATGAAGGAATGGAGCCCGTCTATCATGCGATATCCTGGCTGGAAACATAGTGTCTCCCCTCTTAGGCATCATCTGCCCCCACATGTGCATCCGGGCCTCGAACATCGGCCTACGAGGCTGTCGAACAAAACTAGGTCTCATCTCTAGAAACCTCTAAAAAAATAAACAAAATAGCTCTGAAGTAAAAGGGAATTTGACCCTCCCTTGTGCATGAGCATGACATCTATCTAAGGTCATACAAAACTACCACAAAAAAATGGTAAACCACCCAACAAGTCATGGCTGTTGTACTAAATAATCAACATAATATAAAAGCGAGCAACTAATGCATTGCCCGTCACTGGTGTTGTGCGAAATGATCGAAATGATAAGTGAGAGGCATTGCATGTCCTGTATACCAAATGCACCTATATGTAACTGACCTCCAAGTACCTAAAACTCTGAAGGAGACA
Source organism: Pinus albicaulis (assembly GCA_034641835.2). Classification (NCBI taxonomy): domain Eukaryota; kingdom Viridiplantae; phylum Streptophyta; class Pinopsida; order Pinales; family Pinaceae; genus Pinus; species Pinus albicaulis. Next base: position 31,003 of record JAXQQM020061558.1, read on the forward strand.
ATACATGTGCTCCAATGTATCTCTGGGAGTAAACTAACTAACTCCCTACTACACAACTAGCTGGCACGTTTGGGAATGAGGGAAAATCCACCCCTATCCTCGATAGTCCTGTAATAAAATAAATATCCTCCTCAGTGGGTGTGTACCACTGGTCAGGACCAACCTGGAAATCCTGTCGGTGGGCATTCCACCAGTGGATAATATATCTTAGAAACACACTACGGGCCTTTAAGGAAGTAGCCTCCTCATAGAACTTGAGGAGGCCTACCTGCCTAAGGATACCCTGAGTATCTACTATAACAGGCCGAGGGTATGCATCTCTCTCCCTCTCTTGGGCTTCCCATTGGAGAATCATTTCATACTGTTCAGCATGTTGTTGTTGTTGTTCCTCCTCTTCTCTCTGAATCATTGACATATTAAACAATTTTTTTTTATTAAAACAGACATGTATTTAGGAATATACATATATATATTTTTTGAAAAAAAAATAGACCATTCAGTGCGCCACAAAAACAGTCACCCACCAATGGTGGTGCGGCTTAAGTTTGTAGCGCCTTGTTCCCGGTGCTCCTAATGAAATACAATGCACCAGCCTCAGTGCAGCTGTCTATTTTTCAAGCACCGTTGACTATATCTAGGTTTAGAATAGTAGTGCGCTGACTGAAATATATGCCCCAGAGCGTATAGTCGTGTTAGCACACCGACTTCATGACAATTACATAGTCAACAGTGCGGTCTTTTACCTGGCCGCACTGTTAACCCTCTTGGAATGCAGAATGTGGTGCGTTGACATATACCGGGGCGAATAATACCGTCAACGCACTGCACTAGGATTCCCTTGGTCAATGGTGTGCCTGGCTAAATGAGCGCACCGCGTTTTATTTTTTTAATTTAAAATTATGCGGGGCGCCTTTCGGTACCGCCCCAGAAACGGTGTGGATACTGTTAGCACCGGTGATGGTGCAGCCTGTAAATTTTATAGGCAACGTCGCTATCCGGTGCAAGCCAAACGACTTAGGCGCACCGCGCAATAATTTTTTTTTTTTAATGGTTATTTTTTAGGTTATTTCAAATTCTAATATGCTAAAAGGCTTAATTATGGAAAAACTATAAAAATACCTGTACATTTTAGCATCGAGGAGGCATATTGGCTGTAAATTTTGCAAAAGAAAATTTTTCCACCGTTTTTCAAAATGCAAGTTGGAGATTGGTGGCCAATGCAGAGCAGCAGTGCGTGAAATGGTTACAATGAGAGCACTGATGTTAGGGTGGCTCAAAGAATGGGAAATGGCACCAGTGCTTGAGAGCTCTAGAGCACTGAGGAAAGTGAAAAATGTGGTTTTTTGGCCATAATTTTTTTTTATTTAACCCTGTTCCAGTGCGTAGGGTTTTATAGGCGCACCGATATGCTTACTTACAACTGCACCGAGCGGTGCTAGATTTGGCGCATTGTTTATAATGCACCGGGGCGGTTCACTAACACTGCACCTGGAAGTTTCAGTTTTGGCACATTGCTTTGATGGTGCACCAGAATGGAATATTTGTAAAGCACTGGTGTAGAATAGTTGTAAAGCACCGATTTTTTGGCCTTAATTTTTTTTTATTTAATGATATTCTGGTGCGTGCGCTTTATAGGCGCACCAGTGCTCTTGGATAAGAACGCACCGACATATTTATGTTTTGGCGCGGTGTTTTATGATGCACCGGCGCGGAAGAGTAGTGAAGCACCAGTGCATTAGCGTAATTGGATGCCCCGGGCGGGTGTATGTTGCACACTCTATTTGATGTGCCAATGTTTTGTGCGCACCGGTAATTGAGAGCAAGGGAGCACTGGAAAAATGAAAAATCTGGGTTTTTTGCAATAATTTTCATTTAATTTAACCCTTTACCGGTGCGTGTGGTTTATAGGTACACCGGTGTCATTTCTTACAAATGCACTAGTCGGTTTGTGTTTTGGCACGTTGTTTTATGATGCACCGGTGCTATTTCATTCTACCGCACTAGGCGGTTTCGATTTTGGCGCGATTTTTTATAATGCACTGGTGCGGAAGATGTGTGACGCACCGGTGCTATAGAATAATACAATACACTGGCAGGTGTGTATGGAGTGCATGGTGTCCGGTGTGCCAATGTTTTTGTGCTGACCGGTGCTTTCGGCATTTCAAAGCACCAGGGTGACGTTTAATGATAAGTGCACCGAGTGGAAAACATCCACAAAACCCTCCGCCCGCCAACCTCCTCTAGTAACCTTCGCTAGAAACGGATGTATGGGGTATTTTTCTGTGGGGTTCCTCAAAAACATCCGCTAGATGGTATTTTCCTTGTAGTGATTTATGGTTTTACCTTGTTTCTTAATAATACAAACGCCCCTGAGCCTCATTGTAACACAATTCAGAGGCATGTAGCCACCACACCTCTTCTCAAAGATAAGCTACCATTGCCTGATATATTTTGTTTCCATGATGTAAGTTCAGTTCTTTGATATTAATGAAATTAAGTTTTATTACTGCTGCACTTCTTTTTTTATGTTTATATTTGAATTCTATTGCATTCATACATAAGTTTAGATCAGTGGTATTAGGGATCGATTGGATCCTAAACTACCTGCATCATTTCCAAACCGACCATTACGAAGCAAGGCCTATATATTTTTCTTCCTAACCCTGGTCAACCTTGGGATCCATCTCCATGGATTACATGTCGTGACTTCCTTCTACCAAGCATGGAAACGACTGTGTTTTTGTGGTCGTCGACAAGTTCTCTAAGATGGAAATTCTAGAGGCCCACAAGAAGAGTATCACAGTTGAATCCATTGCTAAACTCTTATTTGAAAGAGTGTGGGTGCACTTTGGGATCCAACAGTCCATTATCTCATATTGGGATAACAGGTTCCTAAGTTCATTTTTGTCAAGACTCTGGTCGATGTTGGATACCAAGCTCACTAAGTCCACGACTTTCCACCCCCAAACTGATGGCCAAACAAAGTTCGTCAATAGGATGATAATACACATTATGCACATGTACAAATCGAAGCATCCTCACACATGGGATGAACTCCTCCCCTATGTCCATCACAGATACAATCGAGCTCTCCATAAGTCAACTGGCCATAGCCCCTTTCATGTGGGGTTGGGATTCCAGCCACTATATCCCATTGATGTGGCCATACAATTTACAACTACTCATGCAAACTCGGCTCATGTCAAATCCAAAGCTGACAGGTCGAACAACTTCTTTGAGCACATTTAGCACATCTGTCAGCAGGTCCATGACATATTGGATAGATCCAATGCTAAGTACAAGAAGCGACATGATCATCATTAGGTGCCACACAATTTCTATGTGGGCGACAAAGTTTGGCTACATTTACAGAAGGAGCACCTCACTGGACCCCATCGCAAGCTTCGCCTACTTCGATATGAGCCATACACCATCACCAAGGCTATAGGAGACAATGCATTCGAGCTCAACATTCCACCATTTCTTGGTCTGTACCCAATGTTCAATGTGGATTGCCTTCGACCATACTTTCCACCATTACTGAACACATCTGACATTGTAGAACAACTCACAACCACAAAGTTAAACCCGGAATGCATGGAACATGCCACGGTTGATTGGATCATTGACACATAGATCAATAACACCTACCAACATAGGATCCAGCTATATCGATTTGTCAAATCAGGCCAACTCCTTCACCAGGGCAAGTGTTTCAACAAGGACCAAGTTCAACAGAAATTTCCTCACCTCATGGAGGCTCTACAAACAATGGGGAACATTAATTCCTAAATGGGGAGGAATGATACAGGTGGATATTGGCGGCCACCCTCCTATTCCACCTAGACTTCAAGTCAATTTCATCAGTTTCCTTATTTATAGCAGCATTTACTATTTTTAGTAGTTTTTTCGGGTCATGAACTTCCATATCAGTTTGACCCCCCTAAACGACATTTTTTTGAGGTCCACAGTAGGCCATAGCCATATGAATAGGCCTGCAGAAAATATTATAGTAATCGGAGAGATACTTCTAACAAGGTATTGTATGCGCCAAATGGATATAATATGACCAAGTTACCACCTTGGGAAGTTGGCTGCCCAACTAGGGCCCCACCAGGGCCCACAAACTCTTGGTGTTAGATATCCTGGGGTTAGGTTTTTGGTTTTTTAGGATTTTACCTTATTGTTCAATAATAAAAAGGCCCTTGAGCCTCTTTGTAACACAGTTCAGAAGCATGTAGTCAGAACATCTCTTCTCAGAGATAAGCTACTATCGTCGGAGCTAGTTTATTTCCATTATGTATGTAAGCATAGTTCAGTTATTTGATATTAATGAAATGAAGTTTTATTGTTGTTGCACTTCTGTGTTTATGTTTATATCTATATTTTATTGCATTCATGCATAAGTTCGAATAACAATACCACATATATTGTTTCGCTGCCAGTGAGCATTCATAGTCCCAACAGAGTTATTTACTTCCCCCATTTTAAAAAAGGATTAGTTTCTATCAATCAAGAATATTATGTTGATTTGTGTAGATTGGGAGGTACTATGCAACCCTAGGTGTTGGGTTTGTGAGAATTTTGATCACAAAGTGGTTTTGTGGGCGAAGTACCCAAGCGATGGTGTTTTGCACCCATGGTGTGGGCAAAACCAAGTGAAGAAAATAATTGTTTAGTCATTGTTTACATGTGGGAAATCTTAATGGACCAAGGGTGACCTAAGATAAGTATGTGTTGGCTAAATCAAATGTAAAAATCCCTTGTCTTATGTTAGTTTGGGTTATTATTGAAAAATTTCAAGTCGGATAAGCCTAAGGAGACACCCCTTGAGGGCTATACATTTCCCTCATAGGAAACTATAAAAAGGAAAGAGGAGAGACTCATTTTGTCACCATCCAAGTGCATCACATCAAATGAGAAAGACATTTGAGGTAGTCAAGGTCCTATAGGATAATTTTACAAGAGAAGAAGGGATCGAAGTTCTCATCTATCCTATGTTTAGACAGAGTCAAGTTTGGGAAACTTGGTGGGTGATTTTGGAGAGGGGTTTTGGGCGCTCATTTTCAACAAATATTCTCTGCATAATAGGCCAAAAATTTCAAGATTCCTGAGGTGGGGAGAAAAACTATATTAGTTGTTTGGAGAAGGTAATGAGGCGTGTTTTGGAGGGTTGAGAGGGCTATATTAATGTTGGAGCTTGGCCGCATATGTTGAGGAACCAACATAAAATTTAAGGGGGAAATTTTCCAAGGATTTAAGGAGATGTACAGTCTATGATTAGGGTTGGTCTGTGTGTGCTATAGGAGCCCTAAAATAGGGATTTATACCTCAAGTAATGTGCTTAGAACTGTGATTATTTGAGGGAAAAATAAGATGCAATTGAGAGGCATGTATTTGTTTTTCCATTTTGATGAATGATAGGTGATGAAGGGCTATCTATAAGGGTTATTGAAAACAATTTATTTATTCCCTAGTTGAGACTTATCTCTTTGCAAGAATAATCCCATAAGTCTATCCCTAAGTGGCCTAGTTCAGAGAAGAAAATAATTTGATACCTCGTTTAGATAGAAGGAAGAAAAATGAGTGTTGGGGTTGTATGTTAGGATGTATTGAAGTGGTGGTTAGTGGGAAGAATAAAGAAAAATTTTACGCTCCTTATTAGGTGATGAACAACAATATTTGCAAGCCTTTGATTTTTCATCTTTGAAGGAATAAAGAGGATTGTATGTGGGAAACTTTGAAGTTGTAGATTAGTCAAAGAGTTCACTATGTGTGGGTTGTTTTGGAGGCCCTAGGATCAACATTCTGGAGTAGCTAGAAGGTTTATGAGTGGGAAGATTTGGAAGGCCTTATGACAGTGATGTTGGAGTAGATACGACACTATGTGAAGGGAGTTTATTTTTGTTCACAAACGAAGTTGTGAACAACATTTTTTCTCATGGAAAAGTATGTAGTGGGTAAAAGTGTTGAGATTCAACAAGAAAATTTAGCACCCACACCTAGTGCATTAAGCACCTACACTAGGGTGGGGCCCACAAGGTTATTTTGGTGCATTTATATTTTAGTTATCCCTTAATTAAGATGGAAAATAAACTATAATATATTCTCAATGTAAACTTGAAACAGTTAACTGAGAGTGATAAACTCCATTAGCTAGTGGATTTCGAGTTAGAGGTAGTTGGTGAGGCATGCAGAGTAATTCTAGTTGTAACAGAGTTCAAAGTGCAGTGGTGCATTAGTTAATGCAGGTTGTAATCAGTTTAACTCAGTTGTGCTAGTTGTAAATGTTTATTTCACTAGTGAGAGATCAAGTGAATTAAATATTAGTTAATTCACAATCAGTGATCTCACATACAACTGAGGATTTACTATTATTAGTTGCATGCATGTCAAATCCAGTGGAGACCCAGTTGAGTTCTAGGTGAAAGGGAAGTTGACTATCAATTGTAAGATTATTGGGTTGCACACATGAAACAAAACACCCATTGGAGTGCCCATGATACTTGTGCAGTCAAGGCATGCAAGAATTCCTATCTTTCAGGGATCTTTACCATAAAATATTGCACAAGCAAGGCAGGTTTTCTGGAGGCTGAGAATTGGCTATGTGTTAGTCTCTGTGAGGGCTCTTGTGAGACTATTAGTTGAGTACTGGAGGGCTCTTGTGAGAATATTTTTGTATGTAATTGTTTCATGATCCATGCTTAATATACAATATAAGATAGTGGGGTTTTTATCTATAAGCTTTCGTCGAGAAATTATCTGTGTTGTGTGCAATTGATATTTCTTCATGTTCATGTGTTAGCGATTGTGTTTTTAATTCGCAAAATATTTGTAGAAGAAGTTCAGTACTTAAATTTAGCACATTGTTAAATCAGGTGAATCCAAAATATACATGCATGTTGCATAATTTCTACATGGTATCAAAGCACAGGAAATTGAAGAAGTGAATTAGGAGATGAGTTTGTGATGGGATAGAATTTGACTTTCCAGAAAGACTTTCTTGGTGCTACAACTGATTCAAGATCGAAATGGCTTTCAATGGCTTGAGGTTAGAGTATGCACTTGAGGTCAACTCGAACTATATTTCTTGGAAGGACATGATGGAGGCAGTACTCAAAGACAATGGCTTGAAGGAATTCATTGACAATGATGTTCCTAAACCCGTTGCTGCACATGCTGCAAATATTGATGCATGACAAAAGAAAGTGGCAAAGGCGAGGAGGATCTTGTTGGAGGGAGTACGAGACCACATTGTCTCATGCCTCCATGGGAAAGCCACACCATATTAAATGTGGAAGGCTTTGATGGATCTATTCCAAAGTAGCAACGACCATAGGAAATTGGCGCTCAAAGATAAATTCAGGAAAATCAAGATGGAAAAGGGCGACACCATTCCAAAATATCTAACAAAGTTTGTCTAATGTAGGGATGAACTAGGGATTGTTGGAATAATAGTTGTTGATGATGATTTGCTGAGCTTGGCTCTCCTAAGACTTCCTAAGAGTTGGCACAGTTATCAAGACTCTGTCAATGGAAGGGAAAATTTGATAGATTGGGAACGATTGTGGTCAGATTTGGTGTAGGAGGAGTTCAGACGGAACACCAGAGATGGATCTTCTTCTAAGAATGAGGATGAAGAGGATTGTGCTTTGGCTTCCAAGGTGAGGAAGGGGAAGGGGAATAAATTCCATTCTAAATCTGTGTCCAAGAATGGCAAGAAGCAGGACATGTCCAAGGTGAAGTGTTTTTACTATCACGAGCATGGGCATTTTGCTACTAATTGTCCAAAAAAAAAAAGAACAAGAAGGCTGGAGGATCCGCAGTTGGTGAGGCCCTTGCCTCGGAATTTGAGCTTGACTTCTCATTGATCGCATGCATGGTGTCCATCATTTGGATCTGTGTGGTATTTTGACAGTGGCACTTCCTTTCACATGAAGGGAGATAAGGAACTTTTCAGTGACTTGGAGGAGAAAGATCTCCAGATGCATATTGAAATGGGCGAAGACAAACGGTACAGTGCTATCGAGATTGGTACCAAACTTTCAGAGGGAGTTAGGTAAACCATTTCAATTAAAATATGTGATGCATGTACTAGGTCTAAAGAAAAATTTGGTCTCAGTCGCAATGTTGGATGATAGAGGCTATGATGTTGTTTTTAGTGATGGAAAAGCTTCCCTGCGACATAAAACAACGAGACAAGCCAAGAGGATAGGGATTCAAGTTAAGAATCTCTAGAAGTTGGAGGTATATGGTTGCGCAAAAATGATGGGCAAGGTAGATCAAGTTGTGAGTTGGGATGAGGGCGAACTATGCCATAGCTGATTGGGCCATCTTCACCATGGAGCCTTGAAATTCATGCAGCATATTTCTACTGGTCTTCCCAGGGGTACACATGCACAGTAAGATACATGAAAGGTATGTACTATGGGAAAATATGTAAAGGCCACCTTTCATGAGAAGGAAAACCGAGCTTTGGGGATCCTTGAGAGAGTTCACACATACGTGTGTGGTCCTTTCTCGGTTGCTTCAACAACAAAACATAAGTACTATGTAATATATGTTGATGAATTTTCTCGTAAGTGCTAGAGCTTCTTCATGAAAAATAAATATCAAACATTCTCTAAGTTTTTTGAGTTTAAAGTACTGGTGGAGAAAGAGTTGGGGAAGCGAGTGAAGGCTTTTAGGAGCGATAATGGTGGAGAATACATCTCTAATGGATTCAAGAAATTTTGCAGCAAAGAAGGAATTCAAAGAGAACTCATAGTGTGTCATAACCCATAACAGAATGGGGTCGCAGAGAGGAAGAATAGAACTATTGTGGGTGCATAAAGAGCAATGTTGCATAATCAAGGCCTACCGATGCATCTATGGGCAGAAGCATGTAATACAATGGTACATGTGAAAAACCATTGTCCTCATAGAGTACTTGACTTGATGTTTCATATTTTAATATTATTGGCTCATCTATTTATGTGCATGTGACCAAGGACTCTAGGAAGAAGTTCGAACCAACAATTGAGGTTGGGATTTTCGTGGGTACACTGAAACACCCCATAATTATCATGTGTATTTCCCAAACAATAGAATGACTATTGTGCAACGAGATATCAAATTTGATGAGGAGAAAGCCATGTGGTTGTCCCATGAAAGGGAGCTGGACTTGCATGCAGAGCAGGAACTGTTGGTTCCCAAGGATGAGTCTTAAGATGTGGATCAATCACATGAGGAGGTTCATGGAGTGGAGGAAAACACTCATGCAAAGTCATCCATCAGAAATGGCAGAAAGCGCACCACGAAATCTGATAGATTGAGACTTGATGCTGCAGAGAATGTAGGAGCCCCTACTTCACAGCACAGACAGAGACAGTCTCCCGACTGATTTACTGGATACATGGCTCTTATGAGAAAATGTTTTGTGACTAAACCATATTCCTTTTAGGAAGCAGTGCAACAACCAACTTTGGTTGATGCAATGGTGGAGGAGTATGACTCCATTGTCAAGAACAGTGCATTGGAGATAGTCCCAAGACCGATTGACAAATCAGCGGTTGGATCGAGATGGATCTACAAGGTAAATCAAGCTGCTGATGGGAGTGTGGAGAAATATAAGGCCAGATTTTTGGCCCAGGGATTATCAAAGATCAAGGGGATAGATTAGGATGAGAATTTTGCACCTGTTTCAAGGTACTCTTCCATAAGATCCATCCTTGCACTCTCAGTGCAAATGGGCTGGCGCATTCATCAGATGGATGTGAAAACTATGTTTCTCAATGGGAACATTAAGGAAGAGGTGTACATAGAGAAAATTGAAGGTTTCAAGATCTTCAAAAATGATTCACATGTGTGCATACTCAAAAGAGAACTGTATGGGCTGAAGTAAGCACCTCTTGCTTGGTACACTCAGATAGACAACTATTTCACTGGACTGGGCTTCACCAAAAGTGAAGGAGATGAAAATTTGTGCTAGATTGTGGTTGAGGGTAATATATTGATCATTTTTATTTATGTTGATGATCTAATTTTGACTGGTGATGAGAATTTGACACACTCATGCAAGGATGATCTTGCAAGGGAGTTCGAAATGAAGAACATGGGTCTCCTTCATTATTTCCTTGGATTGGAAATATGGCAGCGAGATGGTGAAATTTTTGTGTCTCAATGCAAGTATGCAAAGGAGATATTGGGTAAGTTTAACATGGAGAGCTGCAAACCCATGGATACTCCTCTTCCAGGAAATTGGAGGAAAGAGGATGCTACTTCTGGAGAGGTAGTGGATGCTACTGTCTACCGAAAATTAGTGGGTTCGCCAATGTATTTGGTGAACACGAGATCGGAATTTTGCTACGTATTTAACTAACTGAGTCAAGCTATGGTAAAGCCTACCAAGCTCTTTTGGAAGGCGGGGAAGCATGTCCTGAGATACCTGAGGGGCACATCAGAGCATGGTCTATGGTACAAACGGACAGAGGAAGTGAAGTTGCATGGCTTCATGGATGTAGATTTGGCTGGCAGTCCATCGTACAAAAAGATCACATCAGGGGGGATCTTTAGCATTGGATCGATAACAGTTTTCTTGTACAGTAGGAAAAAATGATCCATGGTGTTAGTCATCAGTATTTTTCGTATGTTTGGATGACTAGATTCTTTGGCTGAGTTTTCTAGAAGCTAATCTCAATCTGTCAATTTTTCATCTAGAAAACACCTCAAACAAATTTTTTTCTTCCTACCCCTCCCTTTCAACCTGTGATGGGAATGGTCTTCAGTTTTCAAGTCCTATCACAATTCAGAAAAACCTCCCCTGTCTATAGCTATCATAAGCTTTTTTTTAATGCTATCAAAGTCCCCTGTTTTCATATAACTCATTGTCCAACATTAGAAAAAGTGTCTACCCATTTCTCACTGATCATTTTGTCATATGATAGCTTACTCATGCCTAAGAAACTATTCAGAATCTATGAAAAAATCTGTAGGTCTAGGTGTTGGTGTTTAGGGAAAATTCCTGGACAAAACTGTCTTAAAACAAAAACCCTGTTTTCAATATCAGTCAGCCATCATTTCTTCTTATTTGTAAAAAAAAAACCCTTGTCTATCCCTAGTTCATACACCATCAAAAGGTCACTGTGTTTTGTCTCAAGAAGAGCTTAGAAAGTTTCAAATCCAAGAATAAATAGAGAAAGAAGTTTTCCATGTCTGAAGAAATATGATCATTTCAAACATTATCTTGATATACATCTGCAAGGCTCTCCAAAGCTCAAAGTCATCTATCAATGCATCTTTGCAGGGGTGTATAGATTGATGACACTAAGCAAAGTGTGAGCAAAAAGAGCACCTCAAGAGAAGGTTTCATGCTATGGCAGTTTACTATGGAGGTCAGAGAAAGTGCAGATTGTGAAGAAAGAAGAACTACAAGATTAAAACTTAAAAAAACCCAAAGGTCAAAGGTTTTCCATTGTGGAAAATGAATACATAGGTTGGGTAATGTCTGCCTCCAGCACTCCATGATAATTCAAGATGGAATTTTTTTCATTAGTCCTCAAACATGTGAGCAAGCCCTACAATATCAATCTTATACAATCAAAAGAGACAGTCTTTGGGCAAAAAAGAGCCTCTAGCAAGTAGGCATCCAATGAAGGTATAAGAGGAACAACTGCCCTTTGTATCTTACTTTAAACCTAGGCTCTAAAAAAATTCAAGGACAATCTGCTGCGCCAAATAAAGCTAGAGACAATGCGAAAATTATTTGCTTCAAAGATGAATACAGTGAGCATTTATCATTTTCCAATTGCATTACTTACCCCTAGGTTTCACAATGATTTTATGCAAAAGGGATATACATTATTGATAGGTCCTCATAAATCAAAGGGCATTATGATTCAAATGTTTTCATCAAGGATAAGCGCCAAAGATTCACTTTTGTCTTCTATTTTTATTTTTCAAACAAACCACCAGGGGTCACAGTGTTGAAATAAATGAAGTTTTATAGTTTGAAGGCCTCCTTCATCATAAGCAGAGGGCTCATCAATGGTTTTGAGTAACCTAAAGTGGTTACATTTGCATGAGACCTCCTTCATGACAAGAAGAGGGCCTACTTACCACTTGTTCAAAATAAATCCTTCAAACTAGCAAAGTGGCCTGACAGTGATTTTTGAGCGACCTAGGTGAATACAGTTGCATAACCTCCTTCATAACAAGCAGAGGGTTGAAAAATCATCAGGGCAATTACTGAGCTGAAGAGGTCTTGTTGTGAAGACACCGTGCAAAAAAGAGAAATCAGTTAGTAAGAAGGGACAGTTTATTTGAAGGTCTTCAAGAGTGATAAGAAAATATCACAGTTTACTAATTATGCCTTTTTCAAATAAACAAATGAAGGCACTGTAGCTGTTGAAAACGAGTTTTTTTATAATGTAAGATCACCTCCTTAAAGGATAACTAGTAGAGGGCCTAACAATGGTTTTGAGTGACCTAGGTGATTTCAATTACATAACCTCCTTCATAACAAGCGGAGGGTTGAAAGTCATTAGTTATTGATACAGTGTTTGGGAAAACTTTGCAGTGATAGAGAGTGTTTGGGAATCAGTATTTTCGTCATTGTCTTTAAAAAGACAAAGCATAAGGAGAAACAGCTTTTGAAGATGTGTTCAGATTTGGTCGAAAAGATACCCTACAAATAGAAAAACATGAATCAATTAGTAGAAAAAGACAAGACTTCAAACAAAAGCACAAAATCACTTTTCAATGCAAAGGCAAAAAGGCAAAAAGGAGTTTTCTTTTTTCAAATTGATAAAGGGGAAAAGATGCTTTAAAAAAAAAAACCTCATAAGGCATAAAAGAGCCCGATCAGAATTTTGATGTCATTATGCAAGTGTTTTGAGGAGAAAAAGAAAATTTTTAAGCACCCTTTGCAGCCTTTGGTGCACGCGACGCGCCTGGAAAAACTCACGGCGCCCCTGTAGCTACGTCCAGAAGAAATTAACACTGGACGCAACGAGCCTGTCGAGCGACGTGATGCACCTGTGCAAACCGCCCTGTGCCCAGTTTGAATGCAACGCGTTTGCCTGGGCCACTTCTGAACGGCCCACCACCCATCGTTCAGTCATCAACACGCGACGCGTTTTCCTCTAGGCCAACTCTGAACGGAGCTTTGACCGCCCAGGCCTATGCTAAAGGGAGGTGGCTTCCATCCTCATAAACCCTCAAAAGTGCGAAAAAACAGATTTTTGTGCAGGGAATTCATCTCCAATAGTAGCTAACACATTTTCAAGAGGTATTTCTTGTTTTCCTTGCCTAAGTCTTTGATTTTGAGAGGTGTTAGAATCAATTTTATTAAGAAAAAGACACAGTCTAATAAAGGAGAAAACACAGTTTGTTCTCAAAACTGTCATGTTTACTAAGAGTCAAAAAGATAGTGATTGAGGAAAAGCACCTATTTTCAGTTTACAGAGCTTGTTTGGTGTCAGAGGTTAAAAGACAAAACTCTGTGATTTCAAAGAGGAAAAAACACAGTTCTTGAGAAGGGAACTTATTTTCATTGAAAAAGGAACTTTTTTGCTAGCTAAGAAAGAAATAAAGTACTTAAAGAAGAGATCTATTTTCAGTTCATTTGAAAGACCTGTCTTGATAAGAGAGTGAAGGAAAGTCTAAACAACTATGCCTCCAAAGAAGGTCAACAAAGGGGGGTATCACAACAGATTTGAACCTATAACTGTGAAAGAGTTAAATGATTCCCCTTCAGTCCTTTTCAACTTTCATGAGGTAGGGTGCCTTTATTTTTGCCAAAAAGTCTAGGAGGTCACCAATCACCCCCCCTTAACACAGTTGTTTTCCCTGAGGCTGCAAGGAAAACATGTTCACATATCATGCGTTGATTTTGTTCTCACTCCTAGGTCAGTGTCGAGGGCCACCAAGATTCCCTATCTCGGTGAGAAATGGTTCAAACAAACCTATTTGGACCTAGACCACTACAAAACCTTCTTGAAACAAGCTTACCAAAATGAATGCAAGGCTATTTTCCCCTTTTCTCATCTATTGAACAGTTATGTGCCCCTCATGAAAATCATCATGAGATATTTCACATGTGAGGGGAGATATTCCCGAGTTTATTCCTATCACATCAGGCTTCTCATGCATTTCACAAGAAATCAGTTGCTAAACCTCCCTGTCTTCCTCTGCAAAATCATAGACAAGATTTCCTCCTTGTCCAAAAGAGAACTCTTGCTCAGCAAAGAGCTAGTATTTTCCATCATTCTCTCATCAAAATCATCATCCTTCACCAGCTTGAAAAGAAAGGAGTTTCTTGGGAGACTTTCATTTCTCATCCAGATTTTATTACTGCCTCTTCATCTCTTGGCCCATGTCATATGTCCTCCTCACCCTCCACTCACTATGTCTCCCCTTCACTTAGTCAATCTACTCGTCAAAAGAAAACATCACCCATGATTGATAGTGAAAACGAGTAGTCGTATGAAAGCAGGCATGAAGTTAGTGATAATGAGGAACATAGTGATACTCAGCAAAGTAGTGAGCATGAACCGAGTGACAAACCACAGAACAGTGACCATGAGTATACTATTGATGGTGAAGAAAGCTCACCAAAGGATAAGGAAGTCAGTGGCACTCAACAAAGTAGTGAGGATGAAGAACAAAGCAGCCCTAAGCAGAGCAGTGAAAATGAGCATGGGGACAACCCACCTACAGCTAGTGATGATGAGGAACAAAGGGAATATGTTCAAAGCAATGATGAGGAACACAACAGTCCTCCACAAAGTCATGAAAGAAATCAAACGGACAGTGAAAAAAGTGCCTCCTAGAAAAGTAGTGACCATGGTGGCAGCCCACACACAGAGTCTAAGGAAAACAGTGAAGATGATGGCATCATGACAAATGACAATGAAGACAGTCATGATGGAAGTAGCTCATGTGAAAAAATTGAAAACAGTGAGCATGGTAAGGGCAGAACACAAGAAGAAGTTCAATACAGTGATGTTAAGGTTGGCAGCCTAAAACAATTTCAAAACAGTGAGGGAGGTGACAACATACAAAAAATAGATAAAGATAGTCATGATGAAGGCAGCCCTAAACAAACTCAAAACAGTGAGGAAAACAGTGAACAGGGTAGCAAAGCAAGTGATGATGGAGGCAGCACTGTAAAGGATCAAGTTGAACAAGTGCTAGTGATGAAACCTCCTCTCTCTTCTCCTCAACACAACGAAGAACATGTGCTTGTTGCCTCTCCTAGGCAAGGGGCCATGATTCATTCCTTAAAAGCACCAAAGTCTAAAAACACCAAATCTCCAAAGAAGAAAATCACTCCAGCGGTGACTAGTAATGTCACTAGGGCGCTAAGGAGTAGAGGAAAACTGCCTAATAAGAGTATTGTTGAATTTCCAAAGAGAACAGGAGCAAAGAAGTATATCCAAAGCAAAGGCAAAGAAAAAGTTGAACAACAGGAGAGTAGCCATGAACAAGAAAGAGAGTTTGACATCATACAAATAGACAGTGATGTTGGAGATGATGAAGCCAGAATCCTTAAGTAACTTTTGCAAAACATAGAAGCCAAAATCCATGACTTAGAAACTAATCTAGAAAGGTCAAAGGACCTCATACACTTTCTACAAATTCAAAATAGGCAGATGAGTGGGCTAATGGAAATCTATGAGGCCCGGGCATTCAAACACCAAAGGGAAGCATACAAAGAACAAGTCAAGCTTGAAGATTATATGGGCGAATTTGATGATATTTAGGAAGAAGAGAAACCAGTAAGAAAAAGGCATAGGACTATGGATCTTAGGAGAGCTTTGGAGAAACAGAGGGAAGAAGAAGCAACCCTTGCTCGATCATATCCTCTCACACAATTGCTTACCCAAGAGATAGAAAATGATAAAGAAGCATGGCTTGAAAGAGCCAACAAGCATTTGGAGGAAAAATTAGACAAGGAAAACAAATATTTGGGTTTGCAAAGGAAGATGACTAGGTGTTTCTAGAAATTGAACCAATTTTCCCAAAGAAAACTCAAAATTGCTCAAGAAAGGCTCAAAACTGCCCAAAGGAGGCACCCAGTGAAAAAGGGGAAAAATACATATCTAGGCTTGAATTCTTGGCTTCAGATTCCTTGCATGCTTCTAAGAACCCATAAGGGGTTTTCTCGCCAAAATTGACCAAATTTTGACATGATCTTGTTTTTTGTGTTTTTTGGCCCTAATTGAACATTTTTCTAGGCGCTGCCATGTTTGCTAGGAGCATCCTCAGCTCATGAAAGTCATTTTTTTAGATGTATTAAATTTGGGGGAATCTACTCACAAATTTTCAGATCCAAAGAAGGTGTTTTGGTCCCCCAAAGAGGCAAAAATCAGTCAGAATTCACCTTTTTGCCTCACATATCAGCAGATGAGACATTTATGGGTTTTTTCACTCAACCCTCTTTTTGATAGACTTATAGGGATCCGTTTTTGAAAAATCAAGTAGTTCCAGAAACTAGACATCTAGGGCTTTCCAATGAGCTCTCACATGCCTTGTTTTGACATCGGGAAGTCCCTCAACAGTTATCTGCAAAACAAGCTTTCTTCTGGTGCTACGCTCCTGTAGCATTTTGGCTGAAAAGGCAGTTTTCTGAAGGTGGCCATCCAAATTTGCGTTAAGCTATTTTTAACTCCATGTTAGAGATTAAAAGTCAATTTTCTTTCTATTATTAGCTTAAATAGATATTTTTGAAGATATTTTGTGCCTTGGGCTTTGCAAAGCCTCAAGGACAAAATCAGATATTTGCATTAGGCCAATGGCCTTCTAGTTGCTCTAGGAGGGTTTCTTCCTCTTTGGCCTTTATAATCCAAGAGGATTCATTGTAACCAGAGGCTGAACTTGATATTATAGAGCAATACATAGCATTATGAGCTTTTAAGAAATACTTGTCTCATGAAGTGGATTATCTCTTGCTTGACTTTGATGGTGGAGGAGGATTGTATGTAGGATTCCATGGCTTGGTGAATGGTATTGTGTTCCTTATCTGTTACGTTTTCTTAGTTTATCATACATTTTTTCATGCTTCTTGCTTACTGTATTTTAGTAAAGAATAATTTTGAGATATGCCCATGGAGGCACCTCAAATTTCCTGATTCGTTACAGCTTAAATGTTTTCATCTTTCTTGGTTATGTCAAAGAATTCTTAATTGCTCTTCGGTACCCTAAGAACTTGTTATCGGTTTCATTAATGGTTATTATGTATGATGTCTAGTATGATTCACGGTACGCCCTGCTTACTCATAGCTAATCAAAACTCCATTTCTGAAATCTCTCTCTGAATTATTGGTTGTCTTAGTTAAGTCAAAGAGGTCTTGTTTCGATCTTGCCCTTTGTCCATGCTTTGCAGTCTTATTTCAAAGTTCCCGATAGCTCAATATATGATGTTTAGGAGTTCCCTCTTCATAGATTGAGTTGTTTGTTTGTCTCATTTGTTTTCCCAAAAAGTCTGAAGGTGATTTTCTCAAAGTTAGAGGGTCTTATACTTCTATGCATCACCTGATTGTTTATTTTTTGCATCTATCAGTTTGAGTTTCATTTTAAGTGATTAATGGTTAGCCCTACCACATGAATGCTTGCTGTTTAAACTATTTATGCTTAAAACCTCTTTTTCTTTCACAAACTTAGTGTCCATCTCATTTCACTTTCACCCAAAGAATCCATTTATCTTGACCAAATCGGCGCTACAGTTATACCTTGTCCATCATCGAGACACTCTCAACCTTTTTGACCCCATAGCCTAGTTGATTTGACAAACTTTTGATCTATTTATCCTTCAATCAGTTCCCCCTCAAAAAACCTAAAACAAACCAAAACATACTTAACAACTAGCCTAAAAACAAATATACAGAAGCAAGCAAGTTACATCCTTTGCACAATAGAGAGAGCCCTCTCTGAGTCCAGGAAGGCTAGGTCTCAGGGCTCCAAAGCTTGGTATGATGTTAGCCTGTCATTTCGCCTGCCAATCTGCCAAATCACGGGACCCTAACATAATGGTGATCACGGTGGGACCTACTGAGTGCATAACAGTCTAGCAAACTCTTGTAGATTCTTCAATCCTTCAAAATTAAAATCAGACAAACAGCCTATAAAATCATTTAGAGTAAGATCTTATTGTTTCACCATCTTAGAAAAATGATGATTCAGCTATAGAACACTCTTACAAAGCTTAGGGCTACATATAGGAACTCAGAAAACCCCAAAAACGTCCCTAGATTGGATTTTTATCAGTTATTGGTGGTGGACCATAAATACATATCTCTAAAAACAACAAAAACATCCACCTGATGACTCCACTAGCCTCCAGTAGGCCTAATACTCCGCTAAAAACAAAAAAATTTCATAATCATACTATCATATGGACTTACCTTTCCAAAAACACAAAGACTGTGATACAGCCTCTGAAATCAGTGACAAACTAAGTATAAATTAGGATTCAGAAGTCTTCATCTAAACATAGGAAATCAACAGAATAGCCTAAAAGAATAGAACTATAGCTTTCTCAACAATCTAGCAAACTGTTGAACTGAGTTTGAAGTCATTCTTACAAGTTTTCACATAAACAATTTCTAGAAAAGAATTTTCCTTTAAAAACATCTTGGTCAGTATTGGTGGTGGACCATAAACCTCAAGAACATCCACTTGGCGACTCCACTAGCCTTCATTTATTTTTTACCTTACTCACATTCGCGAAACCCCTAGAGAGGACAACCATCCAAATAACAATCACAACTATCACCCTCTCTAAGCTTTGACTTTGAAATCTGACTTCACTAAGAATTAATACCAGATTTCACCCGGACCCGAATCCCCCTATCATAGTTGTTGACCCAGAAAAGATTTTGTGGAAAACTTCTAAAATTGGTAACTTAGCTACTGATAGGACCATCCACAAAGCAAGCTCTGTACCTGAGCATATTACATCCTTCCAAGATTCCCATTTTGACTTGAGTTCAGCAAAAGCCGTTTTTAGAAGCAAGTCGCAAAGTAAAATCAACCTTGACGATCTTGAGCCCTTAGATTTGCAACAGAGTCCTAGCAGAGAAGCCTCACCCACTACACCTCCTGATTTTCAGCTTCTCCACCACTTCAGCTCTTATCACCCCAAATCTGCTCAGAATCAGTTTACAAGTCCAAGTACCTTCACCACACCCATTCAAACCACCACTGTGAAAATCACCTCATCCCATACTACAAATCCTCATACTGTAAATCTACCATCAGCTCCCATCATGGCAGCTTGGTATGCACCCTTAGTGTTACCACAGCCTTTGGTACCTTTGCAAAATGATTACCAAACCAAAATCCCACATTTCACCGGGGCTAAGGTTACTACTGCCCAACAGCATGTAGATAGAATCAGTG
>JAXQQM020062549.1:0-54435 GCA_034641835.2 Pinus albicaulis
TGAATGTGGGGAGGAGAGAAGGCCCTAAATCTTGCGGCGATCGTAGCGGAAAAACCGACCGTTGGAATTGTGATCCATCAGTTGGAGGTAAGAGGCCTAATATTAAGCTTTGTTTTTGATGGATTCAAGTTGTAGATTAGGGCTTTAAATCTCAGGAAGTGCCCCTACTTCTCCGTCACGGCCGGGTCGCACTTTTTGGGGCAAAAATCGCGACCCGGGAAGGCTCCCCAGCCCCAGGTGCACTCATGGAGGCGGGGGATTTTCAGTGCTGTTTTGGACTAAGATTCATTTTTGGTATGAGTTAATCCAGTTTTGATTATCTGTAGACTGAAAAAGATGGTTTTTTTATGCAGAGATGGCAGATATATGGATCAACTGGAGAGAAAGAGATCTAGGGACACTGCAGACAGAGATCGAAGCAGATTAGGGTGTCCGTCGTGCACTGGATAGATTTGGGGTTCTAAAATTTTTGGAGAACCCTTTGATGAGAGCCTGAGAGCCTCGTTAGCCTCTGACACGCTGGCTGGGATCCGCATCATGAGGTTTTTATGGTACAGGGGCAGATCGAGCCTGACACTGAGAGCTGAAGATATGGCCGCACTGGTGGAGGATCTCCGTCGTAGATGTGAGGGATTGCTGACCAGGTATCAGAGTGTGGATGGCAGGATTTAGACGACCGATACATATAGCTATGTATTGGTCTCCCCTCGGAATGGCGAGGGATCATGCGACGCATGGCGATGGCCGGGCAGACGGTGCGTGATCTACGAGCTGCGGGAGCAGAGCCGTTGGCGCGGGATCCTCCGGATGGTGATTAGATGTGGGGCAGGTGGTGCCCCCTAGTAGTGATGTAGGGGCAAGTGGTGCCCCCCAGTTTGTAGTAGTGGTTTTTTGGAACATGCTATGGGCATGTCGTATGTGTCAAATTATATGGACTTTAAAACACATGTTATATATATATATATATATATATATATATGAGTTTTATGTGTATTTTTTGGATGCTATTGTCTTATGTGTGATAAATGCCAGTCTAGAATATGGTTTGCAATCTGATCTACGTAGTGATTGGTACTTCTAGGGATGTGAGTGAATGAAATGAATCTAAATTCCCGTATCAAAAGTCTCACCCGTAAATATTGTCTAAACAGGATAGGATTATGGACACGGTAGACGCCATTAAGTTGTAATACAATAAGCAGGGAATCTAAATAAACTTGCAGATGGAGGATACGATGGGAGAGAGCGTCAGCTAGGAGACCGTGAACGGCATCATACTCAGCTTGGTTATTGGTGGCAGTGCCAATGCAGACTCCATTTGTGAGGACAAGGGTATGCCGAGGAGTAAAGATGGCCCAGGCGGCTGAGGCGAGTTTCGTGAATACCGACTCGCGCCATCGGCGTAACCAATGTAATGAGTGGACGAGAGGGTCGAGGGAACAACATCACAAGAGAAGAGAAGTGAAGAAGATCGGGGACTGGTGCTGTGACGTACATCATAGAGATGAAAGGGAGGAACGGGGTTAGAGGAACGAAGGGGAAGATGGTGGATACCACAAGAGGCTGCAAAGCTACCGAGATCATCGTGCATGGTGGAAAGGTGAAAAAATGGGTCATCAGGGGAGATGACTGAAGAGCAAGTAAAAATGTGATCCGAACATGAAGGGCCCAAGAAAGGCACTGAAGGGGGGTCAGATGAAAAAGGCGGAGTGGATATGGAGGGGATGTACTCCGAGTGTTGGGCGGATGATGATAGGTACAAGAGAGGAGCAGCAGATTCAGACATCTCAACATCAGGGGGAGGGATGTCAATGGTGGCCGGAGGATCCTCGAGTAAACTCGACGCATACTGAGCGAGGATGGGCGAGGCGGATTGATTCTGTTCCACTTCATACTCGCGAATGATCTCTAAAGAGGCACGGTAATGCGTGAGGTGAAGACAATGATGAGAATAATGGCCATGTACACCACATAAAGCGCAGGGTTATGGGGGCAGGGGGAACAGAGGTGTCCGGGGTCGACGAATCAGGAAACACGACTTTGACCATGGGTTGGATACGGGGCAACTCAGGACAAGTATGGGTGGTGTGACCGACAACATCACATAAAGCGCAAGGCTTGGTGGGTGGAGGAGGAGTAGGATCAGGAGGGGTGGCTTTATCTTTGGATGCCCCCCTGCGAATTTTTCTTTTCTTACCTGTAGCAGTCTCAGCATGAGGAGGGTCGTGTGACGATGCTAGAGGGACTGTAGCGGTGGGAGGAGCAACGGGAATCGGTTGAACTGGTGTCACAACAATGTATGGTTTAGGGTGGCCGGGAGGGGTCTCGGTGGGAGGAGTAAGATACCATACCGGTATTCCCAATGTTAAATTAGGGAGGGACAGGGTGGCCATGACGGGAACCAAATAGACTCCATGAGGGGGACCAAGGAAGGGGATTTGACCGGTGGAGAAATGGCCAGGGGGGGACGGATCTGAGATGGGGGAGGATGGAGGGAATTGATTCGGGAGGGTAAGGAGGTTCTGGAGTGTGAGGGAGAGGGGGAGGGCCCGTTGGGGGTAGGGGTTGAGTCAACTAAGGCGAAGGGCTAGGAGCAGGGTGCGGCAGATGAGATGGAGGTTGCTGACTAGCCGAGGCAGGGTGCGGGAGGGCAGCCTGGGAGGATTGCATCATGCAAACATTCACCGAGCTAGGATCAGAGATAGGAGGAGGGGGAGGACCGGGGAAGGTGCCAAGCAAAGAGGAGTCTTTGTAGATGCCAGGGGAGATGCTGGTCAAAGAATCAATAGTTTGCTTATTGGTGACAGTAGAGATGGTGGACTCAGGCGAGGTCGGGACTTAGGTTCATGATACGACAACTGGTCAATGGTGACGATCTTGCCATTATGGGGGAAAAACATTTTTCGATGGACGGTGGATGGGACGACAGACATGGCATAGGTGTAACTACACCCCAAAAGGATGTTGTAGTCAAGAGGGGCGTCGATAACTTCAACGTCGACACAGACAGTCTTACCGGCGAGGGTGATAGGGCAGTTACGAAAAAGACCAATGGGTTGGGAGGCATGGCCATTCCACGCACGGAGGGTGATGGTTGAAGGGGCCAGCTTAGGGGATCCGAGTTGTTTCCAAACCGAAACGGACATTACACAGGTAGATGCCCCCTCATCAATAATACATCGAGCGACATTGGCGTTTTGGATTTTGACGGGGATTTGGAAAGCAACTGAAAGAGGAAGAGGGGGGTGGTCTGACTGACGAGCATCAAAAGCAATTAACAGGTCATCAGCAGGATCTATAGCGCCCACGGCAGATAGTAGAGCTTTCTTTTGAGAAGGACAAGACTGGAGGAGTTCCAGCGTTGAAATGGTAGCCGGAGATTGTGCCAGATCATCCACTACGCTGTAGGAATGGGTAGCCCGACCAGAGGCAGCATGTCGACGTAAGGGACCCTTAGGAATTTTGGTGTGAACCTCAACTTTGGGGGGAGGTATTTGTAAGGGACCCTTGGGTGTCTATAGAGGCTTCGTAGAACTTGATGATGGGGACTCGGCGACAGGCGAAACGGGAGGTGGGGAATATTGACGAGACCGGGTTTGGAGGTTAAGGTCGACAGTGAGAGGGGGGTCAGAGGCCATCATGAGAATTTGATAATCAGAGGTGCCAGAAGGGGAATGTTGAGTTGTGCTAGGGGCACGAGGTGATTGAATAGCTACGAATCCTTGCTGAGGGAAAGGATCGGTGAACACGGCAGGTTGGACAGGGGTTGGATGGGGAGAGGTGGTCGGGGAGGAATGTGGACCTCGCACGGTGGGTTGGGATTCCCACATTTGTCGCATCTGAGGTAATAGGGGACAATTGTGAGTGTAATGACCATAAACACCGTAGCATGAACAGGGTTTATTGGTGCGAAGCGGTCAGTCGGGCTTGGGTTGAGAGCCTTGTGGCTGGTTGGCGGTGTTAGGGTCCAGATTGGGATAAGTGGGTCCACGATTGCCAGGGGTGGATGGATTGCCTCACCTCTGTCGAGAAGTAGGCGCCCCTTGTTGCGCAAATACGTGCCCTATGTGGGGTAGTAAATGCGGGGGGGAGGAGGCAAGGGAGTGGGAGATCAGAAAGCAGGGGGAGTAGGGGCACCAGGCTGAGGATAGGGATAAGGGTGAGAAGGGGCCACATTAAGGTATGGAGGCAGGGGGGAAAAGGGGGGAGGCATGCCATACCCAGGGTACATGTTGCCGGGAGGGGGAAAGGTGCTAGAGGTGCTGGCCCCTCCGAGGGAAAAACCATAGGGAGTAAGAGGCTGGGCAGTGGTATGGGACAGAGCTTCGACAATACCATCAGCGGAATGAGAGGTTCCCGAGGCGTTAGGACCATCGGGTTTGGGGAGGTCAGGAAGGACGGTATATAAATAACCGGATTGAGCATAAATAAGATCATACTTCAAAGCTATTTGAAGGGTGGCTTCTTCGGTTTGGGGAAAATGGGATGCGACATCTTTGCCAATGGGTGGTAGGAGGGTGCGAAGGAACCAATCCATGTAAACGCGATCTTCAAAGGGGGAAGCACGGCATAAGCTTCGTCGTCTTCGCCACTCTTGAACATGAGCGGAGAGACGTGTTGAAGAGGATTGCTGAAAGGAGGTCAACAGTTCGGTGCCAGTGTCGTATCGGAGAGGGAGCTGGAAATAAGACAAAAAGGCTTGGGCAATGGTGGCAAAAGTGGTATGGGAAGAGGTAGCTTGATCGACATACCATTTGGATGCGTCGCCGGTAAGGGTGCGTTGGAATAAACGGAGACGAATGGAGTTGTCGGTGATGGAATTAGAGGAGCACCACATGTGGAAAGATCGGATATGATTGGAGGGATCTTCACTAGCAAGGCCCTCGAACTTGGGAATGTCGGAGGGGATCTTGGTTGGCATAGCAGGCCAACTAACATCGTGGCAGATAGGATCGTTGATAAGCTGATTGAAGTCGGGGAGACTGAGGCCAGCCATATACGGAAGTAATGGGGCAGTCGAGGTAGGTCCCGTAGTGGTTCCACTGGAAATGGGCCCGGCAGTAGAACTGGGGTTAGGGCTAGGTCCAGAACTAGACATGGTAAAGGTAAAGGGGGGAGAACCAAAAGGATGGGGAGAACCCGAGCAATCAGAGGAAGAGTCGGAGGGCGGACTCGGGGGAGGACTTACTCGATGACGACGGGAAGGAGGAAGTCGACCAACCGGAAACTGAGGGTGAAGGCCAAGAAGTTGCTGGGAAAAACGCCTTGGAGGCGCAATGATGACGGGAAGAAGAAAGACTGACAAGGGCAGCAAGACGCGACAAGGGCGAGGAGGTGCAGTGTCGATTAATTTTAGAGTCTTTGCCAGGCGGTGTTAACCAGGCTCTTCTTCACTTAGGGTCAGTGTGTGGCGTGCATTAATTTTAATTGATTAAACCCAGACGTTTTGAGAGTAAAAGAAAAAGTGTGTTGCGTAATGGAAAAGAAATCTGCAGTAAATAAACTGAAAGAACAGAAAATTAACAACTAAAAGGGCAGAAATCGAACCCAAGCCGGTGGGTCACTCAAAAGTAATCTAGAAGGGGCAGAGCACGCTAACAAGAGACCAATAGATCGAAGGTCGGGAGGGTCTGGGATCTAATGGAGAAATCTGCTGGAAAGTGGTGCAGAAAGCAGCAAAGTGGCAAGGGCAAGGTTGCTACTAGAAAATAGGAGATCAGCTAAAAAGAGGGGGTCAAAGGGGTGACCCTAGAGCAGAACCCAAACAAAGCGAAAGGCAGTGTATAGAAAGGGAAGAAAAGCTGACCTGTGAGGATCTGAACAAGAGATTAGCAGATCTGAAATAAGGCTGAAACTCCTGGAAATGCAGACGTCTGAAAACATCAACAAACTCTCCCACAAAAGTGGAGGGAACTGAAGCCCTAAGGGGCAAGAGTCCCACTTAGGTGAGTGAAATAGATCAGAAACAGGTCTGAACAGGTGGAGACAGAGGCTGGAACACCCTGACAGAAGCTTCAGTGAAACCCAAAAAAAGCGCTGGCAAATTGCAGAAAAAATTGCAGGTCGCAGGTTTGGGTCCTGTTGTCAGGCCAGGTCGCAGATTTAGGGCAGAAAAGTGCGACCTCAAGGTCAGGTAGCACTTTTTGGGCAGATAAGTGCGACCTGCAGATCCGGGGCTGGTTGCGGCAGATTTCAGAAAATTGTGTCGTCTTAGCTGCGGCTGATGTCAGTCACTTGTGCAATAAGGCCAAAAACACACGAAAGTGAGAAATTTGAATGTTTGAGGGTTTTAGAGGAAAAAACTAGCATAAAAATAGGAAAAACAGAAAACTGAAGAGAAACCCTAAGGTCTGAAACAGCGGGATATGCAGGAAAATAGAAAACGACAGTGGTCGCAAAAGAAAACCCGTGTGGAGTCGCTAATTGTTAGCATGAATTTTTTGTCGTAAAAACTTACTTTAGCTACGCATATCAAGTAGCCCTAACATAAGTTATGGCTGCAAAATATCTTAAAATCTGTAATAAGCTGCACACATCTAGATCTATATATGGAAGATATTAAGCAGGTAAAGTAAAGTACAAGCACCAATGGACAAGAC
This sequence comes from Pinus albicaulis, assembly GCA_034641835.2. Classification (NCBI taxonomy): domain Eukaryota; kingdom Viridiplantae; phylum Streptophyta; class Pinopsida; order Pinales; family Pinaceae; genus Pinus; species Pinus albicaulis. The sequence continues at coordinate 6,600 of JAXQQM020062549.1, forward strand.
AAGAACACATATGTTTAAGAGAATCTTTTTTATTATATCAAAGAATGGGGCACCTGAGAGGAAAACAAGAAAGGTGTTTTCCAGTTCTCCTCAGTGGGCTGGGTTCTTGGAAGTCCTCAGTGTTTCAGATTAATGGTCTCTCTCTCTAACTATTGTGGAAAACAAAACATGGAACTCAATGGGAGTTCATAAAACAAAAATGCAAAATGGTGACCAAAAGCAGATCTAGTGTGATCCAATGCAATGAAGGTGACTAATGAATGGGAAAAACCCTCCTATTTATAACAAAATATTGGGGTGTTCTAGAACCTAGTGCATGAATAAAATATTATTAAACATCTTCTAGAATCACCCTTTAGGAATATTTTATTATATTTGTTGGAGGGAAAAGGATTTTTGACTTGGGTCAATTCCTTTATTTATGAATAACAAATAAATAAATGATTTATTTGTTATTTAAGGGAAATGAGGGGAATATAATTAAATAAATAATGGTTTATTTAATTATTTATATTTGATTTAGTCAAATTTAACTAAGAATATGATTTAAATAGTGATTTAAATAACTTATTCTTAGGAAACAATTAAATAAATAATGATTTACTTAATTGATATCCTTATTTTGGGTTAAACATGACCATGAAACATAAATAGATGTGGTGAAAGCAATTTTACTTTAGGTAAAATTGGTCTTACAATGGTGTACTTGGGTTCATCTAATAATAATGGGTTAGATGACCAAAAAATGGTGTAACACATTTCATCAAATATAAAAAGGGCAATGAGAGGTGGGAAAACATCAGAGCATCGGTGATTTTATACAAAATATTTTAATAATTCGAATTGACATTCCAAAAAATAGAGACCAATGGTAAAAAAGATATTTCACCTTACCACAAAAGTCGATATGGTGTTGAATCTAGTGAAAAGACTATTGATATCCCCTCTTTGAACCTTTTATGTTCGTGTTAGTGGCCAAAGAGGTTTGCACATTAGAATGAATGAATGATATTTTAATGTCCATGAGACTACAAATAGTCAATGGTACTATTTGCTTCCTTGTTTTCTTCCCTCTGCAATTCAATCATTTTCTTACTCAAACTGATGATGAGCTGACCCAAACTTCTAAGAGTCCCCTCACTGAAAGATAATGCCACATAATTGATGCTAACATATGGCCATAATTGTCCCTGATGTCTTTGAAAGCATAACGTTTCAAAATGAAATGCTTTTCCGATTTCACTGCCCCAGAAGTACAAAAAGTACACACCCGTTCTTCCCAAGCTTCTTTCAATCTCTTCCACCATTCTATTTCACACCAAAGTTGATGTGAGTTATTTCTTAACTGAGCAATAAGAATCTTTACTCTCCACGGAATTCTAGCTCCAATGTACTCATTTTTTTGGAGATCGCAAGTGGGGTTGAATTCTTGAACATAATACTTCTTTCTACTCAATTCGTTTCCCCATATACGCTTACAAAACTTCTTCATAACAATTTTTTTAACTCCTTGCTATTTTTGGTACATGCATTGAGGTAAATACTCCATTTTTGCACCCATTTTTTTTGTTTTGTCTCATCCATGATTTCTTTATTTCACTCATGCCTTCATTGAATATAACTTCCAGCCATCTACCTCCTCCTATTTGCTCAATTCTTCTTAGATACCTTATAAGATGCACCATAGAAATTGCTTTGATGGGAACTGATCTTGTTTCACTCAACATTATCTCATAAGGAACCAAAATTTTTATTTTGAACTTGCTCATGATTAAGATTTTTTTGATTTTCTCAATTTGTTTCCATTTCGAAAGAGGGATGTTGCTAGCCCACAGTTCACACCCATATACTATCACTGGACAACTAGGATTTCAAAAAGCACTTTAGTCATGTTCCAATCCCATAAATTTTCCTCTCTACATCTGTTTTGAAGTGCATATAATGCTTTTGACCCTCCTAAGAATATTTTCTTTTTGCAATCGTCCCAATTAAGATTTTTGTTGATATCGATCCTGAGGTACTTATATTCATTTAATTCTTCAAGAATGTTGCCTTCAAAGAAGAACGTATGCTGGCTTTGATTCCTTTTGGTAGAGAAAATCATTATTTTGGTCTTAATGGTATTGACTTGCATCCCCACTGATTTACAAAAGATCTCAAGGGCATATAGGTGCATCTTCAATCCATGGGCCGATTTAGCAACCAGTACAAGATCATCAGCATATAGAAGAAGCTTTATCACAAAATCCCTCAACCGAACACCATCCCCACCTTGCATATTTAAACACTCTTCTAATTTGTCAATATATAAACCAAAAAGGGTAGGTAATAAAGGAAAACCTTGCTTGAATTCGATGTCACTTCTAAAGTTTCTAAAATGCCTATTGAAGTTCTAATTTTGACTTTCACCTATTCATAAAAACTATGGATAACAACTTTATATTGCGAAGGATTTTTGAGTTTTTCCATTCTACAACACAACTTATCTCTAGTGACTATGTCAAATGCCCTTTTGAAGCCAATAAAAAAACATTTCACTCTTAATTTTCGACTTTCTATATGCATTTCACTCTTAATTTTTCAGCCTCTTTGCTGAAACTGTATCTAATTTCCCATTTAAAGAGTGTAATATGTTGTTGAAATGTTAAGATTTGATAAAATGTTCTTTACTAAGGACAATTACTTCAATGATCCATATATCCCAATTACAATTCCCATTTAATTCCATTAGCAATCACATAATCCATTGATAGTAACTAAAGAAAGAACATAGAAAGTAAATGTAGAATACAAGATAAGACAAAAGAACACATCATTGGATCATGCCAAGGAAAAACCCTAAGAAGGGGAAAACCCTTGATCAATTCTTATTATTATTACGATCAAATGTTTAGCAGAGAATGAGAGAGAGAGAGTACACATAAAATTAAATTGATTTGTCAATATGTTGAGCAATACCATAATCCAGTCAACCCTGTACTTTTGAATGAAAAAATTACTAACCATAGTGTAAGAGTAGCTCCTGAACATGAATGTGTCCTTCTTAATTGATGACAAGGATGAAAAAATCATAGTCCATATAATACCTTTTTCCAATCTCTGATCAGAACTTCAGACATCCTAAAAAAGGTTGCTACTCCTCTTTGTAGACCATGGCCAGATTAGGGATTTTGTATGTAGCAATAACCTTTAAACACTCTAAAAACCCCGAAATGTTGTGGCCTAGGCAAGGTAAGTCACTCTCGATTGTTCCTGGGCATGTGATAATTCCTCAAGCCTCTACACAACCTTGTAGGGAGTGGCTAGGCAAGCGGCCCACCACATTCTTCTGTGACACCCTAACAACCTTCCACTGTGACCTTTCATAGCCTCAGTTCAACCCTTAACAGACCAGAAAATAACCCCTCCTTTCCTTGACCCTGAAGCGAAGAATATCGGCCTCAAACCCAGCCTCTCGTTCTTTGGAATAGGCTTTAAAATAACCTTAATACATTTAAGTTGAGCCACCTCTCCTTGTTGGGGCCCAAACAAAAACCCTTACACTTCAATGAACATCTCCATTGAAAGCATGGCACAAATACCCTCCTAATCTGGGGAAAAATAAAGACCCTTTCTTTCCAACAAGCTTCTCCAAGAGATGTGTCAATTGAGGATGGAGGAATGCCATTACATGCAATTTGATATGATGATTTTGGAGGCAAATTTAAAATTCAAATTTTCAATTTATCCCACCTTAACAAAAACATAACTTGTAGCATTTCCTTTAGTATAAAGAATTGTTTTCCTTGACCAAGTTTGATGATCTTTAGATCAATTTTAGTCCTCTTGAAAAGAGGAATTCAATGTGATTATTATCTCCATCAACTGAATAGACCAGAGTAGAATTTCTCCCTAGTTTCCAATTTTAACATGAAGTTTACCAAAGACAAGTGGCATATAGCAGATAGTCCTGAAAGGGGTATACAAACTTCTTCTAATCTCTCACGCACTTATCCTTTTCAACAGTAATGCAATTCAATGTGTACAATGTTGTAACTCGATTGAACAAATAAAAAATAATAAAAAAAAACCCTTCTAACATGAAATGTTATAAATGTAGAAAACATATCATCATATAAAAATATATTTGTTGGTTTTATGCCCGCCAGTACATGGATCTGATTTTGACAGAGGTGATAACTAAAAGGTAGGTTAAATTAGAGATTTATTGTTCATTACAAAAAGTGGCTACCCTATGATTCCTTAGTGAGAATCCACAAGCTTGGCCTTGCTTCTCTTATCCTCTCCAAGCCCCATTGGAGCTCGAAATGCCCCCAAGCATGCTTTTATTTAAAGCTAGATCCAGTTAACCTTGTTGTGGTTGTTGGTGATATTGACCCATCAAAGTCCAAAGACAAAGAGGAAGGTGTCGAAATTAGAAAATGCATAGACTTGTCAAAGATTATAACCTGAATGGTCAGTTCTAATGGATATGTGCACAAAAGAATAGAGTACATAATGGTGAGTTGTATTGTTACATTTTTGACACATGAGGTGCCTCTATACAAGTTATCCTTTTCACTTTTCAAATGCAAGTTATGTTTGATGAAGGATCTATAATTTCACCTAGAGTAGCCAGGTCCACTTTACAACTCAATTGGATGAAATATGTAACTAGGTGAGAGTTCTACAACTAAATTTAAAGAGACTAGGTACATGCTATGGCCAATATAGTTGAGATATGTCACTGGGTAAAGCTTATAAAAAAAAAAAAAATTGTTGAAATAAATACTCCCACAAAAAATAAACAAAAAATAGTAGTAATAATATATATATCGAGATGTATTAAGTATTAAAAGATTTGTATTTTGGTTTTATGTATCTCTCCAAATTTAATAAATCTAAGGTTAAGATGTATTTATGGTTTTCAATCATTCATCTAGAAATTAATTTAATTGAGTCTATCACTAATATCAACATTTATTGTCTTGGTTATTTTTTTTCTTGTAAGAAACCTCTTTCTGTCACTCATTTTCTTCACAACAAGAGCTACCACAACCACAAAAACCATTTTAATTATGTTTTGGAGAATTGGTAGTAGGATTTAGTGCATTTTCAGAAAGAGGACAATTATGTGAAGTAAGAAGAAGGTTATGGGAAATAATTTCTTTGGTAAATCACTTTCAAAATGTTGTTATTCATGTCCCTTAGGAAAAAATAATGGCTTTTCAAGGTTTTGTTTTTTCCATGTCTTTAGAGTTAGTTTATCCATGTGGTTTGGATAGTGTTCCAACCACATTCCTCTTCCTTTAGGAGGGTTGTATTTATAACATTGTACAATAGTGTTAAGTATAATAAAAAATTCCATCCTTTAGTGGTCTATACAATAGTGTTGAGCATACACTAGTATTTATGGAGGGGAGAGATATGGTGATCTAGGGTACACTACTGCTCTCTTTTTCATATACTATCACACATTCACAAATACAAACACACTTTTATTTTTACATGGATAAGTAAATGATGAAAACTTTGTATTTTGCTGTGACAAGGATAACTATGTATTTGAGCTAGACCTTGAGCCCTTCAATTCATCCTTTCCTTACCCAACATGACCATATCCTATTGGTAATGAAGTTCAATTTTTGAACTGACATTTTTCTTCAAGACTATTTCATGATAAAGAAAGCACACGACCATTATTGGATTTCCTTCGAGCACAAAAATGCCACAACTGTCATTTTTCTTTCCTTGGTTAATATATTTCATCATTGTGTTTGATAGTTAATTGATTATTATTCTATGGACAATAAATCTCTATCAAATAACATAGAAGGATATTCTAATTGTTTTAGAGATATATAATATGAATTGATTAAAAAATCACAGGGCTATTTCGATTATAATCTTTCTATTTGACTTCTTTAGAGAAAACTATATATTCAAATACAAACTCAACTCAAATCAAACTAAAATAAAGAAGCCTAACTCTCCACTACCTTGCAATGATGTTATTTTTCTATGATTATACTTGAATTTAATTGATAATAACCTAGACTTATATATTCCTTTTAGCACCAAATGTACATCATGGTAAACATACGAATATCCCATTAAATATGACTTAAATCTTATTCAAATAATATCACCTTTACCCTAAGCATGTGGCAGAGTAATTTTCGAGGAGTGAAGTTTTATTAGAGACATTGTTTGCTTGTTTGTTTTGGTTAGAAAAGTTTTCTGTTGCTTTTAGGTGACTTTCAATTTATGATATGTAGCATGTTGAGAAATGGGAAAAAATAATGTGACATTTAGCTTGCAGAAATTGATGTTGAATGTAAGGATATAGAGTTTAACCAAGCTACAATCTCCTTTGGTAAAGGAAGCAGGACATCTTAAAAATCTACCTAAGAATACACTGTATATATACGTTGAACATAAGTAATATATGTCTTTTTGTTTTGCAGATATTTTCTTTTTTCTATCCAAGATATCACAACAAGAAAAATATTGATATTGTAGAAATTGTTTAAGGAGCTCATTGAGGTTGATTTTTTTGATGTCCTACTTGATTGATACCTTCTCATCATAAGAAGGCTTTAAATATGAATTAATATATTCCCGAAACAAATTAGATTCAAAGTTTATAGACATAAATGATAAAAACAAATTTCAATACCTTCATTTGATTGTTACTTGACTTTGGTGTGGGCAGGTTATAGGAAATGTGATTGAAAAAAGGATGAGGAGACAATGTAGATCACATCTTGGATATGATTCATTTGGTGTTGGAGATCCTTCAAGCACTCGAGCCATCGACCTTGGAAATGTTTCTAGTAGGTATTCCTATGTTTTTTAATGTTGTGATTCATTCACCTCATAGTTATTTTGGGCAAGAAAATGTATTAGGAATACCTGATAAGACAACGATGGACAAACAAACAATTTTTTTATAATTTCAACGTGAATTCTATGATATCCTCTCTTTATTGTTTGATTGTATTTTTAATGTTTATTTCAATTTTTCTTTGTATTTTAACTATGAAATTGAAAATACTTGGTATCATGTCCGTTTAAACAACAACCAAAGTTTGAAGATGAAATTAGTATTACATGACATTGATTGAAATCCTTTTAATTGTTTTGTGTTGAAATATTTTCATGAATATTAGAAAAATTTACCTTCATCTTGTTATTTGAGAACATTTTTTTTATATACTCGACTAATTTCATGCATTAGAGAACATAATGTTGTTGCAAATAAAATGACAAGGATTAAACATCACACATAAGATTATTTGTTTTCACAAGTTATTTACAGCTTGATCATTTTAGCATGCAACTTAGTTGGCATGATTATGCCTAAGATTTCCCTCAAGGTTGAATACTAAGTTACTAAGGTGTTATTTTCTGTGGTGATGTTTAAATTTACTTTTTTATATAAGTTATCGGGCCACGTAGTCGTCATTATCGCTCAACTGAAGAAAACTTGTTCGAGTTTCTTGTTTTTATGGGGAAGAAGGGATTTAACATTGTTGATGTTGAGGTATATGTCATAGAAATCCTTATAGTCTACTTTAATTTATATTCTAGTGTTAATAGTCTTTGACGTCTTACACTCTGCATTGTATCTTCTTTTATTTTCAGAAAAGGAACTCAGTATTGATGGTAAGCAGCAGGAATTGAAGAAAGAGGAGAACACAAACGCTTGAGCGACGAATGCAAAAAGAGAGAGAAAGGAACCGATCTAGTGATACCCTTAAAGCCAATATCCTGCATTAGACACGCACATAAGGACCGATGGTCAAGTCATGAGAGTTGGTGAACTCACCTGCAATGCCTTGGCAACACAATGATAATGTTTTGTAGTGATGAACCAACATTTCATGTGTAAATTTTAGTCCAACCAATGTTAAGTTGGAAACTCATATTGTAATATTTGACATTTCATCTAATATAATTTATGTGGTTGAAATTATTTGTAGTTGCACGTGATATTTTTTATTATTTTAATTATCATATGTAACTGTTAATTTTCATATTAGATGAACCAGTGCACATTGTATGACAATTTTTTTTAATTTAGTTGCAAAATCATGCCAATTAATTTATTTTGATTAGTATTTTATATTGATTAATGATGAACAAAAATAAAATTAATATACAACTAAGTTAGTACTTTATAATGATTATTAATGAAAATAAATGAAATGAATATAAATTACTAATTAGTTGTTTATATAATGAATATGAAACTACCAAAAAAATATAAATGACTACTGAAAATGATTAATTTGTGATTACAAATGACTACTAAAATTTTCATATATACGACTATTAGTAGCTAATTTGCAGTATCTTATAACACAACACAAATTTAGTCAAATTTCTTTGGTCATTAGTTGTTTTCAAATGATGACTACAATTTGCATATATATGACTATTGGTAACTAATTTATAGTATCTTATAACATGACCAACATTTTGGTCATATTGTTTTGGTCGTCAATTGGTTTTCTCAAATGATCATATGGTAATATATTCTGTTGTATATTTGATCATTAATTGTGGCAATTAATGACTAAATCAATGATTAAATTAATTACAAAATTTATGACTAAATATACTACTAGACGATAAAATTGAGACAACCAATTAATGACTAAGCTAAAAACGACTAAAATTTAGTTGCGTTATAAGATACTGTAAATTATCTACTACTGGTCACCGACTGAAAAATGGTCATTTATATGAAAATTTTAGTCGTTGTTTTAGTAACTAATTAGCCATTTTGTACTAGTGCACATGCCCGGATGACCTCTTCATTTCAGCCTTTGATGCAGCTCCATACATTTGATGATGTCGGCCTTAGCCGCTTGCAGCACCTCTTTGATTTGCATGTATCAGTCAGATTTTGCGAGCCCTTCCCCATTGATAGGGGGCATTTGGGTTGTATTTGTATCTCATGTACTCAGATATTATTATACAAGTCCTGGTTGTTATCCCAGGCACCGCATGTATGTGGAATTTATCATTATTTCTCTTGTCTGGCTCATGTTTATGCCCACATGTACTTTACAGTTCGGTTCGTTGTTTACTAGACACACTATTCTTTTGTACTTTTTCTCGGCGGGTGTTACACCATTTTTTGGTCATCTAACCCATTATCGTTAGATGAACCCAAGTACACCATGTAAGACCAATTTTCCCCAAGTAAAATTTCTTTCACCACATTTGTATACATTTCTTGGTCATATTTAACCCAAAACAAGGTAATCAATTAAATAAATCATTATTTATTTAATTATTTCCTAAGAATAAGTTATTTAAATCATTATTTAAATAATATTCTTAGTTAAATTTGACTAAATCACATATCAATAATTAAATAAATCATTATTTATTTAATTATATTCCCCTCATATCCCTTAAAATAATAAATAAATCATTTATTTATTTGTTATTTATAAATAAAGGAATTGACCCAAGTCAAAAGCCCTTTTCCCTCCAACAAATATAATAAAATACTCCTAAAGGGTGATTCTAGAATTTGATTAATAATATTTTATTCATGCACCGAGTTCTAGAACACCCCAATAGTTTGTTATAAATAGGAGGGTTTTCCCCATTCATTAGTCACCTCCATTGCATTAGATCACACTAGATCTACTCTTGTCCACCATTTCCATTTGTTTGCATTTTGAACTCCCATTGAGTTCCATGTTTGTTAGGGTTTTTCCACATTAACCAAAGAGAGGAATTTTAGATTTGAAACACTGAGGACTTCCAAGAACCCATCCCACTGAGGAGAACTGGAAAACACCTTTCTTGTTTTCCTCTCAGGTGCCCCATTCTTTAATATAATATAAGATTCTTTTTATACATTGTTCTTGTCTTGTTCATTAGATGCATGGAGCCATTTTATATCTTATCTGCTTAATATCTTTTATGCTTAGATCTAATTTTATGCAGCAAACTTAAAAATATTTTGCAGCCATACTTGATGTTAGGGCTACTTGATATGCATAGCTAAAGTGATATTTCACGACAAAAGAATCATACTAACAATTGGCGACTCCACACGGGTTTTCTTTTGCGACCACTGTCATTTTCTATCTTTCTGCATATCCCGCTGTTTCAGACCCTAGGGTTTCTCTTCCATTTTTTATTTTTCCTATTTTTTCCATTTCTATGCTAGTTTTCCTCTCCAAAACCCTCAAACATTCAAAATTCTAACTTCCGTGTGTTTCTGGCCTTTTTGCGCAAGTGACCGACATTAGCCGCTTCTGAGACGACAAAATTTTCTGAAATCTGCCACCGCTAGACCCGGATCTGCAGGTCGCACTTATCGGCCCAAAAAGTGCGACCTAGCCTTGTGGTCGCACTTTTCTGCCCTAAATCTGTGACCTGGCCTGAAAACAAGCCCAAACCTGCGACCTGCATTTTTTTTTGCCCTCTGCCAGTACTTTTTCTGGGTTTCAGTGAAGCTTCTATCAGGGTTTTCCAGCCTCTGTCTCCACCTGTTCAGACCTGTTGCTGATCTATTTCACTCACCTAAGTGGGAATCTTGCCCCTTAGGGCTTTAGTTCCCTCCACTTTTTGTGGGAGAGTTTGTTACTGTTTTCAGACATCTGAATTTCCAGAAGTTTCAGCCTTATTTCAGATCTGATAACCTCCTGTTCAGATCCTCACAGGTTAGCTTTTCTTCCCTTTCTCTACACTGCCTTTCGCTTTGTTTGGGTTCATCTCTAGGGCCACCTCTTTGGCCCCCCTCTTTTTAGCTGATCTCCTATTTTCTAGCAGCAACCTTGCCCCTGCCTCTTTGTTGCTTTCTACACCACTTTTTAGCAGATTTCTTCATTAGATCCTAGTCCCTTCGGACCTTAGATCTATTCATCTCTGGTTAGCGTGCTCTGCCCCTTCTAGACTAGTTTTGAGAGACCCACCTTCTTGGGTTCGATTGCTACCTTTTTAGTTGCTAATTTTTTGTTCTTTCAGTCTTATTTACTACAGATTTCTTTTCCATTACGCAACACACTTTTTCTTTTACTCTCAAAATGTCTGGGTTTAATCAATTAAAATTAACGCACGCCACACACTAACCCTAAGTGAAGAAGAGCCTGGTTAACACCGCCTGGAAAATACTCTAAAATTAATCGAAACTGCATCTCCTTACCCTTGTCACGTCTTGCTTTTGTACCTTGCTGCCCTTGTCGGTCTTTCTTCTTCCCGTCAAGGCATTTATCCCGACGACTTCTTGGCCTTCACCCTCAGTTTCCGGTTGGTCGACTTCCTCCTTCCCGTCGTCATCAAGTAAGTCCTCCCCCGAGTCCACACTCTGAATCTTCCTCTGATTGTTCGGGTTCTCCCCGTCCTTCTGGTTCTCCCCCCTTTACCTCCACCATGTCTAGTTCTGGACCTAGCCCTAACCCCAGTTCTACTGTTGGGTCCGCTTCCAGTGGAACCACTACGGGACCTACCTCGACTGCCCCATTACTTTCGTATATGGCCGGCCTCAGTCTCCCCGATTTCAATCAGCTTATCAATAATCCTATCCGCCACGATGTCAGTTGGCCTGCTACGCCAACCAAGCTCCCCTCCGACATTCCCAAGTTCGAAGGCCTTGCTAGTGAAGATCCCTCCAATCATATCCAATCTTTCCACATGTGGTGCTCCTCTAATTCCATCACTGATGACTCCATTTGTCTTCGTTTATTCCAACGCACCCTTACTGGCGAAGCGTCCAAATGGTATGTTGATCAAGCCACCTCTTCCCATACCACTTTTGTAACCATTGCCCAAGCCTTTTTGTCTTATTTCCATCTCCCTCTCTGATACGACACTGGCACTGAACTATTGACCTCCTTTCATCAATCCTCTTCAATGCATCTCTCCGATCATGTCTAGGAGTGGCGACGACGACGACGCTTATGCCGTGCTCCCCCCTTTGAAGATCGAGTTTACATGGATTGGTTCCTTCGCTCTCTCTTACCTCCCATTGGCAAAGATGTCGCCTCCCATTTCCCCCAAACCAAAGAAGTCGCCCTTCAAATCGCCTTAAAATATGACCTTATCTATGCCCAGTCTGGTTATGTTTATACTGTCCTTCTTGATCTCCCCAAGCCTGGGGGCACTAACACCTCCGAGACCTCTCACTCTATCGACGGTATCATTGGAGCCATGTCTCATACCTCTGCTCAACCTCTTACGCCCTATGGTTTTCCTCCCGACGGGGCCAGCACCTCCAGCCCCTTTTGCCCCCCCGGTAACATGTATCCAGGATTTGGCATGCCTCCCCCTTTTACCCACTTTCCTACTTACCTCAATGTTTCCCATTCTCACCCTTACCCTTATCCGTAGCCTGGTGTCCCAGCTCCTCCAGCATTTGGACCTCTCGCTCCCTTGCCTCCTCCACCCCCACAGCCGCACTTACTTCCCCCTCCAGGGCACGTATTTGTGCAGCCAGGTGCAACTCCTCCTCTTACTTTGCAACGAAAGAGGAAAGGCACTCCCTCCGCTTCCGGTAATCATCGACCCAATCCTTCCCGTCTTGATTCTAACACTGCTAACCAGCCTCAGAGCTCTCAGCCCAAGCAAGACAGGCCACTTCGCAGCAATAAGCCATGTTCATGTTGTAGTGTTTACGGTCATTACACTCACGATTGTCCCCCGTTACCACAAATACGGCACATGTGGGAATCTCAGGCCACTGTGTAGGGACAACACTCTTCTCCTTCTATCCCTTCCCATACGGCTACGTCTCAACCCGCTATGTTTCCCGATCCTTTCCCTCAACAAGGACTCGTGGCCACCCAGTCACCTCATGGCCCGGAACCCACTCAACATTCTCCTTCTGGTTCCTCTGATTACCAGATCCTCATGATGGCCTCAGACCAATCTCTCACCGCCAATCCTTCCCTTCAAACTCGGTCTCCCGTTCCTTCTACCCCCGAGTTCCCATCCTCAGGCCCTACTAAGCCTCTATCGACACCCAATGGTCCCTTGCCAATTCCTCCACCCAACGCCAAGATTCATACCCAAATTCCTAAGGGCCCATTACGTTGAAATGCTGTCTCTGATCAGATTTCCCTGGATGTTGTCGACCCTACCGATGACCAGTTAATTGTTTTCGATCCCCGTCAACTTGACCATCCCCCTCTTCCTGCGTCTGTTGCTTTCCAAATCTCGGTCCAAATCCAAAATGCCACTATTACTCGATGCGTTATTGATGAGGGGGCATATACCTGTTTCATGTCCGCTTCGGTTTGGCAACAACTCAGATCTCCTGCGTTGGCCCCTTCCACAATCATCATTCGTGTGTGGGATGGCCATGCTTCCTAGCCCGTCGGCCTCTTCCATCGCTGTCCTATTACTCTTGCAGGCAAGACTGTGTGTGTCGACATTGAAGCGATCAACGCCCCTCTCGACTACAACATCCTCTTGGGGCGTAGTTACACCTATGCCATGTCTGTCATCCCATCCGCAGTTTACCGCAAGATGTTCTTCCCACATAACGGCAAAATCGTCACCATCGACCAGTTATCGTATCGTACCCCCAAATCTCAGATTTCCCCTGTGCCCTCTATTTCCCAGTGTCTCTCCTAGCCTCTTTAAAGACTCCTCCTTGCTCGGCACCTTTCTTGACCCACCTACCCTCTCTGACCCTAGCCTGGCAAGCGTTTGCATGATGCAATCATCTTGGGCTGATCTTACACAGCCCATTTTGGCTAGTCAGCAACCTCAACTTTCCCCAACTCCTCCGGCTCCTAGCCCTTCACCCCTGCTAGCCAGTATTTTTCCTTCAGAATCTCCCCTCCCTACTCGATCAATTCCGCCCGATTTCAATCCCCTCGGCCTCGTCCCTCCTGGCCATTTTCCTGCTGGTCAGATTCCTTTCCTCGCTCCCCCTCCTGGAGCTTCTTCCGTCCCTATTTTGGCTACCCTCTCCCTACCCAACTTGACCTTCGGTATACCCGTTTGGTATCTAAGCCCCCCTACCCCTACCCTGCCTGTTAAACCCAAGCCATATCTTGCCTTGACTCCGGTTCAACCAATACCCATGACCTCTTCCGCTGCTCCAACGCCTCAGTCTCCTCACCCAGCACCTCCTCCTGTCACAACCATGTCCGATAACAATAGCAAATCTCGCAGGGGGGCACCGAAGGACATGGGGGCATTGACAACTTCCACCCCTCCTCGCCTTCCAAAACATCCCATCCAATGCGCCTTGTGCGACATTGTCGGCCACGCTACCCATACTTGTCCTGAATTACCACACCTCAAAACCGTGGTCAATGAAACATTTCCAGAATCTGATATTCCCACGGTCTAGGTCACCCTCCCTGGTTCCCTTCCCAAACTTAAAAACTTGTGCACCAATCACCCTTGTTCTTTATGCGACTTCCATGGGCATTATACCCACCTTTGCACCTGTCTTGATGAGTATCGTGCTTCTTTGGCCGCTTACTGCCAATTCGAAGCTGCGCTTGCCCGTCCTCCTTTTTTAACCCCCGACCACGCGTCCACCCCAATTACCATTTCTCATCCTGATACTGACATGACCGAACCTTCCGCCACTATTTCCTACCTTGCCTCATCACCGCGTTCCCCAACATCCAACCCCTTAGCCCCGTCCCCCGTTGTTTCGCCTACCCACTCATCTATTGACCCCGCTGTCACTTCTCATATCGACACAACCATAAGCCTTTCCCCTCAACATCAGATATCTCATATTTCTACCTCTTCAGGTCATCCTATGTCATCCACTATTCCCCTCTTCCAGTCCGATGAAGACATCATGGAAGCCATGACCGAACTTGACTTTCCATGGGACGATATGCACCATCGTGCATACTTCCTACCACATCAATCACATGACCAATATGCTCTCGAATCCAAAGACTTCATTCCCAATAAAGTTGATTGGTTCAAAAACCCCATCCCTGCTCCTGACGCTTTCGAAGAAGGCAATATGGCTAGCATTTCCCCTACCATCAAAATAGACATTTCTGTCAAACCAGATATTGAAGAACACATCACCATGGGTGCCCACTGCACTCCGGAAGAAATTGAAGCCTACACCAAACTCTTCAAAGAATTTCGTGATGTTTTCGCCTGGTCCTACTCAGAAATGCCATGACTCGATCCGACCATTGTCGAACACCACATCGACACATGGCCTGACGCCACTCCGGTCCGTCAAAAGTTAAGACCCATTCATCCATCTAGACGTGCAGCCATCAAAGCTGAAATCGATAAGCTCCAGCAGGATGGTTTTATTTTCCCCATTGATTACACCACTTGGGTGTCCAACCCAGTTCCTTTTCTCAAAAAACAAGGCACCATTCGTGTTTGCACTGACTTTCACGATCTGAACAAAGCTTGTCCCAAAGACAACTTCCCCACACAATTTATTGACCAAATCATTGATGAGTGTGCGGGGCACGAGGTCTTATCCTTTATGGATGGCTTCTCAGGATACAACCAAATCGTTATCCGTCGTGTTGATCAACTTAAAACCTCATTCATTAGTCCATGGGGCACTTTTGCATACCGAGTCATGCCATTTGGTCTTAAAAACGCTGGTGCCACTTTTCAACGAGCCATGTCTTATTGTTTCCATGACTTAGCTCATATTATCCTCGCCTATTTAGACGACCTTACTGCGCGTTCTAAACATCGGGCACAACACCTACATGATCTGCGTACCATTTTCCTCCACTGTCGCAAGTATAACATCCATCTTAACCCTTTGAAATGTGTCTTCTGTGTTCCCGCTGGTCATCTCCTCGGCTTCATCGTTTCTAAAAATGGGATCACTCTTGACCCTTTGAAAGTTCAAGCCATTCTTGAACTACCTATCCCTCGAACCTTACGACAACTCCAAAGCCTCCAAGGCAAAGCTAATTTTCTTCGTTGATTCGTTCCAGACTATGCGACCATCGCACATGGTTTCCTTCGACTTCTTCGCTCCCACACTTCTTTTTTCTGGGATACCTACGTTCAACAATATTTTGATGCCCTCAAACATGCTCTCACCTCGGCCCCCTTGATCTGTCATCTTGACTTTAACCGTGATTTCATCCTTTACATCTCCACTTCCACCCATTCGGTTGTTGGCGTCCTTATTCAAGAAGATGATAACGGCCTTGAGCATGTGATCTATTATGTCAGTAAAACCCTTGTTGGCCCACCTGTGTCCTACTCACATGAATAAACGTTAGCACTAGTGGTTGTTTTCTCGGTCCAAAAACTGTGTCATTATATCCTCCTGCGTTCCACCAAGGTTGTGACTGATTCCAACCCCATGGCTTTCCTGTTGAGTCGACGCATCCTCAGTGGGAAGTATGCTCGTTGGGTCATTATTCTCCAAGAATTTGACCTTGAATTCGTCACCCCAAAAAGTAAGAAAGGTTTAGCCCTCACCGAACTCATTTCCGATTTGCCTACCGGGACGCCCGACACTCCTATTAATGATGCTCTTCCCGATGAACATTTATTTGCCATCACCACTGAGGATCCTTGGTACGGTGATATCCTTACTTACCTGCGAACCCAAAAGTTCACCCTTCATCTTGATCACACTGCCCGACGACGCATCAGACACCAAGCCTCTCGCTACCTTCTAATCGGCGATGACCTTTATCGTCGTGGAGTAGATACTATCCTTCGTCGTTGCCTCACACACGCTGAAGCTGAACAAGTCCTCAACGCCTGCCATAGCAGTGCTTGCGGGGGCCACCTTTCCGGCCTTGCCACCGCCCAAAAAATCATGCGCGCTGGGTATTTTTGGCCTTCTCTCTTCAGTGATTGCATTGAAGCAGTTAAACACTGTTCCAATTGCCAACATTTCGCCCCCAAGGCGCAAGCTCCTCCCGCTCCCCTCCATCCTGTCATCACAGCTGGCCCTTTTTGCAAATGGGCCATTGAATTTATGGAATGTCGACCTCCCTCCGTCGGTAACCACAAATACATCATCGTGGTAGTTGATTATTTCACCAAATGGGCTGAAGCTATGCCGACATTCAATAATACGGCCACCACTGCAGCCCTCTTTTTCTTTAACCATGTCATCACTTGATTCGGAGTTCCAAAACAGTCAATCTCTGACCATGGCCGACATTTCGAAGATGAGATCTGGCATGAGCTATCCTCACTCTTGGGTTTTGAGCACCAATATTCATCTTCCTATTACCCCCAAGGTAATGGCCAAGTTGAAGCGGTCAACAAAATTCTTAAGACCATGCTTCAAAGAACGGTGAATAAGCACAAAAAAAAATTTCACCTTATGCTCTTCCCTACTTTGTGGGCTTATCGGACTTCGGTTAAAACTGCCACTGGTTTCACTCCCTTCCACCTTGTCTTCGGTGAGGAGGCATTCCTACCAATCGAGTGTGAAATCCCTTCCCTTCACCTAGCCGTTGAACTCCTCCCTGATACCCAACCTCTAGAACAACGACTTATCATGCTCGAGCATGCCTCTGAAGACCATCGTGTTGCATTGCAAACTCTTGAAGCGGCCAAAAAGTGCACCAAAGCTCAGTATGACATAAAAGTACACCCTCGCCAATTTCACGAAGGTGACCTTGTTCTAGTCTATGACCAGGCCCATGATACCCTTGGTCATGGGAAGTTCGACTCACTATGGCTTGGTCCTTACATTATCAGTAAAGACCTTGGGAAGGGGGCCTATCTTTTAGAGGACTTTGAAGGCCACCCCCTTCCTAATCCTCGCAATGCACTCTATCTCAAGAAATATTACCCCTAGCATTTCCCGCTCGAAATGCACGTTTTATTTTCTTGTAGATAGCCAGCATATATTTGTTTTCACATTTCGCTACTTCACCAGGACACCCTCTGTCCACGAAGTCTTCCCTCACATCCCCTTAAAATCGGATTTTCTCACTTACACCACAGTTCAGTGGGGGGCACCACTTTTCCCACACACTCATCTCCGTTCATGATAATTTTCGTCATGAGTTACCAGTTTGTACTCATGATTTTTATGGTCCCCATTGGCACCATCCCTCATTTCATCATCATTCGTAGTTACTTTTGTGCATCGCTCCACTATTTTCTCCCATGCCTTAATTGAGATTCCCTTTCTACCCCACCTATGGCGGACCTACTTCTGTCGACATCCAACCCTCAGCCCAAATTGATGTAACAACGGTATTGGTGATACCGGGGCATAGGTATGCCTTCCCCGCCGCCTTTCACATTGGTACCACATCATACACTTGAGACTTGTTGCACCTGTAAGTCTCGTCTCCTCTGGGTCTAGTCCTCCACCACTTTAGATTACCTTACATTCCTCTCTTTCATTTCTATCTTACTGTCTAATGCTTAAGTTCTTACAACGTACTTCGGTCATACGATTTGCTCCTAACACTCGTACGTTGGGGGGCAATATGTTACACCATTTTTTGGTCATCTAACCCATTATCGTTAGATGAACCCAAGTACACCATGTAAGACCAATTTTACCCCAAGTAAAATTTCTTTCACCACATTTGTTTACATTTCTTGGTCATATTTAACCCAAAACAAGGTAATCGATTAAATAAATCATTATTTATTTAATTATTTCCTAAGAATAAGTTATTTAAATCATTATTTAAATAATATTCTTAGTTAAATTTGACTAAATCACATATAAATAATTAAATAAACCATTATTTATTTAATTATATTCCCCTCATCTCCCTTAAAATAATAAATAAATCATTTATTTATTTGTTATTTATAAATAAAGGAATTGACCCAAGTCAAAAGCCCTTTTCCCTCCAAAAAATATAATAAAATATTCCTAAAGGGTGATTCTAGAATTTGATTAATAATATTTTATTCATGCACCGAGTTCTAGAACACCCCAATATTTTGTTATAAATAGAAGGGTTTTCCCCATTCATTAGTCACCTCCATTGCATTAGATTACACTAGATCTACTCTTGGTCACCATTTCCATTTGTTTTCATTTTGAACTCCCATTGAGTTCCATGTTTGTTAGGGTTTTCCACATTAACCAAAGAGAGGAATTTTAGATCTGAAACACTGAGGACTTCCAAGAACCCATCCCACTGAGGAGAAATGGAAAACACCTTTCTTGTTTTCCTCTCAGGTGCCCCATTCTTTAATATAATATAAGATTCTTTTTATACATTGTTCTTGTCTTGTTCATTGGATGCATGGAGCTATTTTATATCTTATCTGCTTAATATCTTTTATGCTTAGATCTAATTTTATGCAGAAAACTTAAGGATATTTTGTAGCCATACTTGATGTTAGGGCTACTTGATATGCATAGCTAAAGTGATCTTTTACGACTAAAGAATCATACTAACAACAGGCATAGGTATGCCTCCCCCGCCGCCTCTAACACAGGTACCCTCTCATAAAAAGAGACTTGTTGCACCAGTACGTCTCGTCTCCTCAGGGTCTAGTTCTCCAACACATTAGGCTACCTTACATTTCTCTCTCGACTTCCCTCTTGATGTCTGGTGATTGAGTTCTTACAACGTACTTCGGTCATACGATTTGCTCCTAACACTCGCACGCTGGGGGGCAATCTATTACACCATTTTTTGGTCATCTAACCTATTATCATTAGATGGACCCAAGTGCACCATGTAAGACCAATTTTACCCTAAGTAAAATTGCTTTCACTATGTAAAATAACTTAATAAAACACATTTATTAGGTTGTTTATGGTCTAAACAGGAAACCCCAAAGGGAAATATTAAAAAAATCTATATTTGTTTGATTTTCCTCATGGAATAATTAATTAAACAATAATTTAATTATTATTCCTAGTCATATTTAACCCAAAACAAGGAAATCAATTAGATAAATCCTTATTTATCTTATTATTTTCTAGGAATAATTATTTAAATCTTATTTAAATAATATTCCTTGTTAAATATGACTAAATCATTTATAAATAATTAAGTAAATCATTATTTATTTAATTATCATTCAACCACTTCCTTAAAATAATAAATAAATCATTTATTTATTTATTATTTACAAATAAAGGGATTTGGCCCAAGTCAAATACCTTTTCCCTCCAACAAATATAATAAAATATTCCATAAAAGGTGGATCTAGATTTGGTTAATATTATTTTAATCATACACCAAGATCTAGAATGATCCAATATTTTGTTATAAATAGAAGGGTTTTCTCATTCATTTGTCACATTTTGTTGCCCATTAGATCACTCTGGATCTATGTTCTTGGTCTGACATTGAGCCATTATCATTGTCCCATTCTCCATTATTTGCTTTGTGAGCTCCCTTTGAGTTCTATGTTTGTCTGAGTTTTCTACACCAACAAGAGAGAGAAATGCTAGATCTGAAGCGTTGAGGACTTTCAAGAACCCATCCCATTGAGGAGAATTGGAAACACCTTTCTTGTTTTCCTCTTAGGTGCCCTTAATATAAAAATTCTTTCAAAAATATTGTTCTTGTCTTGTCTATTGGATGCATGGAGAAAAACCTTATTTTTACTGCTTAATGTCTTTTTATGCATAGATCTGGATTTTTACAGCATTTGTCTTAATCAACTAACTGCATATCTGAAGATATTGGCAGCCATATTTGATGTTAGGGATATTTTTTATGTGTAGCTAAAGTGGTCTTTTTTTGTACACTTCGACAAAAGATTCATACTAACAGGAAGGTCACCATCATATTACCATGTATTTATCACAGGTAATTTCTGCATAGTAGAAATAGGTGTATATGATTATAGGGAATACAAAGATATCTTCACCTCACTTGTATGGGTTCCTCTACATTGCTAGATCAAACATTTAATTGACCAGATACCCCTTGATCCTAAGCCTAATACCCCAATATAAACACTCACTTTTTGAGAATGAGGATATAAAATGCCAAATTTTAAGCTCATTTAAAAGGTCCATATTCAATAGAGTTCCTCATCCTATGGGAGTCCAATAATGTTGGTGCAAAAGAAGGATAAGACATGAAGATGTTTTACTAATTATAAATCCTTGAAAAAAATCACTATCAATAACTGATACCTAATCTACGAAGTTAATTATCTTCTTGATAATCTTAAGGGTGAAAAAATATTTATTAATATTAATCTAAAGTTGAGCTAGGGCTAGGTTATAATTGAACAAACTAATGTATGGAAGAAAACCTTCAAGTCTAAACAAGGCCTTTTGGACTGGATGTTCATGCCTTTTGGCTTGACTAATAATCCAATAAAATTCATGAATATGATGGATGATATCTTGATGATTTTCATGAAATCTTTTCTATTTGTAAACTTAGATGATGTCCCCATCTTCATTACAACAAGGGAAAAACATTTTCACCACATCCAATAAGTCATAATCATCATGTGGAAAAATAAGCTACATGCTAATTTGGAGAAATGTTCATTTGGCATGTTAAGAATTTAGTATTGAGGATACATCATTGATTCACATTGGATGAATTTAGACCTAGCCAAGATCTAATCCATCCACAATTGGTCAATCTTGATGAGTAATAAAGGTCCAAAGCTTCTTGGGCCTTTCCAACTTATATAGATGGTTTATGTTGGGGATGTTTTCATATTGATGGGTCCTCAATTCAAGTGACAAAAGGTGTATCTAAATATAAGTTTTATTGGCCTAATTCATAGTATAAATCATTATAGGATCCAAAATGCCACCTCTACTATGCATAAGTACTCACTTTACAAGGCTTGCAACAACCGTTTGAAAATAAGCCAATTATCTCCAACGATGCTATTGATGTAGTCCTCACTCAAAATGGTTGTATAATTACCTAACATGTTGAAACACTATAATATTATTCTTGTAGATATCCCACAGATTCCAAGGAGATGTATACCATTGTGTAGGCATTTTGTCAATGGAAGCATTATATTCTAGGAAAGGAAATGATCATTTACATTAAACACAGGTTGTTGCAATTCATGTAGACATAGGGAAATTTATAGAATTGATGACATTATATGTGGGCCATGTGTAGAAATTACACCAATAGATTCAATCCGATCATGTAATATACTAAAGCAAGATACTGAATCCTTTTACATTATTTGCGGAAAATAAACACGATCGCACAATCACACCAAGTAAGAGAAAGAAGAAAATCAATCGCACAACACAAATATTTTTCTTGGGGAAAGATTGATACTCAAAAACCCTCTATATTTATTGTATAATCAACCAAGGAATCATGAAACAATGAAATGCACTCTTCTCAAAAGAGTCTGCTGCACTCTACCAACTGTCTCACACTGATTTGGACAAAATTGACCAACACTTAGCCAATTTCCTGCCTCTGCTAAGCCTGCCTTGCTTGCGCAATTCTAAGAAAAATTGATCCCTATTAATTAGGAAATTAAACCTTCCAAAACTGTGCAATACATCATGGGAAATCCTATGGTTGCCTAATTGTGTGCCGACAATTTAATAATAATACAATTGACAGATAACATCCCTTTAACCTTTGTATCAACTGGGTCTTCAACATAACTGACATGCATGAAACTATTAATAGTAAATCATCAGTCACTTGATAGATTTCCGCATGTGAATTAAATATGATTTAATCCAATTGAATTCTCACTAGGGCAACAATTAGTTACAAGTAGTTAGACTGACTTTAACTCACTTAATTGAGTTAACTAATTTCTCATGCATTAAACTAATACACTAACTATAACTTGGACTCTAAAACAAACATAATCACTCTACATGCCTCAACTTGAATTTCATGAGCTAAATGAGTCTATCATACTTAGTTAACCATTACAAGTGATTATGAGATAAGATTACAATTTATTGTCCAATTTAATTAAGGGAAAATTATATTAGACACACATTTCTTGTTGAATTTTCAACACTTCCTCTCAACAAGAAAGGGATTATCATCTACCTTGATCTTGCCTCTATGGTATTCAAATTTTCTCTTAGCGAGCGCCTTTGACAGAATATCCGCATCCTGATCCCCCATGGGAATGTACTGAAGTAACATAATGCGTCTCTAAACACAATATCTGAGATGGTGGTATCAGATGTTAGTATGATTGGACCTGTCATGGAATAATAGACTAACCGAGATTTTTATGAAAATCTAGTTATCATGATGTATCACCATCAGATCCATATAATGACCAAAGAAACCATCAAGTACCTTCCTCATCCAGATGGCCTCACATGCCACCTGACTAGCTACCATGTACTCTGCCTCGACTGAACTAAGTGAAACTGATATCTGCTTCTTTTTGTACCAAGACACTATTGTCGATCCTATGCTGAAGATCCCTCCCGATGTGCTCTTCCTATCTGATGGACTACCTAATTAATCTGCATCAGTGAAGCCTTGAAGATTCACTCCCTCTATCTGACTGTACCATAATCCATACTTTGTAGTGCCGCTGAGATATCTCAAGACATGATTCCCTGACTTCCAAAAGAGATTTTTTGTCTTAACCATAGCTTGAATAAGCTACTTAAATACGTAGCATATGTATGGTCATGTGTTCACCAAGTAAATGAGTGAACCCACAAGCTGCCTGTAAATAGTAGCGTCCACTACCTCACTTGAATTAGCATCCTCCTTCCTTGAGTTTCCTGTAAGAGGAGTCTACATGGGCTTACAACTCTCCATGTGGAACTTCCGAAGAATCTCTTTGGCATACTTTCCTTGAGAAAAAAATAGCTACCTATCCCACTGCCATATCTACAAACCAAGGAAATATTGAAGGAGTCCCATGTCCTTCACCTCAAATTCTCTTGCAAGATCCTCTTTGCAAGAAGTTATGAGCTTATAATCACCTATCAAAATAAGATCATCTACATAAAGTAAAATAAGCAGAAGCTTACCATCAACCACAATCTGGTACAGGTTCACATCCGCTTCACTCCTTGTGAAGCCCAACCCAGTGAAATAGTTGTCAATCCTCGTGTACCATGCACGAGGTGCATGCTTCAACCATATAGTGCTCTCTTGACTCTACACACATGTGAGTCCCTATCAAAGGTCTCAAAACCTTCTGGCTGCTAAATGAACACTTCTTCCTCAATAAATCCATTGAAAAATATAGGCTTCACATTCATCTCATGTATCTTCCAACCCATCTGCACTGAGAGTGAAAGGATAGATCTAATCGATGAGTATCATGCAATTGGTGAAAAATCCTCTTCATAGCCAATCCCCTCAACCTGTGAGAATCCCTGGGCTACAAAACTAGTCTTGTACTTCTCCACACTCCCATCTGCTGCCTTATTCACCTTATAGATCCATATAGATACAACCACTAACTTCCCATCTAGTCTTGGGACAACTTCCCATGCACTGTTCCTGACGATGGAGTCATATTCCTCAACCATGGCGTCAACTAAAGTTGGTTGCTGCACTGCTTCCTCAAAAGAGGATGGTTCTTTCAAAATAAAATTGCTCATAAGAGCCATGTATCTAGTATACCTGTCTTGCGAGTGTCTCTGTCTGTGTTGTGATGTAGGTGCTCCTACATGTTCTGCCACATCAAGTCTAAATCTATCAGCCTCTACGGTGTGTCTCCTACCATGTTTGGTGGATGGCTCTACATGAGTGGTTTCTACAACTCCATTATCCTACTCATGTGGTTGCTCCACATCTTGAGGTTCATCCTTTGGAACCAAGAGCTCCTCATATGCATGCAAATCAATCTCCCTCTCAAGGGAGAATCGCATGGCTTTCTCCTCATCAAATTTTACATCTCATCTGACAATTGTCATCCTTCTATTCAAAAAATACACTTGATAATTGTGTGGAGTATCAATGTACCCCAAAAATATCCCAATATATGATGTTGGTTCTAGCTTCTTTCTAGAATCTTTGGTCACATGGAAATAGACGGATGAGCCAAAAATTTTAAAATATGAAACACCAAGTTTCTTACCAAAAAAGGCCTCCTCTAGTGTACTCATGCCAAGTATCTGATGAGGACTAAGGTTCTTCACAAATACTATTTTGTTGCATGCCTCTGCCCACATATGCAACGGTAGGCCCTGATCGTGTAACATAGCGCATTCTGCATCCACAATTGTTTTGTTCTTTCTTTCTACAAGCCCATTCTGTTGTGGGTTATGAGGCACAATCAACTCTCTCTGAATTCCTTCTTTGTCACATAATTTCTTGAATTAATTAGAGATGTATAAACCACCATTGTCACTCCTCAGATCCTTCACCTAATTCCTTGTATCTTTCTCAACTGATGCTTTGAACTCAAACAATTTTGAGAGAAAATTATCTTTCTTCTACATGAAGTAGATCCAAAAATTTCTAGAAAATTCATTAAAAAAATCACATAATACATGTGCTTTGCTGTAGACACTGTAGAAAATGGTCCACACACATCTGAGTGAACTCTCTCAAGGATTTCCACTGCCCAATTTTCTTTCTCATAAAAAGAGGCCTTTGTATACTTCCCCATGGTAAATCCCTTGCATGTGTCTATCTGTGCAAGAGTGCCCTTTGGAAGCCCCGTAGAAATATGTTGCATGACCTTCAAAGAACTATGATGTAGATGGCCCAATCTCCTGTGCCATAACTCACCCTCATCCCATCTCACCACTCTGTCTACTTTACTGATCAATGATGCACAACCATCTAAATCAAGTTTTTAGAGGTTCTTCACATGAACCCCAATCTTCTTAACCTATCCTGTGGCTTTCTGACGAAGGAATGCTTTCCCTTCACTGAAAACCACATCATATCCTCTATCCTCTAACATAGCAACTGAAACTAAATTATTTTTCAAGCATGGTACATGCATGACATCTTTTAATAAGAAATATTTACCTGAATGTATCTGGAAAGTAACCGTACCAATCCCGGTAGTGTTATACCTCCCGTCATCACCCATATCAATGTGCATTTGAAGATCCTTCTCCTCCAAGCTACTAAATAGTTCTTTGTCTCCCGTCATGTGGAAAGATACACCTTTATCCAAGTACCACACTGATCCCATCACACTAGAAACCATGCATGTGATGAGTGAGAATTCCAACTCGAAATGTGAAGCCAAAGCATCACCCTCTGCAGATATTGAAGCCTTATTGTTGCTGGTCTTCTTATGCGGACAATTAGTGGAATAATTTCCATGCTCGTGACAGTGAAAACATTTAACTCTGGACATGTCACACTTCTTTCCTTCTTTTTCACTCTCAGATTTGAAATAATATTTCTCTCCCTTCCCCTTCTTTGCCTTACAATCTAAGGTGCAATTTTCGTCATCATCTGTCTTGGATGAGGATCTATCCCTGGTATTCTGCATGAATTATTCTTGTACCAAATCCGACCAAATTCACTCCCAATATGGCACCTTCTCCCTCCCATTGACTGAGTCCTAATAACTATGCCATCTCATGGGAAGGCCTATAAGTGCTAGGCTCACTGGAAATCATCATCGCTACGATAATCCCAACACTTCCAAGATCATCTCGACATTGGATGAACTTGGTCAAGTATTTTAGAATAGTGTCGCCTTTCTCCATTTTTATTTTTTTGAGCTTGTCCTTCAATGCCAATTTTCTGTGGTCATTATTATTCTGAAACAGATCTGTCAAGGCCTTCCACATTGCATATGGATTCTCCTTTCCATGGAGACTCAAGACAATGTGATCTCGAACTCCCTCTAATAAGATCCTCCTCGCCTTTGCAACCTTCTTTTGCCAAGCATCAAGAAGAGCGACGTTTGCTGCTGTAGGCCTTGGAATATCAGTGTCGATAAATTATTTCAACCCATTTTCCTCCAAAAATGCCTCCATTATGTTTTTTCATGCAATATAATTATAATTTCCCTCGAGTGCATATTCCAATCTTAATCCATTGAAATCCATCTTGATCCGCCTATCGCACCAAAGAATATTTTGCAAATATGAATGTTGTTCAACACAAACTCAATTTATTCTCCACTATAGTGATTTCTAGCGCTCTGATACCATGTATAAATTACACCAATGGATTCAATCAAATCATGTAATATACTAAAACAAGATATTGTATCCTTCTACAATATTTGCAAAAAATTAAACATGATCGCACAATCACACGAAGTAAGAGAAATAAACAAATCAATCGTACAACACATATATTTTTCCTGGGGAAAGCTTTCCACTCAAAAAACTTCTATATTTATTGTATAATCAACCAAGGAATCATGAAACAATACAATGCACTCTTCTGACAAGAGTCTGCTACACTCTACCAACTGTTTCACACTGATCCAGACAAAATCGACCAACACTTAGCCAATTTCCTACCTCTACTCAGCCTGCCTTTCTTGCACAATTCTAAGAACAATTGATCCCCATTAATTAGGAAATTCAACCTTCCAAAACTGCTTAATACATCATGGGAAATCATATGGTTGTCTAATTGCATGCCGACAATTTACTATTAATACAACTGATAGATACCATCCCTTTAACCTCTGTCTCAACTGCGTCTTCATTAGAATAGACATGCATGAAGCCGTTAATATTAAATCATCAGTCACTTGATAGATCCCTGCATGTGAATTAAATATGATTTAATTCACTTGACCTCTTACTAGTGCAAAAATCAGTTACAACTAGTTAGACTGACTTTAACTCACTTAATTGAGTTAACTGATTTCTCATGCATTCGAACAATACACTAACTGCAACTTGGAATTTAAAACAAATAGAATCACTCTACATGCCTCAACAACCACCCTCAAATTGAATTTCATGAGCTAACTAAGTCTATCATACTCATTTAACTATTACAAGTGATTAAGAGATAAGATTACAATTTATTGTCCAATTTAATTAAGGGAAAATTAAATTAGACACACATTTCTTGTTGAATTTTCAACACTATATAATTTCAACAGTTCCAACTAAACATAAATTACAGGAAGAGAAACACAAAATAGGTCATATAATGTCTCAACCATCACCATTTTATAAATCTATTTGACACTCTAGAGTTAGAGGAGAAACCCTATCCTAACATACCTCATTTAGTAATCTAATATACCCTTTTCCTAACCTTGGGATGACACTCATTGAAGCTTCATCACTCCATTTAGTTTGCAATGGAGTGATTAATTTCTCTATTGTAGTGTGCAAATAAATATGAACTTTTAATCGTCACTCTAGATGCTTAATGAGAGAGTGATCAAGGCCATATATTCTAGAATAACTTTTTTTTCCAAGGATATCAATTTGAATTAGGAGGTAATTAATTGTCAATGGTATAGTAATTTATTCCCAAGATAACTTCTCTTGGCTCTAGGTGTCTAAATACATCCTCTCAAAGCCTTGACAAGTGTACATAAGGATTCCATTCCTAGGGGAGAATGGAACATAAAGAGAGAGTATAGGTTTATGTTGGTGAAATTCTTAGGGGATCCTATATTCATGTCCAAATGAGCTTGATTATGAGCTATTAGTCAATGATGAGCCAAAGCCAAGGTATTAGAAGGTAGAGCTTGCATCCAAGGTATTCATTGTAAACTATTATACCTTCTTTAATTTGGATTTCAATATAATTCCCCCAATAGTTGTCATAATTTGAATGCATTTGGTTGGATTTGGATAAAATTGGATAATATAATTTAGATAAATCATATCACTCTAATATTTATTTTTTAGGAGAGTATATTTGGGTTCTTTTTTTGTGATGTGCATAGGATACATGTCTGAGTAGTAGAGACAAGATCTCTTGGCGTTGGAGTATATTTTCAGTGACTACTTCAGTTAGGATCTACACCAAAATTCATAGTTTAAGGTATGCAAATTAACTATCCATCCTCTCAATATATCACATATTAATAGAGTATATATTGATGGAAATTTATTGAACAGTCAACCCCTATAATTGTATAAATAATGGAAAGACTTGCGGAGCACAACTCTTAGCTACATGAGGAAAATATGGTTAACAAAACCGCAGACTCCATTGGGGACCTAACTACTTTTTATTTCTCTTCAAGTCATTTATAATTATTAATTTTTATTATTCCCTTATTCTTATCTCATATTTTCTATTTGGGTTTTGTTTTTCTCAAGTCAGTGTTGAAAAGTCAACAAGAAACGTGTTTCTAATTTAATTTTCCCTTAATTAAATTGGACAATAAAAAGTAATATTATCTCATAATCAATTGTAATAGTTATTTGAGTGTGATAAACTAAGTTAGATCATGAATTTTGACTTGAGGGTGGTTGGTGAGGCATGCAGAGTGATTCTGTTAGTTATTGAGTCCAAGTTGTAGTTATTGCATTAATTTAATGCATGAGAAATCATTTAACTCAATTAATTGAGTTAAAATTAGTTTAACTAGTTGTAACTGTTTGTTGCACTAGTGAGAGGTCAAGTGAATTAAACAATATTTAATTCACATGTAGTGATCTGTCATGTATCTAATTATTCAATATTAATATATGCATGCATATCAGTTCCAGTGGATACCCAATTGAGACAAATGTTAAAGGGATGTTAGCTATCAGTTGTATCATTAGTAGGCTACCCGCATGCAGTAAAACAACCATAAGATTTCCCATGAGCATTGCACAGTTTTGGAAGGCTGAATGTCATAAATAATAGAGATTTCATTCCACATGAATTGCAAAATCAAGTCAAGCTGAGTAGAGGCTAAGAATTGGCTGTGTTCGTTGATTTTGTTTGGATTATTGTGAGACAGCTGTGAGAGTGCATGAGAATCTTGTGAGAAGAGTGCATTGTAATTGTTTCATGATTCCTTGGTGAATATATAATATAAGATAGAGGGGTTTTGAGTAGCAAGCTTTCCCCAGGAAAATATATGTGTTGTGGTTTGATTTTCTTCTTTCTTTACTTGTTGTGATTGGCGGTCGTGTTTATTTTCCACAATTAATTTGTAGAAGGATTTAGTATCTTGCTTTAGCATATCACATGATTAGATTGAATCCGTTGATATATTACATATTGTTTGTATAGTTTATACATGGTATCAGAGCACAAGAGATCATTATAGTGGAGAAGAGATTGAGTTTGTGCTAAATAACATTTGAATTTTCAAAAGTATTCTTTGGTGCGACAATCTGATCAAGATCAAGATGGATTTCAATGGATTGAGATTGGAATATGCACTCAAGGGCAGTTATAATTATATTGCATGGAAATAAGGATGGAGACAGTTTTGGAGGACAATTGGCTGAAAGAATTGATTGATAATGACATTCCCAAACTCGCAGCAACAGATTCTGTTCTTCTTTTTTCTTGGAAAAATAAGGTTGCAAAGGCGAGGAGGATCTTATTAGAGGGAGTACAAGACCATGTTGTCTCAAGTATCCATGGAAATGAAAATCCATATGAAATGTGGAATAAATTGACAGATATATTAAAGAGTAACAGTGATCATAGAAAATTGGCACTGAAGGACAAGCTTAGGAAAATCAAAATGGAGAAAGGCGACACTATTCTGAAATATTTAACCAAGTTTGTTAATGTCAAGATGATCTTGGGAGTGTTGGACTTACTATAGCGTATGATGACTTGGTGAGCCTAGCTCTTCCAGGCCTTCCCAAGATTTGGCATAGTTATCAGGACTCTGTCAATGGGAGGGAGAAGCTACCAGATTGGGAGCAACTTTTGTCAGATTTGGTGCAAGAAGCATTCAGGAAGAATACTAGGGATGGATCGTCATCCAGGAGAGATGATGAGGAAAATTATGCCTTGGATGGTAAGTCAAAGAAGGGGAAAGGAAAGAAATCATATTCCAAATCTGAGACCGACAAAGAAGGCAAGAAGTGTGACATGTCCAGAGTGAAGTTTTTTCACTGTCACGAGTGTTAGCACTCAGATTTTCCTTGAATTTGTAGGGAAAAGGAAAGGGGTCCGAGGTGACCACAAACTAGCTTTTAGGTACAGAATCTAGCCAATGTGTACCCAGAGAGGGCTCTCTCCTTAAGTTTTAGCTTTGTTTTTGAAAGAGATTAGGCTAGTTATGAAAGTACAAAGATTTTGATTGTGTTTGGGTGATGAAATTCTATAGAAGAGGGTAAGATTGAGTAGTTTAGGCTATTGGGCTAATGGAGTCAAAGAAATATGGTTTAACTAGATTAAGTTTCTTAACAAGAGATGGTTTTACAGGGAAGGTAATCAAATAGGGAACAATTATAGATCTAAGATGAATGGAATGGACTCGAAAAGGGTGAATGGAAATTAAGAATCCTTCAAAATTTTCAAAAGAGGGAACTTAAATGATTATTGATAAAGAGAAATTAATAATTATGTACTAAATAATCAAAATGAATGAACTAGAAAACAAGAGCAATTAAGAATTCATTGTTTAAACTAGTTCAGAAGAAAACATTTAGAATAACAACGATTGAAAACGGATTGCACTTAAGCACTTTCTAATTTATTCCTTTTCATTTATCATTCAGATTTGAAACAAAAATGATATAATAAACAAGTATAAAAACTCTAAAACATAAGAGATAGATGACTTATTGATCCGTTGTCTGACTCAAGAAACCTGTGAAAAGTCTCTTGCATCAATTCCTTATCCAGCTAGCCATACGAAATTTGTCCAACAACACTTTATTACAAAATAATCAATGTTACAGCAAAGTCTAAGAATCCCCCTCAATACTCCAATTGAGGGAGTATTTATACAAAAAATTATAAAGAATATCTCCTAACAAAACGAGATATAATCTAGGATGACTCATGGATATATTACATGAAAATAGAGATAGATGGTCTCGAAGATAATAGAAAAGATAACTGATGTTGTGCTGTTCCCATTTTTTATGAATGTGCTAGAGGCACGCCCTAGGATTTGTCTTGCTGCTGTCCTCTTTAGTAACTCTGTGCTAGCTACTCTATTTTACTGATACTCTTTACTTGTACTGATACACTTTGACCTCTGTTTGATCTCTGTTTATCCTTTTTATTATGACTTACTGTAGTAAAAAATAAAAAATTCATGTAAGGATAATTTTTACAAAAAGTCTAACATTTCTTCCCACCATTGGGCTTTCGGTATTCTGGTTCTTTCAAGCTTCCTCAGAGTCTCATCAATCTCTGTATATATGAAGAAATTAGGCTGAAGTGGGAATAAGTGCTTTACCTCATGTTCGAGATAAAACAAAATTTCCAAACTGTCATGAAATTTTTTTCCTGTGGGCAATGCTGTTGTTTCTGATGAACTAGTTGATGAACTGGCCTGATTGTCAACATACTTGTTCAATTTCTCAACATAGCTTTCAAGGCTCATTAGTTTATCATCTAAAACTAAAGGACTTGGAAATCCTTTATTCAGCATAATATCCAATCTTTTT
Organism: Pinus albicaulis; assembly: GCA_034641835.2. Classification (NCBI taxonomy): domain Eukaryota; kingdom Viridiplantae; phylum Streptophyta; class Pinopsida; order Pinales; family Pinaceae; genus Pinus; species Pinus albicaulis. The sequence goes on from JAXQQM020062549.1 coordinate 38,905, forward strand.
GTGAAAACATAGATTTCTTCCTGCATATCAAAGCATCTTCTTTCTAGATTTTGCATCAGAGTTCTTTTGGTAAAAACTCTTTTTATCTCCAAAATAGTTCTTGTTCTATCTTGGATGCCTAACTCTTAAAGTTGATATCTGTTCTTTGTGTTTAAAAATTGTATGAGCTCATTGGCTTCTTCAGGCATATGTCCTAATTCTTCTCTTGCCTTTTGAACTTCTTCCAGAGCCAATTTAACTAAATCATTTTGCTCATACATTATTTGAATTGATGGCCAAACATCATTTATTGACTGAATGATGTTGGTCCAAATAATTTCTTTGATTTCCTTCAAAGGCTTCTCCAATGTGAGATCCTTTTCCTTCCCTTTGGATGCTACTGTTGGCTAGTGCACTGATTTCCTGCAAATTTTGCTGAGAGGTTCCAACAGAGGAAGGACCAATCCCTAGTCTTTGCACCTGCCTAAAAGAGTCTAGGTCAAGTATTTTTTCAAGATCTTTCATAATATTTTCAACACTGACCTATTCACTATCTTGTTCTATTAAGGTCCCTTCTATCCATTCATCCATATTTGCAAATTGTTCAATTTTTGGAATTCTATGATGAAGGTATGGTGAGAATTTGTTTTTCATCCTCCTATCACAAATAAAACTGTTTGGGTCATAAGGTACCTAGTGGAAACTTTTTTTCAATTTGAGATAATATTCTAGGATTATTTCAGCTTCTTTTCTTGCATCTTTAGAATTATAGACAAAAGGACCTAATTGAATCTTAATTTTGAGTTGAGCTTTTTTCTTTGCATTGCAAAAATGGAGTATGTATGAATTTATCATTTGTCTGAAATACTCTAAGGCAAAGAGACTCATTGGGACATACTTTGGTAACTTGAAAGGACATAGCTCACACCCATATATTCTAATTTCCATATGATTCTGGTATAGGTACCAATCGCTTATCCTGTATTGCTTGGAAAGTTGGAGAATTTTCTTCATGTCATTATTGACCCTAGGAGGGGAAACTCCTATTAATAAGGTAGTTGCAGGATGCACAAATACGTCAATGAACTCATTGTAGGAATAAGAAGAATAAGAGGAATTATGGAAGATTGCAGACCAAAAAATTACAGACCTTGGATTTCCTTTGGCATCAAGTTTCATGACATGGAAAGGGAAACTCTCTGAATGATAATAAAGAATAAGATGGTATATAACAGTGCAATATTTGAACACTCTTTCATCTTCCAATCTCATGAAATGATCATGGATTTTATTAGCAATGTAGAAAGTGAAATCATATTTGACAGCAGGAGGCTGTCCAGGGGTAAAAATAGACAACAACACTAGGGTTAATTGATCAACATATTCACTAGTGTTGAAACCCAACACAAAAGATATCATATTCAAAATGAGTCTGCCCATATCAGTGAAAAAAGTGTATCCATAAGGAGGAGGGCCTTTAAGCTGATGTTCTTGAAGCATAAAAGTATGACAGAGCCGGTTCAACTCTTCTTGGGATAAATTGGTTGATTTTTCAAGTAAATCTCCCATGGAAAGGGGAGTCAGGGCTTGACCAGGATGAAATTGTAACATTTCGTTAATAGACTGAGAAGTTATTGGGAAAAGGATGGTTTGACTCGGGGACATGACTGCTCGTTGAGTGGGATCATAATTGGCATAGAAGTGATGAATTATTTCGGGAAAAATATGAACTGAGGGTAAAAGATACATCGGGAGATTGGATTCCCACAGTCCCAAAATGTCAGAGCCATTCAAATAACTATCCCTGCACTTGCAAAAAATTCTGAGAGGATTTTCACTGAGGATGAGGTTTTTAATTTGAAAATCCCTATCTGCTAGAGGCAGATAGTCTAAATACTTATGAGGGGCATTCAGAGGTGCAATATTCAAAGCCACGGGAACTTCCATTTCTGGTTCTTGTGGATTTAGAAAGGAATTCAAGTTTTGATGGAAAAATAGGAAAAATTACCGGTTTGGGAATACAATTACAGGTCTGGGAATGAAATGAAGACCGAATTGCACCGTGTTTTTAGCTTTTTCCTGTGGAATTAAAACAAAAAACCAAGATTTTGCAGATTTGAATGGGAATTTGGGTAAATACCTGTTTTCTGGGAAATGAAAAATGATGAAAATAGGTGCAGGTAATGGCGGATGGGTTCTGGATTGTTCGTCTGTATATTTCTCAGCAAGGTGGTGGTTGACAGTCTTGGACAGTTGGTTTTGCAATTTTCTGCATGGGACACTGGTCACTGCATGGGATAGTTAAAATGATGTGGGTTTATTCGTTTTATTTGCAAATTCAAGGGTTGGAGGGTTTTTTTTTTTTTTTTTTTTTTAAGTGGATGACGTAAGCACGAACGGCTATTTTGTCATAGGCAGAAAGCGGTAGGCGGTATACATCGCACCGCTTTTGGGGATGGGTGGTTTTGAGCGGAGGGGCATCGATTCCATACAGTTCATGAAACATGGCGCGACACTGTTCAGAAAACCGCTTGGCCATCGCACGTTATCTTTCGGACGTGGGAGCGCAGCGATATGGATGACAACTGTTGATCATGGATTGGTTGATCGAACGGCGGTCGAGGTGGTGAGATGATGGGGAGATAACAAGGTGGGCCCAATACAATAAAATATAATTAATCATATCGTGGGTGATTCTATTGGTGGGATAGGTTATTAATCAACCATGAGGGTTAATTAATCCCTTTTTATATGGCGGGGAGACGGGCTCGTAATTAGTTATCAACTTAACTAATTAATCTGAATTAACACATTTATATGGTTATTTTTCAACCAAAGGGGCGGGATAATATTTTGGGGATTTTATATAATAATATGGGAATGGGTGGATTTAAATAAGGATTTTAAATAATAAAGTTAGAAATTAATATGGAAAATGAATGGAAGCGCTAAGTGTAAAAACATTAGGTTTATGTATTTAACTTATGCTTAAAAAAGGGTTTTTATGAGATATTGCGAAATTTCCCTAAGTAAAATAGGATTTTACTTAGGAAAAGATTTTTTTTTTGGAAGTGAGTGAATGATTTATGAATTCTTTTAAGTACTTAGGATTTTTTAATTATTGGGCCGAGGGTCCGGTCCCTCCAAAAGTCAAGGAAATGCCTTGAGTGCCTATAATTTTCAAATGCCTTAGTACTTAGGGGAAATTAGTGAAATTTTTAGGGAAAAATGAGAAGGGAATTTAATAATTTGACTTTGCTTTTCTTGAAATTCTTCCAATGTAGTGTTTGCCTTTGCACTTTGTGATGAAAGTAAAGATTTAACACACTTAGAGTCATTATCCATCACATGTAATTCTGCAACAACATCTACCTACCCTACCTACTTTAACCTACCATTTTTTCTTCTTTATTAGGGTGCACTTAGACTGGCAAGCCCTTATCACATTTTTTCTTTTACATGTAGAAATCTATCTAAATATGACCTTATTACATCCAAGGGCTCAGATTAAACTATTGAGCTCCTTTTATTTACTCTACCTATCTACTTATCTGCCAAGATTAAACTGTTTGGTCAGATTTTATTCTCTATCTCTAAAACATAAAATTGAAAGATGAACTAGCGAAGCTTAAACTGTTTGACTGTTCATAAATTGTGGCATAAGATACAAGTTGCACACAATTTTTTTATTTACATAAGAGAAAAAAGTAGTGGCATTTAGACTTGCACACTTTTCTTGGCCTTTATTTTGGCGGGGTTCATTTTCTTTTACTTTTTTGGCCATATTTTTTCACCCTTTGATTTTTCTTTTAGGGTATACTTTCTTTAAATTTTTTAAATTTTTCGATTTTTTTTTTTTTTTACAATATGGAAAACCTTTGCAACAAGAAAAGATATGAACATATTACATTCAATCATGATATATGACACCTATCGGTATAGGAGTCTAACACTGGCTCCACTTGGGGATGGCTTTTCCTGGTGAAAATTCAAGAATAGCAGGTCAGTTGTCCTTAGAATGATTTTCATTGAACTATGGAATCTTCTTCTGCTTGTTACTTTATTGTATGTATGATAGTACAACTTCTGAAGCTCAGGGCCTTCTCCTCGGGCTTCAACTCCAGCAAGTTACTATCCAGTCAAAACTGTAACATTACAAAGGATATAGTATGTACATGTTAAAAATCAAGATATCCTAATAAATAGGATCAAAGTAATGTTTCAACATTCGACCATTAACTGGTCCATCTTCAGTTTCTGTACCATCCAATTTTTTCAGAAAACATGTATTGCTTCCTTGTAAATCATGAATAATATAAGGTCCTTTCCATAGGAAGTCAAACTTCCCATGTTTTCCCTTATCCTCTCTTCTGGAATCCCATCTTAAAACTTTGTTTCCAAGTTGGAAATCTTCTACCTTAGTCCTTTTATCAAAAATCTTCTTTAGTTTCTCCTGCAATACTTGAGATCTTTGATATACTTCCTCTCTAGTTTGCTGCAAATTAATAGTCTGATTTATTCTCCTTTGAATATCATTAGGTTCAACCTGAGCTTCTTGTAGTAATTTCATTACAGGAACTCCTAAAGATGAAGGAAATACAACCTCAATGCCATAGACTAACTCATAAGGACTAGTCCCAATAGATTTTTTGGTGGTGAGTCTGTCTGCCCACAGTGCATTTGTAAGTTTCTTGTGCCAATTTTTCTTGTTTTCCTCCAATAATTTCTTAATAATATTAATGAGACTCTTGTTGGAAGATTCAGCCAGTCCATTACCCTGAGGGCAATAGGTTGTGGAATGGCTTAAGGTGATATGATATTTATTACAGAAACTTATCATCTTCTTAGATTTGAAGGCAGCAGCATTATCAATTATGATTTTCTCAAGACAACCAAATCTTGATAATATATTGGTTTCTAGGAATCCTATGATCACAGTGTCATTGGCTTGTCTGGAGGGAACTGCTTCTATCCATTTGGTGAAATAATCTGTAGCAGTGAGGATCCATTTGTGTTGGCCAGAAGAAGGAGGATGGATTTCTCCAATGAAATCCAGGCCCCATTGTTGGAAAGGTTTTTCAGTGGAAATTGGTTTCAGGGGTAAAGGTAATAATTTTCTCTTGCCTTCAAAAATTTGACATTTATGGCAAGCAGTGACAAATTTCTTTACATCAGAGAACAAGGTTGGCCAATAAAATCTAGCTCTTAGGATCTTGTCTGCAGTTGATTTCCAATAAAGGTGTCCACCACAGTCTCCTGCATGGAATTCATTGAGAGCCTTGTCAGCTTCATCTTTTAACAAACAATTCAATAGAATACCTTCATGATTTTTCCAAAAAAGAACATTATCTAAAATACAAAACTTTGAAGATGTCATCTTTAAAAACCTTTTCTTTGTTCTGGATAACCTTGGAGGAGCTTGCAGGTTTAACAATACATAAATTATATCAGCATACCAAGGTGAATCTAAGAAGGCCTGGCTGATTTGTGGAGTCGCCATCTCCTGTTCGTCATCCAGTTCATTAATATCCAGGGCTTGACAATTTGTTTCTGTCATGAGTTGAGCCAATCCCTGTCCTTTTATAAGCTTTGTAGGTTTTATTTCAATATCATACTCTAATATGGTAGCAATCCATTTACCTCTTTTGCCCTCAATTCCATCTTGAGTTAATATGTCTTTGACAACAACATTTGGTACATAGGCTATCACATGGGAATACAATATGTAGATTCTAAAATCTTTAATGGCTTTTATAAGTGCAAAAGCTTGTTTTTCCATGATGTTGTATTTTAATGATGCATCTCTTAGTGCTTTACTAAAAAATGCTATAGGTTTTTCACATCCTTGATCATCCTTTTGTAATAAAACAGCTGCTACAGTGTGTTCTGATGCAAATGAAAATATTATGAAGTCTCTATCAAATTGTGGACATGTAAGGACTGGAGTTCTGGTCAAAGCCATTTTAATTTCTTCAAATGCTTGTTTGGATTCTACTGTCCATTTAATACTTGAATCATTTCTTAACATATTAGTAAGAAATCTAATTAGTTCAGCTAAGCTAGATATGAATCTTCTCAAAAAATTGATTTTTCCTAGGAAAGCTTGAAGTTCTTTGACATTTCTAGGGTGAGGTATATGCAATATAGCTTCAATTCTAGTAGGATCAATTCTAATACCATCTTTGGAGATGATATGGCCCAAGATTTTACCTTCTTCAAGACCAAACAAGGACTTATTTGGATTCAAAGAGATACCATACTTTCTGCATTTTATGAATACTTGTCTGAGATGGTCCAAATGCTGCTGATATGATTTAGAAAAAACAGTTAAATCATCCAGATATATAACAATAAAGTCATGAATTTCTTTTTCAAATGCGATGGCCATTGCTCTTTGGAAGGTTTCTCCTACATTTTTACGTCCAAATGAAATTTTAACGTACTTGAATGTGCCCCATGGTGTTGTAAAATCTTTTTTTTCCTGGTCATCAGGATGAACCAGAATCTAGTTGTATCCTAAGAACCCATCTAGAAGAGAAATCCTAGAAGCACCTACTACCCTTTGTAAAATGTGATCCATTTTGGGCAAAGGGTAATTATCCTTTAAAGAAACCTTATTTAGATTTCTTAAATCAACACATAAATTGATCTCTCCAGTTTTCTCCCTAGTAGGGACTAAATTAGACACCCACTCTGAAAACCTAATGGGAGAAATTATCCCTGCTTCATACATTCGTTTGATTTATTTTTCAATTAAAGGCAACAGTACAGGGTTGATTCTTCTGATTTTTTGTTTAAATGGTTTCTCATTTTCTTTTATAGGTATTGTATGATGAATTATAGAGGTATCATATGATTTCAAGTCTTCATAACTCCAGGCAAAGACATCCTAGAATTCTCTTATTAGTTCAACATATTTTAGTTTTTGATCAGGAGACAAAGATTTAGATAACTTTATCATTTTAGGATTTTCTTCAGCTCCCAAATTATGTTCCTCAATATCTTCTTTCAAAGGTTCCATTTTGGGTTTCTTTGGAATATCGTTAGAATCGAAAAGATCTTCTAGAGGAGTTAATACTTTAGGCAAATGATTATATTTTAAACTAATGATCTCAAATTATTCTTCTATAATGTCATCAACCTCCATTTGTTTAAGGTCCTGCATTTCTTTTTTGGTGAACTTTGTTGGATGAAGCATTTGAATTGCACTTTCTTCTGAAATGTATGTTTCTTGTTCATTTATTTGATCAGATTCAATGATTGTATCTTCATCTATGTTACTGTTAGAAAATTCATTCTCTAGAGTCAGGAAATTGTTAATCTGCTCATCACTTGCAAACACTTTCCAGTTCTTAAAATTGTCAGGTATGGCTGGTCTGTGTCTAATCTCAGCTGTGAACTGATGATTAGATTCGAATGGTAATTTACAAGTGCTGGCAAACATTGCAAGACTATGAGCATGCAAGTTTTGTTTTCTTGGGATTTTAGCAAGCTGAGTCTGTAGAAAAGTATTGAGAATTTCTACAATTGTTCCTCTATATTCTCTCAGTCTGGGATCGTTTGTTAGAAAGTGTCCTTTAATCTATTGAATAATTAAATAAGAATCTCCTATGACAGATACTCTAATTGCCCCTAATATTTTGACAAGTTTAAGCCCTAGCAAAAGAGCTTCATATTCTGCCATATTATTGGTGCACTTAAAGTTTAATCTGTAAGCATGGCCTTCAGCATGATCATTTTCAAGGTTGTGTATCCAAATTCCAGCTCCTGCTCCTAACTTGTTAACTGAACCATCAAATTCTAAATGCCAAAGAATTTCATGTTCATAATTGGTGTCAGGAGTTTTAGGAACTTTTTTAACAATGAGATCTGGTTTTTTACTTTTTTTTGGTTTTTCTTGGGTATCTAGTGTTTCATTTCCCTCAGAAATTTCCTGGATTTGAACATTAGGTTTTTCATTTGTAATTTCTTTTGGTTCTGTTGCTGGAACTTCTAATTTAGTGGGAAGATCAATTTCAGCATTATAAAGAATAAATGAATCCATATAAGAATGTACTGAGTAGATGGGGAAATTTTCAGGTTTCTCCTGACTAATGACCACATATTTCATTAAAGTTTCTCTGTATAGTCTCTTAGATTGGCCAAACACTGAAATAGTAGCATATGACATGTCCAATTGAAGAGATCCTCCAAGATTTGCACCCCAAGATCTGGACAATAGCATACCATATTTTGGAGGAATGTCTGCTACTACTATATCCATCAAAATTGTTTTTGCAGGGTATTGAACCAGTGAAACACACAAGTCTTTGATTAATCCTAAACATCTCACCTAATTTGAATCAAAAGAAAATAGATCTTTGTATGGTCTGGTGATATCTAGTTTTAATCTCTCCATTACAGCCTTGGGCATTAAATTGTGAGATGCCCCAGAATCAAGCGTGACATTATGAAGTATTTTATCATGTATGTTTAAAATCACATAGAATGGAGGGGTCCCTCCACTTCCTGGTTTTCCATTTACTTCAGGGCCAAAGAGTAATCTGGGTTGGTCATAAAAAACATTTACTGAGTCATCACTTCCAGTAATATTGAGTGATCTAGTGATTTGACTTCGGTAGACATCACGTTTAGCTAATTTAGACAATGGAACAACTATTTTTAATTTGCCTACTTCAGCCTCCAGATTAAAATGTTTTTCAGTCTGAGTTCTTGTATTTCAGAAAGTTGGATTCTCTTTATCTTCTGTGTTTTCGGTATTTTTCTCCTTCTCAGGAGTGGGGTTGTGGGTTGAAGTTGTTTCCGAATCAACTTCTGGAGGTTCCTCTACATTTCCTTTGGGAGGAAGAGTATTGGAAAGTTGTCTGTTATTCAGTTGACTATCGGATATATCTTCAATTATTGGGTTAGCAGGATTAGGATCTAATCTAGAAAGAATATGTACAGGGGTAGTATCGGTTTTACCTTTGAGGGGCTGCTTTGTAGCTTTCTGTTTACTCGTTTCTGGGACATCAATTCTTCTTCTCCTCAGATTATATTGCTTATGGAATTCATAAATGGCTGTATCATATCCCTCTTTGAAGTCAAATGATTCTTCTGAATGATTTTGGAATTGTTTAAGAATGTGAGCTTCTTGATCATCTCGGGTCAAGAAAAATTTTGGTTCGTTCTTGTGTTCAGTCAAGTTGTTTATTTGAGCATCTTCTGTAGGTTCATCAGAAGTTGAGGCTTTAACATAATTTTCCTGGAATGGGGGTCTAATGTTTTGTTCAGGACCAGTTTTTCCAGTATTTTGGTTTTGGTTCTTTCTGAAATTTGGATTTCTCCCAGTATTGCTCGGTTGACCATCCCAAGGAGATTTCCTTTCAATTGTTTCTACTCTATCTCCTAGCCTTTCCATCCCTTTAATAATAACATCCAGTTTCTTTTCAAAAGCTGAGGTTTCTTCGTTTAAAGGCATTATCCTTTCATTTCTGGCTTTAGCTCGTCTAGCTATTAGGTTAGCTTCAACACTAACAACTATACTTTGCATATCTTCTAAAGTTTGAGGAGATCTTTCCCTAAGCTGATATGCCATTTCAGAATCAAATCCATTAGGGAATTTGATTAATGTTGAATCTGGAGGAGGTCTAAGGTTTTGGGGAATAACATTATAAACATCATTGAACCTGGTGTAGTAATATTGCACAGTCTCTTGTGTTCCTCTCTTTAGATTTCCATAATATGTTAATATTTGAAGAGGATCTTTCTTCTTTTCCCATCTGTTTAAAAATGATCTGTAAAGAGCTTGTAGGTCAGTGACACTGTTTGCAGGAAGGGCTCTAAACTAGGTTCTAACTTCTCCAGTAAGAATTTGAACAAATATTCTCATTCTTACATCATCAGCATCTATTTCATAAATTTCAAAATAATCAGTAATCTTTTTAGTATGTTGTTGTTCAGTGTAGGTTCTAGAACCATCAAAAGGAGTGATTTTACTTTCGTAGTCTTGAGGCATAGCCCCTAGATTGGCTGGCAATACCAAAGGAGAATATATGTTTGCCATTGCAGGAGGTAGTGATGAAATAACAGGTGAGGTTGGTCTATAAGTAGTGGATGGAGGAGTAGAAGGGGTGGTTTGAGGTTGAGATGTTTGAGGAAATATTGATGAACTTGGAGAGGCTGAAGTGATCACAGAAAAATTTGATGTTCCTTCAGGGGTAAGCTCAGATTGTATGGAATATCGCAAATGTTTATCAAGATGTGAAGTAACAAATTCAAGTTGTAAATATTCAATAAATACTGGGTCTTGAACCAAATTGGGCAACTCAAATTAAGAAAAATTTACAAATAAAGAGGTTTAAAATTTCTCATCAAAAGGTTCGTCCTCAAGGTAAATCCACTTCACAGGACAGGATATTGATCCATAGAGAGGTCTAGAACTACTAGAACTTTCTTGGCTCTCTTGTCTCCTACGAATTCTGGAGATCAGATTCGGATTTTCAAACACAGGCGATGGATTTGGATCAGGATTAGCCCTGGTGTAATGAGTCCTTTTTGAAGCCAGGTTTCTAGGTGATTGTATTTTTTATTTTTTGTCTAAATAGAATGAACAATACAAATTTGACAATCTATTTAAGAAGTTTTAGATATTGGATTTAGATTTTCTTAAAGATTTATTTGACTAGAGGAACTGATCAAATGTTTGAAACTGAATGTTCAGTTCATAAACTAGACCGGAGATAGATTGAAGCAGCATTTATTTACTTATGAAATTGCAGAGCAAAAGCAGTTCAAAGGCTACCTAGCTAACTTCAGGCTCCATCTGTAGTTTATAAAGTAAACAATAGTAACAATAAAATTATTCAGTTCCCCAGCAGAGTCGCCACTATGTTATCACTCAGATTTTCCTTGAAGTTGTAGGGAAAAGGAAAGGGGTCCGAGATAACCACAAACCAACTTTTAGGTACAGAATCTAGCCAATGTGTACCCAGAGAGGGCTCTCTCTTTAAGTTTTAGCTTTGTTTTTGAAAGATATTAGGCTAGTTATGAAAGTACAAATATTTTGATTGTGTTTGGGTGATGAAATTCTATAGCAGAGGGTAAGATTGAGTAGTTTAGGCCATTGGGCTAATGGATTCAAAGAAAGATGGCTTAACTAGATTAAGTTTGTTAACAAGAGATGGTTTCATAGGGCAAGGTAATCAAATAGTGAACAATTATAGATCTAAGATGAATGGAATGGACTCGAAATGGGTGAAGGGCAATTAAGAATCCTTCAACATTTTCGAAAGAGGGAACTTAAATGATTATTAATAAAGAGCAATTAAGAATTATTTACTAAATAATAAAAATGAATGAAATAGAAAACAAGAGCAATTAAGAATTCACTGTTTAAACTAGTTCAGAAGAAAACATTTAGAATAACAACGATTGAAAACAGATTGCACTCAAGCACTTGATAATTTATTCCTTTTCGTTTATCATTTAGATATGAAACACAAATGATATAATAAACAAGTATAAAAATTCTAAAACATAAGAGATAGATGACTTACTGATCCGTTGTCTGACTCAGGAATCCTATGAAAAGTCTTTTGTATCAATTCCTTATCTAGCTAGGCATATGCAATTTGTCCAACAACACTTTATTCCAAAATAATCAATGTTACAACAAAGTCTAAGAATCCCCCTCAATACTCCAATTGAGGGAGTATTTATACAAAAAATTATAAAGAACATCTCCTAACAAAATGAGATACAATCTATGATGACTCATGGATATATTACATGAAAATAGAGAAAAATTGTCTCGAAGATAATAGAAAAGATAACTGATGTTGTGCTGTTCCCATTTTTTATGAATATGCTAGGCGGTACAAGTTTGACACTACCCCTATCCTCTTTAATAACTTTGTGCTAACTGCTACATATCATGATATCTTACTTGTCTTTTGATACACTTTGACCTCTGTTTGATCTCTGTTTATCCTTTTTACTATGACTTACTATAGTAAAAAATAAAAAATTCATGTAAGGATAATTTTTACAAAAAGTCTAACATTTCTTCCCAACATTGGGCTTCCGGTATTATGGTTCTTTGAAGCTTCCTCAGAGTCTCATCAGTCTCTGTATATCTGAAGAAAGTAGGCTGAATTGGGAATAAGTGCTTTACCTCATGCTCGAGATAAAACAAATTTTCCAAACTGTCATGAAGAATTTTGCCTGTGGGCAATGTTGTTGCTGCTGATGAACTAGTTGATGAACTGGCCTGATTGTCAGCATACTTGTTCAATTTCTCAACATAGCTTTCAAGGCTCATTAGTTTATCATCTGAAACTAAAGGACTTGGAAATCCTTTATTTAGTAGAATATCCAATCTTTTTGTGAAAACATAGATTTCTTCCTGCATATCAGAGTGTCTTCTTTCTAGATTCTGCAATAGAGTTCTTTTGGTAAAAACTCTTTTTATCTCCAAAATAGTTCCTGTTCTATCTTGGATGCCTAACTCTTCAAGTTGATATCTATTCTTGGTTTTTAAAAATTGTATGAGCTCATTGGCTTCTTCAGGCATATGTCCTAATTCTTCTCTTGCCTTTTGAACTTCTTCCAGAGCCAATTTAACTAAATCATTCTGCTCATACATTATTTGAATTGATGGCCAAACATCATTTATGGACTTAATGATGTTGGTCCAAAGAATTTATTTGATTTCCTTCAAAGGATTCTCCAATGTGAGATCCTTTTCCTTCCCTTTGGATGCTACTGTGGCTAGTGCACTGATTTCCTACAAATTTTGCTGAGAGGTTCCAGCAGAGGAAAGACCAATTCCTGGTCTTTGCACTCGCCCAAAAGAGTCCAAGTCAAGTATTTTTTCAAGATATTTCATAATATTTTCAACACTGATGTGTTCACTATCTTGTTCTATTAAGGTACCTTCTATCCATTCATCCATATTTGAAAATTGTTGAATTTCTGGAATGCTATGATGAAGGTATGGTGACAATTTGTTTCTCATCCTCCTATCACAAATAAAACTATTTGGGTCATAAGGTACCCAGTGTAAACTTTTTTGCAATTTGAGATAATCTTCTAAGATTCTTTCACCTTCTTTTCTTGCATCTCTAGAATTATAGACAAAAGGACCTAATTGACTCTTAATTCTGAGCTGAGCTTTTTTCTTTGCATTGCAAAAATGGAGTATGTATGAATTTATCATTTGTTTGAAATAATCTAAGGCAAAGAGCCTCATTGGGACATACTTTGGTAACTTGAAAGGAAATAGCTCACACCCATATATTCTGATTTCTGTATAATTCTGGTATAGGTACCAATCACCTATCCTATATTGCTTGGAAAGTTGGAGAATTTTATTCATGTCATTATTGACCCTAGGGGGGGAAACTCCTGTTAATAAGGTAGTTGCAGGATGCACAAATAGGTCAATGAACTCATTGTAGGAATAAGGAGAATCAGAGGAATTATGGAAGATTGCAGACCAAAAAATTACAGACCTTGGATTTCCTTTGGCATCAAGTTTCTTGACATGGAAAGGGAAACTTTCTGAATGATAATAAAGCATGAGATGGTATATAACGGTGGAATATTTGAACACTCTTTCCTCTTCCAATCTCATGAACTGATCATGGATTTTATCAGCAATGTAGGAAGCAAAATCATATTTGACAGTAGGAGGTTGTCGAGGGGTAAAAATAGACAACAATACTAGGGTTAACTGATCAACATATTCACTAGTGTTGAAACCCATTACAAAAGATATCATATTCAAAATGAGTCTACCCATATCAGTGAAAAAATTATATCCAAAAGGAGGAGGGCCTTTGGGCTGATGTTCTTGAAGCATAAAAGTCTGACAGAGCCGGTTCAACTCTTCTTGGGATAAATTGGTTGATTTTTCAAGTAAATCTCCCATGGAAAGGGGAGTCAGGGCTTGACCGAGATGAAATTGTAACATTTCATTAATAGACTGAGAAGTTATTGGGAAAATGATGGTTTGACTCGAGGACATGACTGCTCGTTGGGTGGGATCATAATTGGCATAGCAGTAATGAATTATTTCAAGAAAAATATGAACTGAGGGTAAAAGGTACATCGGGAGATTCGATTCCCATAGTCCCAAAATTTCAGATCCGTTCAGATAACTATCCCTGCACTTGCAAAAAATTCTGAGAGGATTTTCACTGAGGATGAGGTCTTTAAATTGAAAATCCCTATCTGCTAGAGGCAGATAGCCTAAATCCTTATGAGGAGCATTCAGAGGTGCGATATTCAAATCCATGGGAACTTCCATTTCTGGTTCTTGTGGATTCAGAAAGGAATTCGGGTTTTGATGGAAAAACAGGAAAAATTGCAGGTCTGGGATGAATTGAAGACCAAATTGAACTGTGTTTTTAGCTTTTTTCCTGCGGAATTAAAACAAAAGACCAAGATTTTGCAGAGTTTAATAGGAATTTGGGTAAATACCTGTTTTCTGGGAAATGAACAATGACGAAAATAGGTGCAGGAAATGGCGGATGGGTTTTGGATTGTTCGTCTGTAGATTTCTTAGCAAGGTGGCGGTTGACAGTTGTCAACAGTTGGTTTTGCAATTTTCTGCATGGGACACTGGTCACTGCACGGGATAATGAAAATGACGCGGGTTTGTTTGTTTTATTTGCAAAGTCAAAGTTTGGCGGGTTTTTTATTTTTTAAGTGGATGATGCAAGCAGGTACAGTTGTTTTGTCATAGGCGGAAGGGCGGTAAGCGGTATACATCGCACCGCTTTTGGGGACGGGTGGTTTTGAGCGGAGGAGCAGCGATTCCATACAGTTCACAACATGTGGCGCGACACTGTTCAGAAAACCACTTGGCCATCACGCGTTATCATTCGGACGTGGGAGCGCAACGATATGGATGACAACCGTTGATCGTGGATCGGTTGATCGAACGACGGTCGGTGTGGTGAGATGACGGGGAGATTACAGGGTGGGCCCAATATAATAAAATATAATTAATTATATCCGGGGCGATTCTATTGGTGGGACAGGTTATTAATCAACCATGAGGGTTTATTAATCCCTTTTATATGGCGAGGAGAGATTTGAATAATTAATCACAATTAACACATTTATATGGTTATTTTTCAACCAAAGGGGCGGGATAATATTTTGGGAAATTTATATAATAATACGGGAATGGGTGGATTTAAATAATAAAGTTAGAAATTAATATGAAAAATGAATGGAAGTGCTAAGTGTAGAAACATTAGATTTATGTATTTAACTTATGCTTGAATGAAAAAAAAGGTTTTTTATGAGATATTGTGAAATTTCCTTAAGTAAAATAAAATTTTACTTAGGAAAAGATTTTTTTTGGAAGTGAGTGAATGATTTATGAATGCTTTTAAGTACTTAGGCTTTTTCAATTATTGGGCCGAGGGTCCGGTCCCTCCAAAATTCAAGGAAATGCCTTGAGCCCCTCTAATTTTCAAATGCCTTAGTACTTAGGGGAAATTAGTGAAATTTTTAGGGAAAAATGAGAAGGGAAGTTAATAATTTGACTTTGCTTTGCTT